>JBBPDA010000021.1:19659194-19690963 GCA_037974385.1 Arnoldichthys spilopterus | reverse complement strand
TATTTTAAAAACAGAACCTGAGCTGTAATGTGTTCCCTCAGGTGCGCATTCCAACCCCTCTCAACACCAGTGGAGTGCAGGTGATCTGCATGAAGGGAAAAGCCAAGTATAAGGCCAGTGAGAACGCCATTGTTTGGAAGTGAGTCACATCTGTATACGTCCGTCTTCTCTGGCTAATTTAGTTTCCTTCTACGTTGCTTTAACCAGATGTTTTTCTCTGCCTGCAGGATCAAACGCATGGCAGGTATGAAGGAGTCTCAGATCAGTGCTGAGATTGAGCTGCTGCCCACCAATGATAAGAAAAAGTGGGCACGTCCACCCATTTCCATGAACTTTGAGGTCAGTTTAATGCCTGGTTGTAAATGTAAAAACGTGTCACTTCCCCTTTAAACTCTGGTTCTTCTCGTCCAGGTTCCTTTTGCCCCGTCCGGCCTCAAGGTGCGTTACCTGAAGGTGTTTGAGCCGAAGCTGAACTACAGTGACCACGATGTGATTAAATGGGTTCGCTACATCGGACGCAGCGGCATCTACGAGACGCGCTGCTAACCGCCGACCCAGCGCAGAGGAGGACCGAACGAGCGAGAGAAGATGGCCAAGTGACCGAGGGAGTGAAGGAGGTCCAGAGTGACCTCGTTCTCGTCCTTCTCCTGTCCGTCTCTCCTCCTTTGGCTACAGTTCACACTAACCGCGTTCTGCAATGAGAAACCGATTTAAAATCATTCCGTTTTTCAAAACATGACAAACATATGAACTGTGGAGACAGAAATGGGCAAAAAGACAAAGTTAAAGATGTTTATAAGCAAAGGCATTTACATTCATTACCCCTTCCTTTATATACTGACCTGCTATAAGATGAGGCCCCTTTTCCATTAACTCACTAATTCTTCCTCTGCTAATTCCACCACACGCATTCCTCACCCCCCCTCTGGGCCATATCGCCCCTAATAAGCGATTACCAGTGAACCTGCGCTTTCGTTCGGGCCTCGTCCGTGTTCGTGTGGCTACTTTTCTCGCTCTCCTTCACTACCGTTTCTGCTTGCGTGTGTGTACTTGATCCTGTAGTGTAGTCGGCTAATGAACCCAGTAAACCGTTCGTCCTTATTTCTCTTTCCTTTTATTCATGAGACGCGTTTTGCTTTATTCCTTCACCCCAGTGTATTAGTTAGGTGGACTTCATGTTTTGTAAGCAGTTTTTTTTGTGTATGCTTCACAATGCTCTTGCCCCAACTTGTATCACTTACATACCCTTTCATCTTTCTCTCCACCGCTGTACTTTTGGCTTCGAATCCTTTTCTTCCAAGTGGCTAATGAGGAAAAGTTATCCGCTTTGGTCTCTGATGTTTCGTTCATTTTTTTTTTTTTTCCGCCCCGAGTTTGTGTGACCAAAATTCTCAGAAATGAGGAACTATGAACTTTCAGCAGCAGAAACTACTAATACTAGAGTAAATCCAGCTGTGTGTGTGTACGTGTTCTATACACCATGTGAAGAGGTAATGATGGACTGCCCGCTCCCTGTAGAACACAGTCTCTGCTTGGAGTTTGTGTGGGTATGTCGGTGAGTGAGTCTCCGTGGCCGAGGAGTCCCCCCCCCCCAAAACATCTCTCAGGGACTTTAAACATCCCCCGAACATTTGTGTTGTCATTGTTCTTCCACTGTTGTGCTTCTGTGTTTACCAGGTTGTTTATCGTTCGCGATGTGTTGCTGTGGTTTTCTTCGATGCACTGATGTCTTAACGCATTTCTCCTCAGGCTCGTTTACTTTGCAGTTTGTGGCACAAATGTTAACGGCACGACTGTGTTTGAAAAAAAACACGAACACGAGTCGGCCGGAGCAGATGGGCGATTGGAATTCCTTTGAAACTGAACCAGCTCCATTTCAAGGGAATCTTCTCAATCTTGGAATCTTTTCTTACCCCATGACACATTGGCAGCATTGGATTTTAGTGCTTTAACTTAGCTTCTCTGACTCCCTTCCAAGTCCTTCCCAATTAAAAAATGCATCGCTATTCATATATGGAGGCAAAGCTGAAGGAATTTCCACTTCACTGCCCCTGAGGCTCGCTGCTTTGCCTTGCTTACCATTGAAGAGAGCAAGACCGATCACCCCTCTGCTCAAGAACATGCTTGTGCTCTGTAAACTGTGATGGTCCATGTAACACTACAGACTTTCAGTTTCTCTTCACGTGCACACACACTCCTAGTCCCAATCTGAGAGATGCTGAGGGTTCTACAGGCTCTGTCCTTCAGCTTCAGTGTGTGCTCTTCATTTGGTAAACTCTGTGATCGTCCTGTTAATCCTAATAAAAGAGCAGCAGCTGAATCCGGAGTTTTTCTTCTGTTGTGAAAGCTGTTTACAGCTCACAGTGTGGTTGTAATCAGAGGTCTGAGCTTGTGGTCAGGATCATAACCACATTTTTTTTCTGTGCAAGTATGTTTTAGTCTGAAACGTCACAGGTGTGAAATAAACCTGTTTAAAGCTCGTGGTGTGAGGGTGTGTAGGCTAATGAAGGGAAGTGTAGATGACCCTGAGGAACATGAATGAAGTAAAAACCCAGAATCTACTTAATATTTGAAGAGATGGAGTCTGGAGACGTGTGAGACGCATGATCAACTTGCAGAAAACATTCAGGAACATCTGCATTACATCCTCCAATATTCAAACCTGTAAACACTCAAGTTATGTTACTGCATCATAAAATAAGTAATTGAAATGTGCACACAAAAGGATTTTTAAGAGTTCCCACAGCGCCATTGTTGTAACTGAAGAACCTTTTGAAGAATCTTCATGCAGTTTTTTTGTTGTTGTTAGTTCATGTTGTAATTTTGTTTTTAGTTCCAGGCCTCTATCCTGGGGAAAGTGCAACTGTGCCCATCCTCACCACCACACCCAAACCTAGGTTCTGTTCTGTGGCTGCAGTCTGGACGGTTCACATTGTGGTACTGTGTATATGTCCAGAGCAGATTCAACACCATTTCACACTAGAGAGTAGAGTGATCACTTCTGAACTACTGTAACCCCTGTACCCTAGGGTAACCAAAAGTGGTTCTCCTATGGCAGTGTTAGGGTTTTTCTTTGCTCCCAACTCACCTGATCCAACTTATCAGCCCAACAACACCTGAGTGAGTTACAGTAGGGCACTGGGCCTCCAGAACCGTGACTGGGAAGCTGTGTATGGCATCACACGAACCCCCTCACCTTTAAGAGTGTGAATCTTAAGATTTAGAACAGTTGTGTCTGTACAATTGAAAGATTTCTGTGGTTCCAATTAAAATGCGGTACTAAAGCTGGAGTGGTGGAACTAAACTAAGAAGGTGTATCTCCAGAAAGTAGCAGAGGAAATTTTAAAATTTTGTTGAAATTCAGGAAAATATTTTCTTATATCATGTGAACAATAAAAAAAATTATTTTTAGCCCCATGATCTGATCGGTTCCTGCAGATTTGCCCCAGAACAGACTCTTTTGGACCCAAGATTAATGAACTTTTGGTGAGTTTTTTTTCTCGTTTTGCCGTTTAACTGATTGCAGGAAATGTGTTGGGGGAGACCTGCTCTCCTACAGAGGGAAAGAGTATGTTGGGTATGCTGTTTTTTGGGGAAGGCATGCGTGTGTGTACAAATGCAAGAGAAAGTGTTGTGTGTGTGTGTGTGTGTGTGTGTGTGTGTGTGTTTAGGGTGATGTCATGGCCAATCATTAACTGGATGTTGGAGCCAATGGACGGTCCGACTGATGGATCGATGGCCAATTAAACTCTCGTCCCTCACGGCCAGTGAAAGAGCTGCTCCTGTCTCTCTGCTCTTTCTCTGCTCTGCCCTTCCACCTCCCTCTCCTTTTCTTCCTCGCTCTTTCCCAGAGTGAGTGACAGCGTAGGGGTCAAGCGGCCTCCAGTTCCGCAGTCACCTGGATGGCTGCCAGGACCCCCCACCCCCCACCCACACACACACACATACACACCCCTGCTTTTCAGGTGTCCTTGGTCCTTCACCAGATCCATGTTTCTCTTTAGTCTTCAGGAATTCCATAGTGAATTATTCCATAGTGCATATTATTCAGTGCTGTCACGTCACAACAGTGTGAAATATTGCTGGAAGACATGCCTAAACGTCCAGCTCTGAGGCCTTAAAACCTTTAACAGGATCATGTGTGCTGCCCTAAAAATGAGTGTTTACAAGCTACACTCTTAGAACCATCGATTGAAAGGTTCTTTAAGCAAAATGGTTCTTCTATGGCATTACTCCAGAAAGCCTTTAGCACCTTTAAGTGTGATTTCTCAGGAGAGTGTATTAAAATGTGATGCGCAAATGAGGGTTCCCTTTCAGTCTTAAAGATTGGGTACTAGGAAATTATACAAACCCAGAAAAGTTGGGACATTTTGTAAAAAGAAATGACTTTTAATGTGTTCACTGACCAACTTTATTTGTAATTTTTAATTAAATAAAAATAAATACAAATACATTTTGAATTTAACAATTACTACACACTCAGAAATGTTAGAACAGAGCAAAATAGATTCAACATTCAAGAGTTTATAAAATATTTAGGTTAAGTTTTGAATCATTCCACACAAATCAGGTGAGGGGATCATGACAGGGTATAAAAGGAGCCTCTCTGCAAGCAAAGATGGGTCATGGCTCCGCCCCGTTGCACCAGACTTAATGAGAGAATTCAGTTCAACACAGTTCAACAAGAACATTTCTCACAAAGAAGTCTTTCATCATCTACAGTACATAATATTGTGAATAGATTCAGGGAATCTGGAGAAATCTTGGTCCTTGTAGGACGAGACTGAAAACCTTCAATCCCTCAGAAGATCCTGCATGAGGAACCGTCATGCTAAGAAATAGACAAACTTCAAGTCTGCACAGAAATACAGCTGAGTTCTTAGGACCCAATCAAGCGAGTCCAGCTTTCAGCTTGTTTTAGGGAAAAACAGACACTGAGCTCTCAGTGCCAAAGACTGTGTAGACTGTCTCAGGCTGGCTCAGATCCTTAAGCTCCTTCTTCCAGCACATCAACTTCAAGAACTGACTGTTCACTTGCTGCCTAATATATCCCACCCCCCTGACATGTGCGATTGTGATGAAATCATTTACATTTATGGGCTGTTTTGAAAGTGTAAGAACATTAAAATACCACATCAACGTCATGTTTCTAAAAATATCTTTAAAATGAGTTCTTTAGGGAACCAAAAGTAGTTCTTCTGTGACATAACTCTCATTTTAGCACCTGTTAAGTTAAAATATGTTTCCTGTTCACTGTTCACTGTTTCACGTTTTCCTTTGTTATTTGCTGTATTTAGTTTTTTTTTGTGAAATTTGTAACTGTAGTTATTTCACTCTCAGGTTCAAACTTTCTCTTTAAAGGGGAAAGAGAAGCTTGTGAAGTCTTATGAGTTTTGAATAGAGTTGGAGGTTATGCAAGGACCCTTGGACAGAGACCCGTCCGTGCCAACTGAATCCATCATGAGGTAATGATTTCCTCCTGGTCAATACTGGACCTCTCTCAGTAATGACCTGCGAGGTACAGCACGGTGCTGCGAGGAACCGCAGGCCGTCCCTCAGCCCTCCAGAGGTCGAGCAGGCTAATGGGGTCAGTAAGAGACTGAGGGCTGTTTGGCCAAGGAGGCTATGTTCTGCCAAACTGTCCAAATGCCAAATTTGTGCCTCATTCTGCACAATGGATTTTTAATGAGCGCTGCCTAAATTGGGCCTTTAAAATGCTTGCGTCGACTGTTTCGTCAGAAATTGACTCACAGACAACGCAGAAGGCATCATAATGTTGAGAAGGTCGAGCTGCTCTGGGTTCGGGTCGAATATTAAATGTCTCTGTGCTTCTTATCATCTCTGTTCTTTTCCCAGTACCGTAGAGAACCTCAGAGGGAGCCGGTGCTAGTGCAGATGTTTGGACAGAAGGTCTGTGCCATAAGGAGATCAGTAATCTACAGAATAAAATAAAGTCAGGAACAGTTTAGAATGCAGTGAAAACCTGTTCACTTTCCCTCGCTGACCCTCAGTCAGGCCACGATCATGTTCCTGCTCCAGCTCTGCTGCAGAACGTTGAGGAACAAAACACAGCTGAAACCTGTGTCGGCTGGGAGTTACTCCTGAACAGACTTCCAGCTATTTTTTTCCAACTACAGGAAGTGGATGGTAGCCTATCATAGCACAGGGGCTGGGACACCTAACCAATCCCACTGCAGAAGACAGGACAAATAGCCAACCATAGTACAGAAGTTAGGACATCTAGTCAATCCTAGTACAAGGAAAGGCTGCCAAGCTGATCTCAGTGCAGGAGGTGGGAACGCTAACCAATCCAGCCGTAGACGGATACTATTAGCCAATCCCAGGGCAGGAGGCGGGTCTAGTCTGAATACAGGTGGGAAAAAAACGACGCGTCCACGTTTAAGCGCCGAGCAGATGAGGAAAGTTGGGAGGCGAAGCTGCTCACTGCTGCAGGAGCTTCAGGAGCTTGTGGATGAGAAATGCGAGACGAAGGAATGCAGACTGGGTTTCCGAGGCTCTGAGAGGAAACACGTGTCCTGCTTTTCTTTTTCTTTCTTTTCTTTTTCTCTTGCATGAGTAGTTGTTGTGGTGTGGCTGTGGGACAGTGTGTGTGTGTGTGTGTGTGTGTGTGTCCTGTGCGCGTATGCTCCTGCACACTGCTCTGGAGACTGGAGAGGAGCCAGCGCTCTGCTGTAATTTGTCTTGAAGCACATGTGGGCAGTTAGGAGCGACTGTGCACACGCGGCAGTGAGGGAGTGTGTGTTGGGATGTACTGGGCTGGGACGGGACCGCTGCTGCTGCCACTGCTGCTGCTGCCTCTGGCACTGGAGCTCATGGTGTTCCCTGAGTGGGCAGCAGGCAGCAGACTGTGGAGCACAGAGCCGGTAAGTGCCTCCGTCTGCTCTGACCTGTAGTTCTCAGTCTGCAGCATGTGATCTGAGCAGGGGCATCACTCTGGGGGGAGTGGGGAGCAGTTTAGTCCCAACAGAAGGTTTTTTGAATTTGAACGAAGTTGAAGTGTCCGATACATTTTTTTTGTGTGGGTACAAGTGTTTTTTGAAGAAGAGCGTTGGGGGAAGTTTGTGCTGGTGATGAAGATCAGCTCATCTGCTATAACTGCTTAGAGAGAAAAAAAATCCCAAAACACCACAAAATAATCAAATAGAGAGATATTATTACAAAAACAAAAATGAAATTCAATAAAAGAGGAAGATGGCGAAGAACTGCAGTACAGGTGAGTGTGATGAAGGGGTTTAGGGTTTGTCCTGTGCATTACAGGAATATTTTCAGTGTAAAATTGAACTTTACCAACCCACAAACTCCAGCAGTGTGTAGAAGCTACAAAGTATGTGAGCTAAAGTCATGGGATGAAAAGAGTGTGTGTGTTGGGGGGTGCTGAAGGTCATTTGGAGGAAGAGGGGAGGGTGGGATTTGCCTTTTTTCTCTCTTCACATGTGGGTGACAGATATTTCAGCACTTGGCAATAGCTCCAGTAGTGAG
This sequence comes from Arnoldichthys spilopterus, assembly GCA_037974385.1. NCBI lineage: Eukaryota > Metazoa > Chordata > Actinopteri > Characiformes > Lepidarchidae > Arnoldichthys > Arnoldichthys spilopterus. The sequence goes on along the minus strand of JBBPDA010000021.1, from coordinate 19,683,463 downwards.
TGAGGACAGGGGGGAGTGAGGACAGGAAGAGTGAGGACAGGGAGGATTTGGGACAAGGTTCAGCATCTGGGCTCTGCTTTAGTGCCTTGTTGCCTTTTTACTGTGTTTCGACTATGATTAGCTCTGGATTTTGGTCTGCTCCCCCCACCTCCTTCTTGTGGTTTACCACTTTTAGCGTTTCACCTCTTCTTGTTTATTGTATTCACCTCATTTAGCGCTACACCCCCACCCCCCACCCCCCACCCCTGCCCCATTGTGGTTAGGCTGCTCATGCCCTGTCCACACTTCTGGAATTACATGTCTGAGAAGAAAAAGGAAGAAAAAAAGAGAAAAATTCCCATTAACGGACAGTAGATGTAGCAGATGAATGAATGAATGGATGAATTCATATTTATCAGTTTTTTCACTTGTTAAACATGTTTTCAGAGTATTTTTGTTTCTGTGTAATCTGTTTCCACTGCCTAGATCCACTTCAGATTTCCAGACGTTTGTGTTTTACCGTAGTTTTGATAAACAGCGTTAACAGTTTAAACAGTGTATTTATCATAAGCAGAGAGATGTTGGTAATCAGAGTTCACACATAACATTAACACTTTGTTGTGAAACTGTTGTTGCCAGTTTTGCAGAACTGTGGTTATATTTTGGCTTGTCCTTCTTGCCGAACTACCTTCCGTTCCCAAGGTTTACGAGGGTCCCTCTGATGATGCCTCTCGATTTCAGAATCCTCCATCCATTTTCACTGTGAGTCCGGGGATTAGCCGGTCCGTTCCAGCTCCTGTCCAGTTCCTACAGGGACTGAGGTTTCTCCAGATTCTCTGAATCTTTTTACAGTAATATGTTGATAACGAAAGACCTCACTTTTTTCTTGAGCTGACAATTATCTCATGAAGTTTGGCACAAAGAGCGGAGCCATGAGCCATCTTTGCAGGTAGTGACTGAGTCTTTGGTGGAGGCTCCTTTTATGCCCAGTGATGATCTCCTCACCTGTTTCCAGATCACCTGATTGTTGTGTTTTAAAACTTTTATCAGTTAAATTAGTTCATAATTGATACATCCTTGTTTTTATTGCATTATATGAAAACTTTTTCATAAATGAGGTTTGTAATTAAGAAATGTGTATGAAAACGAGACGAATTGCTTGTATGTAAAAATAAAGGTCATTGTAAGTTAAGCTTTCTGAAGAGCAGCTGCATCACCTTCTTATGTGCTTTGTCTTGTCTATCAGGAGGTTACTGTGCCACTTCCTGATCCTTCCTCTGGACACAGCAGGCTAACAGCACCACTGACTCGAGCCAAACGCTATGCCATCAACCCTCTGGGCTACAAGTGGGAGCACTTCAACATCACCTACAAGTGAGCAGCACAGTCTGAAGGAAGTCGTGTCTTCTGAGTATTTCCATCAGTGTGGAGTGGATTAGAGCAGAACAGAGGGAGCTCCAGTAGACACTACACACTCTGCAGATTCATACTGGATTATAATCACGCCACAGTTATTACTGTCAGACTGTAAGCACTACACACACTGCAGATTCATACTGGATTATAATCACGTTACAGTTATAACTGTACAGACTGTAAACACTACACACACTACAGATTCATACTGGATTACAGTCACTCCACAGTCATTACAGTCAGACTATAAACACTACACACACTGCAGATTCATACTGGATTATAATCACTCCACAGTTATAACTGTACAGACTGTAAACACTACACACACTGCAGATTCATACTGGATTATAATCACGCCACAGTCATAACAGTCAGACTGTAAACACTACACACACTGCAGATTCATACTGGATTATAATCACGCCACAGTTATAACTGTACAGACTGTAAACACTACACACATTGCAGATTCATACTGGATTACAGTCACTCCACAGTTTTTGCTGTCAACACTACACACACTGCAGATTCATACTGGATTATAATTACTCCACAGTTATTACTGTCAGACTGTAAACACTACACACACTGCAGAGTCATAGTTGATTATAATCACTCCACAGTTATTACTGTCAACACTACACACACTGCAGATTCATACTGGAGTACAATCTTTACACAGTTATTACTGTCACTGTAAAGAGAATGGTGATGCTGTGAGACAGGAGGACGGTTGAGTCACTGATAGACAAGTGTGCACAGATGGACTGGAGGAGAAAGAGAGGGATGTGGAACAGGAAGTAAAGGCTCAGGTTAAATTGTTCAAACCTCCAGCTATTAACAGATGACAAAACATAAAGAAATGTTATTTTAAAATGTGTGTGTGTTTGTGTGCGACTATTTCAAATATTTTCCGTCTATAGAGAATTAAAATCTCTCTGTCTCCAAGGATTACGAAGTTCCCCAACACGCTGAATAAAGATGATACACGTAAAGCCATTAGCATTGCCTTCACCAAATGGAGCGACGTTTCCCCATTAACCTTCACCGAAATCACCGACCCCAACAAGAACGCTGACATCATCATTGGTGAGCCTGGACAGTTGGAGTTATTGCTAACTGAGGTCAACAGACTGCAGATCATCTGATCACACTCACTGATCAGCTCCAGATCTGCTGTTCACTGAGACCTGTGTGTGTATGTGCGTGTTTCTGGACCAGGTTTCTACACGTTTAATCACACAGACTGCTGGTGGTCTCCTCTACACCCATGCTTTGACGGGCTGAACGGGGAACTGGCCCATGCCTTTCTGCCCCCGCGGGGTGAGATACACTTCGATAACCATGAGTTCTGGATCCTGGGCAAGTCCCGCTTCAGCTGGAGACAAGGTAACCACAGAAGAACCCTGTTCAGAGTGCGATTTAAAGGTAGTAACCCCCCCCCCAGTCTACAAAAGACAGATGTGTGTGTGTGTGTGTGTGTGTGTGTGTGTGTGTGTGTGAACTGCAGTGATCTGTTAGCTTCTCTTGTCTTTAGCTTTGTTTAATCTGTTAAAGATCCTCCCATTACAATTACGGCAGTTCAGCCCATCACACAGCAGCCCTTGACCACCTTTGGGTTTGGTGTGGTTTTGACATTAAAGCTAAATGCTAAAGTAAAATGTTGTCTTCCTGCCACTCAGTGTAACTGGAGTTTTTATACTGCAGATGAACAGTGTAACCACAGTGACGTATATCTGCTGTGATGTCATCTGCATACATTGTTCATTTGCAGAATAAAAATTCCAGTTACATTTCTGTGTTCACTGAATCAGTTCCTGGTAAAATCTGTGCCCTCTGTTCTCATCGGTCTTTCTGATCCCACTTCTATCACCCTTCCTCCCTGCACAGGCGTGTGGCTGAATGATCTGGTGCAGGTAGCCGCTCACGAGATCGGCCATGCTCTCGGCCTGTGGCACTCACGGGACCCCAACGCTTTGATGCACCCCAACGCCACCTACACAGGCCAACGCAACATTGCTCAGGATGACATCTGGGGCATCCAGCGGCTCTATGGTAAAGCAAGAATTCAGAAGGAGACACTGAGAGATCTGAAGCAGAAACCTTCAGCTCTGGTCCTGCAGGGCAGGTGTCCAGCACAGTTGGGTAGTTCTCCTATTCAAACACATCCAGTAACTTAGAGTGAACAGGTGAGCTAAACCAGGTGTGTTTGAGCAGGAAGTCACCAGGCTGCACAGGACACTGGGCCTCCAGGGCTGGAGTTGGGCACCTTTGGTGTAAAGTAACATTTAAGGAAATTTATAGTGTAAATGTTTTATTACTGTTGTCACAGGGAAACTGAGTGTGATTGAGGTGTTTCTCACAATTCTCTTCCATCTAAAGTGTCCTGAGTTTTCTTCTCTCCTGTTTATTGGCCTGTCCTCCTGCCTGTAAAGAAGGCCTAGACAATTTGGGAAAAATATCTGATTGTGACTTTTTTTTTTACCACTATTTCAGTTTCATTTGCAGTTTAAATTCATTAATTTTGATCTTTTTATTCCTTGAGGCCATTTTTCTCACAAATAAAGTCAGCTTTTTTGCAAAGTAGTTCCTCTGTGCTTGTGTTTTAGGCTGCATGGATAAGAAGCGTGTGTGCGACCCCTGGGCCCGGTTAGGGTTTTGTGAGAGGAGGCGGAGTTTCATGAAGAAGCACTGCCCTCAACGCTGTGACCTGTGTTACGGTGAGACCCTGAAAAGCCTGTGAAGTTTGCTTCTTTAGTGCTGTAGCCAGTGTGTATCTAGTACAGTTGGGAGCTGCTACAGAGGTGTTATAATACGACAGTATCAGGAGATGTGTTCTAGATTTGATATTACTGTGATTGTTTCACTGTAAAGAAGATTGTGTTTGACGTATAGGAGTCTCTGCAGCCATCTCTCCTATTCTGACTTCTTTTACCATCTACACAAGAGAAGAACAGGTCTTGTGCCACCTTGTGGACTTCAGAAGCAATGTTATGTACCAAAATAAAAATCTGTAAATAAATTTTTAAAATATAAAATAATATGAAATAAATCAATAGTTGACATCGCTGTAATCATACAATAGTGTGTAGAAATATATCACAATACTACACTTAACTGTTTCTTCCACCTTAAGGCTAGCATTTAGCATAATGCAAAATTAACTTTGTAACTTAATTCAGTGTTCAAGACAGCTATTAAACTGTTAAACACGTGTAAACACTGTTAGCACAGTGCTGGTAAATACACATGTAGTTAGTATGATGCTGTTAAATACACATGTAGTTCACACAATAGTGTTAAATATACATGTAGTTAGCACAATGCTAAGTGCTGGGAAATAAGCTTCCATGACTTGTTATATTAGCTTCATAGCTCCAGTGCAAAAAATAAAAAGCACACTTCAGACAGTAAACACGTCTCCACTGGTCACTTACACTTTTATTTTAGTGGAGAAATGTGTGTGTTTGAAAGTGTCAAGGTGTTTATTTGAGTTTTCGCCAAACTTTCGCTTCATAGAGTTTATGAAGTGTAAATAAAGTGATCTGCCCATTAGAGCCGCTGGACGCTGTGTCCACCCCGACACCTCCACCTGCCAATGTGAAGATCAAGATGGTGCCCCGAGGGAAAGTGGTGGGCTTCCGCTGTGGGACAAAAAACACCAAAGTGCCTCCAAAAGTCAGGTACACACTAACAGAAACGCAGCACATTCTTCAAATGCAGAATTTTAAACACTGTAATAATTTCTACATCCTTCATGTTTATGCATTTTGCAGATGCTTTAATCCAGAGCACAGTTATAGACGTGGGTGAATGTAACATGTTACACACCGCACAAAGCTAAAGAAAAGAGAAGCTAACTGATCAGTGCAGTTCACACACACACACACACACACACACCTGCCTGTAGTTGACTGGTGGTGTGGAGCTAAGAAACCACAAATAAAATAAATGATTATCCACTTAAATAAAAGGCAGCTGTTCTTAACTGTGATCCTGACAACTTACCAAAGGACCAGTGGGTCATGGACACTGGGCTGTGGGCAGCAGTCCTCACATTTAATTTACAAGTTGTAAGGATCACAGTTGAGTCCAACTGCCTTCAATATCGCAGATAATCGTTTGTTTACTCTCGGCTTCTCACTTCCTGTATTGAAAGCAGCCATGCTGCATCATGTTTCGCCACTCATTCCAACTGTGGGTGTGCTCCAGTGGTAAAGACACTTCAGTGCATATCCTCTATTGGTGCAGCATGGTGTGATGAGGGGGGGATGATGAGTGATAAGGGGGAATGAGGGGGATTAGGGGGGATGAGCTGGGATGATGGCAATGACTGGGGATAAGGGGGGATGAGCAGGGATGAGGGGGGATAAAGGGGGATGCTATCCCCCTTGTTAGGAAAATGAGCGAAATGCATGTCATCCCTTGTTAAACTGATCACGTGTGTTGGTTGGTTAGTTGGTGATGTGGGAGCTCCCAATGGGCCATCACCTACTGACTGTAACTATGTCTCCATGTGCTTATGGGCAGTTAGTATGGAGAAAGTTCCAGCAGTTGATGTGATGTTCATGTGTTCTCAGCTGGTATAAAGATGGAGAGCAGCTGCTGACCTCCATCCCTGGCTACATCGTCATCAAAGACCGTGACCTGCGCATCGTAGCCAATGAGTTCAACGAGGGCACATACACCTGCAGGATCCATCGTCGTGGCACTGTCGTCTCCGCCAACTCCTGGGCTATCAGACTCAAACCAGAACAGGCCTCCAACAACAGCTGATGATGTGAGCATGAAGGAGTAAAGAGAGGGGAGACTGACTAAAGCACTCGCTGCACCTCCAGCACTAAAAATCCATTCAGAACTACTGTCCTTACCTCCCATTCAGAAAAACAGCATAACACCTGTATGGAAGAGTGAAGGATTTCAGGTGGAGACACCACAGATGGATTTCATGCTGAATCATAAGGGCTGGATTCTGCTGCATTTATGTTTTTTTTGTATATACATGTATCATTGATTCAGTTCAAATTTTACTTACACCCATCAGCCACAACATTAAAACCACAGACAGGTGATCACTGATGATCTTATCTCATTACAATGGCACCTGTTAGGGGGTGGGATATATTAGGCAGCAGTTAAACAATCAGTTCTTTAAGTCAGTGTGCTGGAAGCAGGAGCATAAGGATCTGAGCCACTTTCGTGAGTGATGTTCTAGAGTCAGGGCATCTTCAGAACGGCAGCTCTTGTGGAGTGTTCTAGGTGTGCAGTAGTTAGGACCTACCAAAAGTGATCTAAGGAAGGACAACTGGTGAATCATGGGCACCCGAGGCTTAGTGCTGCATATGGGGAGTGAATGCTAGTCCATCTGGTCTGATCCCACAGAAGAGCTACTGTGGTTAAAAAGTGATGCTGACTCTGGTAGAAAGGGGTCAGAACACACAGTGCACCACAGTCTGTTTCAGCAGCAAGAGGGACACACTTAGTATTAGGCAGGGGGTCTTAATGTTATGGCTGGTCATTGTATTAGCTGTAGGATGTAGTTAGGGTCGGCCAACTAAAACTGATTTAGGGTGAAAACAGTGTTTTATTTATGTTTGTATATTTGCTGCATTACTATATTTTATATTAGTTTTCTAAAAATAACTGTAGAACATTAATTTTGGTTCTAGACGTAATGTCAATCTCTTCAAGACTTTTTATCAAATCTGTGAGATTCCTGACCGTTCAGTAGAACATCAGTCACTTCTTCTGCCATCTCTAAGTAAATGCAGCACATCGCTGATCTGCGTCGTGTGAGTCTCACTGTACTTCCACGTGCTTTAGTCTCAGCTTTTGTTTTCCAGTGCTTGGTACTAGACAGCTATTAAGAACATTAACCCAGATCTTTTCAGTACTGTACCGCTAAGCCCACAGTAACAAGCTCTGCTGATAGACAGACAGAATAACAGACAGGGTTAATGAGTGCACCCATTGTGGCCTGTACAGCCACGCGGTAAGGCTTTGTTACAGCGCTGACAAAGACAAACTGAAGCTGTGATTTGCTCCTGCTGGTGAACTCAGTGAAGCGCAGTCGTGTCCTCAGGTACATCACAGCATCCTGACTGATCTGCTGCTGTCAGACAGAGCTCACAAACTCATACAGGTTCCCACACCCTGAGCTTCTAACACCAGTAATGTAAACATTCAGGGGGCAAATCCTTTCCAAAAAGGCCCGGGCCCAGTGCCACTGGGGTAAGGGCTGACAACTGGTGCCAAGCCCCCCTCAGCATCCCATACGAGGCCGGAAAAATTCCTCCTCAGTGTGTGTTTTGTCAGAGCTGAAGTGAGTGAGATGATACTAATAAGACTGTTTAAGCACAATCACAGAGTCTCAGAAAAGGAGAAAGTCAAACGTCTCATTTAAAAACGTTTATTGTGACAGATGAATAAAAAGAGAAACGGTTAACGAAGCAGGACTGGATCATAGAAGCAGCCGGATCCTGCTGTAACAACGAAAGAACACATGATAAACAGTGTCGGGAGAAGACAGACAGACGTCATGGCTTTCACCCTCACAGTGGAATAATCTGTGTGATCCTGAAGAAGGTTTTCAGTAAAGCATAATTCCAGTGTCAGGTTTAAAGTTTTAGTCATGAGGGATGAAGTGAGGGGAACATTCCATTAGGCTAGAGAAAGGCGGGGGGGTGGGGGGGGTGTTAACTAACCCCAACACCCCCCCTCCCTGGAATCCGTCTGAAAAATTAAGCTTCTGTTCAAGTATGAATAGATCCAGACGCTGGAAGGACAATGGGGGAAGATCTGGACAGTTGTTTGGTTTTTGTTTTCTTATTATCATGGGTGCTAATTTGCATAACAGCCTTGTCTTTAAACGGTGTGTGTGTTTACAAATAATGCAAAAATAGACTGAAGTGGAAAAAAAATGATTCATGATGTGACTGTAACAGTGATGCTCAGATCCGTCCACCTGCTGCTTGGTTGGAAAATGTGCCAAAGTGCTGTAAAGCTTGTCCAACCTAGCAACAGGTCCTAGGAATGACTGTCTGTGCATTAGTGGTGAGGTTGATGGCTGCATAGTCTGTGCACTGCACTTGGATCATACTGGATTTAGGTTTCATGGGCAATACATACTGGATTTAATACACAGATCAAATAAACACGTGTAGTCATGTAAATGTTTAAACAATCCCAGTCAAACCTAAAAACTGAGCATGTTCTCTAAAGGGATAAATGTAAATATGGCGTTTTCTGCACATTTTAGCCAAATTTCTGTTTATTCAAATATAAATAAAAATGTTATATTACATATAAAATGTGCACAGGCCACATATTATATTTTACTGTTTCTCAGAACTTTAAATCCAACAAACAAACAAAAATTGTACATTAAATGTGCAGAAGTGTGTTCTCTGTAGAGAATGTGTACTTATTAAAACTCAAGGGAAAAAAAAACAGAACGTGATTTGACCAGGGGAGCCCAAACCTTCACATATGGGTTTCTAAAAATACATAATTTGACAAGTATCAGTGAGGCATTATTATAAATACGTCCTGGGAAAAACAAGCTAACTGTACATTGGCCCTTCATATAGTGGTTACAGTGGAGGGGAGGAGTCTGCGCTAACAACGTCTTTAGGTGAACACTATTGACCGGCAGTCGAATGAATTACTCCACCACTTTCCTACCCCACCTCAGTCTGCAGCTGTACCACACACAATTACCACACTCTTCGGATGTGTTACCCTGTACTTAATAAATAACACGAGTCAATAAACAGGTGCCACAGCATATACACTGATCAGCCATAATATTAGGACCACCTGCCTAATACTGAGTGAGTCCCTCCTGCTGCTGAAACGGCTCTGACTGTGCTGCACTGTGTGTTCTGACCCCTTTCTATCAGAGTCGGCATCACTTTGTAAACCACAGTAGCTCTTTTGTGGGATCAGACTGGACAGACTAGCCTTCACTCCCCACATGCAGCAGTGAGCCTCGGGTGACCATGACCCACCAGTCGTCCTTCCTTGGATCACTTTTGGTAGGTACAAACTACTGCACACCTGGAACACTCCACAAGACCTGTCGTTCTGGAGATGCTCTGACTCAGTCTTCTAGAACATGCCAAAGTGGCTCAGATCCCTACGCTCCTGCTTCCAGCACATCAACTTCAGGAACTGACTGTTCACCTGCTTCTTAATATATCCCACCTCCCTGACAGGTGCCATTGTAATGAAATAACTAGTGAGCTAATGTTACTCAGTGGTGTTAATGCTGTGGCTGATCATTGTATAATAACTGTAAATCGTGTTATAAATTGAGTAGTTTTCTGTTCCAAGTGCAGGGAAATGTTCTGTCTGTGGTCATCACTGCAGGTTCAGTGGACAGGTGGGAAAGCTCTGGGGTTCTGAGTGGAACCAAAAGAGCCTAGTTAAGGTGACAGACTGATGTGTGTGAGCTCTTGATTCCTAGTGAATACCATAACAATAATCGTACAATCGAAAGGGAGAAACAAACAGAAGGTAATGAAGATGAGACAGCCCCTAGTCTTCCTCATCCTCGCTGATGCTGTGTGCGTCGCTGTAGTGTGGAGAGGAGCTGTAGGGAGGGGTTTTGGTGAAGAAAGGAAGACGGAAGGTGGGTGAAGGAGAACGCTCTTCTCGTGTCGGGCTGCTGCTGGGGCTGTGTCGGGGGCTGATGGCCTGCAGCATCCGTCCTTTTCCCTCCTTCAGCATGAGCTTCTGAAAGACACACAGCACAACCAAAATCCAGGATGGGGTTTCTAACTTGGTTCAATCCGAGGTGTTCCTGCTTCTAACAGTCCGAAATCCTGCCCCAGCCCGTTTACCTCACAGCTCGCCCTCTTACTGCATCATGCTCAGTCTGACTGGACCCGCTACCCTCTCATAAACAATACAGGAACCAAATCTGGGAAAGCCTTGATGTCTAAATGGTGGAACGAACTTCCCCTGACTGTTGAGAACTTCCTTGTTTGAAGACCCACCTATTCAAAAGAGAACTTAGGACTTCACATCTCATCATAACTAATTAATCAATTAATTAAGATCTCTGTGAGATCTGAGATGGTTCTGTATGAGGATGACCTTCAGCTCTGAGAGGATCTTGGTTGACCAGCAGCTCTTAACTGAAGTCTAGGTTTGCTGGTGTAACAGGTGCTCTCTGTAGGCTAATAAGCACCATGTATGTCGCTCTGGGTAAGAACATCGGCCAAATGCTGTAGACGTAGATGTACGTGAAGATGTAGATGAACTCATGAAGGGCTTTAAATAGCCAATCAGTTGTACTGAATGAAGAGAAAAGCTACAATAGCACTGGAACAGCGGCCTGGGATTAAAACTGATTTAGGCCGAGGAATCGATACTAACTGCATTAAACAGAACTGTTTTAGAGAAATGGTCAGTAATAACATCAGATTTACAAAGGTTTTCATAAAACTGACTATTAGTCACTATGGACTCACCCCATCACACAAAGGGCACCACAACGAAATGTGATCTCTGTATTTAACCCATCCACACGCGGAGCAGTGGGCAGTGATCAGCCGCACCCGGGGAGCAGTATAGCAGGACTGTACCTTGCTCAAGGGAACCTCAGTGGTACCTGGGACTTGAACCTGTGACCCTCTAATCACATGGGCAAGTCCCAAACCACTAGGAAAATACTGCCCAACTGAATGACAAACTGAAGTCAATTCAGCTCGTAACTCCAGACTGACACTAAATGCAAACTTCAGACACTGAACTTGTCATGTGTATTTGGCTACAACAGCACGGTGATGAGTCTGTTGCAGTCCGTTTGCTCCCCTCTTTTGCTGAACGGTGAAATGGCTGAAAGGCACACGTCAACAGAATACACAGACCTCACTGGATGTGAATGATCGTAAACCCATGAACAGGAGCGCAACCCCCATCTCCCCCGGCCCTCGTAAATCTACCCACTCGCAAGCAATTTGCCTCACCAGTGCCCCGTCTGGTCCAAACATCTGCAGAAAGTTGCCAATAAACTCTCTGGATTTCTCCTCCCATTTCTGAATGAGGTCGATGCTCTTCTCCTCCACCTTTTGCACAAACTCCTTACTCTTCTCCTCCACGTCCCGCACCTTCTGCTTCACCTTGTCCACACGCTCCTGCAGGTGGTACTTCTTCTCCTGCAAATGCCACGGTGTTTTAGCCCCAAGCTTGATCACATGATCAAATCAGAAAGACTTCCTGTGAGCTATAAAAGTGGCGGAAACATCAGGCAGCCGTTTCAGACAACACCAGGGCCACTGATCTCAGGTCAGATTACTCTGTATTTATGAAAGTCACGTTCACAAACACTGACTCTAGATCAGCCCCTTTACTCCGGAGGTGGGCTGTAAAAAACACCTGCTGTGTAAAAAAGCTTCTTGCAGGGTTCGGCTACACTTTTCATGTTTATAGCTCAGAGTAAGTCACACTGTCCCCTAAGCCACACCCACAAGTCTGCCCCATCTTAACCAAGAGCTGGGTGGGAGGGGTTTTTGGGAGGTGTTTACAGCAACTAGCAACTGTTTGAAGCTAAATTTGAACTACCAGGACATCTTGGGTGATTCACTGCTGATTTCCTGTACACCACTGCGTTACAACAGCGATTTGTTTTGGTGGGTGCTGCTAAAGATGGAGGCTGAACTCACGTTGATGAAGCTGACGTTAAGCTCCTTGGCAGTGTAGCCTCTCTGTAGGTTCCGTCGCACATAAACGTCGTAGTCCCGGACAATGCGTGTGATTATGTCAGATGTGGAGATGCCCTCTGTTCTTTGCGTGGGTGCGAACATGCCTTTGATTAAAGTGATCAAGCCTCAGTTATAAAGACAACAAACAGAAGCCTCCTAACAGCAGTACATTGTAGAATGTAGATGTAGTGTACATGTAGAATTTCTATAAATACCTGGACTATCACATACCTGCATCCTTTATGTGCTTGTAAACATCGTCACTGTCGGCTGATACATAAGGGATATCGTCATGGGCAACAAAGTCAATCTGTATGGACAGAAAGATCACTCAGTTATGTTTATCCCTGTAATGGTGTATAACAGTGCTAGACTGGCGCATGCAGGGGAATACTGGGATGTTTTTTTCTGTTCACAGTTACTCACTAGCCTGGAACACTACAACACTTTTGTTTGGTCTGAATGTCCTATGACAAATCACTCACTCTGTGCTCAGCTAGAAAATCCGGTGTCAGTGTCCACGGTGCATTCCTGACAACCTCGTCCACGTAGCGACAGTGACTCACTGCATCGTAACGCTCGTCCTCGTTCATGACGGTGAAGCCCTTGAGCTTATGTGTCAGAGTATCGCTGCACACTGCAAAGATCAAGACATTTTACATGACATTTCTGTAATAAGAGTGAAAGGTCATAGCCCAAATATTTAGTTCAGCATCATGTCACAATCGTGTCTGTTAGATTGGTTTTGTTAAGCCGTTAGCATGAGATGGACTGGAACAGGACTACTGAGGATTACTGATGAGCTCAGGGTTCAGACAGTTACAGAAAATCATTCCGTTTCTACACATACTGCAGATTCATACTGGATTACAATCATTATCACAGTTACTACTGTCAGACTGTAAACACCATACACTCTGCAGATTCATACTGGATTACAATCATGATCACAGTTACTACTGTCAGACTGTAAACACCATACACTCTGCAGATTCATACTGGATTACAATCATTACCACAGTTACTATGGTCGGGTTGTAAAAACTACACATACTGCAGATTCATACTGGATTACAATCATTACCACAGTTTCTATGGTCGGGTTGTAAACACTACACATACTGCAGATTCATACTGGATTACAATCATTACCACAGTTATTACTGTAAGACTGTAAACACCATACACTCTGCAGATTCATACTGGATTACAATCATTACCACAGTTACTATGGTCAGGCTGTAAACACTTCACATACTACAGATTCATACTGGATTACAATCACTCTAGTTATTACTGTCAGACTGTAAAACATCATACACGCTGGAGATTCACACTGGATTAAAATACCGGTCTCATCCCTAATCACTTGGTAAAACCACTTCTACAGTAGTGCTTCAGACAATTAAATTCATACTGAATTAAAAACTGGATAATTTGGTTTCTCCTTCTGCTCAGGTCAGTGTTTTCCATTGGTAGGAAAGAAGTCTAATGGCGGGAAAAAACACTTAACATACTAAGCTTCTTAACTAGCTAGCAAGTTATAATAAGCTGTCTGAAAAGCTGCATGTGTGAGGATTTCTTCTGCACAGTTACCTTGATCTGTTTAGTGTTTTCTCTTGATTTGATAGTAATACAACAATGCAGACGCAGGTCAAATAAAGGCAGGAAATCTACACAGACAACAATGTGATGTATGAAGAATGTACGACACTAATTGTTCTAAGTAGTGGAATAACAAGTAATACCAGGTAAAACCAGCCTTACCGCCTACAATCAGATGAGTGTTGGGGAAAAGACGCTTGGCCTGCATTAGAGCGCGGGCATGTCCAGAGTGGAACATGTCGAAAATCCCATCAGCATACACTCGCACCGGACGATTCTCTAAACGGAAAATACACAGAGAAAACGATGTTTTACAGTAATCACTTCCCTTAGACCATATACAGTATATATTCACAGGTTTTACTGAAAAAGGGAGAAATTTGGATGGCTGTATCTACCTGGTGTGCCTTGACGGGCTTCCTCTAAACTCACTCGATTGTATGGAGTCCTCACAACCTCCAGCTGATCAGCAAAGGGGGCAGGGTCTGCCAGGGCCTAGAACACAACCCAAACACATCATGCAGCACTTTGTAGGTTTTACAGCAGGAGGTACATTCATATGTTGAATTAAATATTTAAAGCATTTTGGCAACAAGAAATTATTAAATGGTAATAATTATAATTCCAACATTAATAAGTATTATTATTAATGTAAAAATAAAACACTAGTAAAAGTTTAATATAATTATTAAATTACAATGTTAAATAATAGCTGAGATTGATTCTTCCCTTTTAATATTAGATATGAATATGAATTTAAATTATAACAAATTCAGATATCATTTGCTTTGTTATCTTTTTCTCCATGTTCTACAGCTTTCTTCCTTTCTCAGTCATTTTCAAGCAGCTATACAGCTCCACACATCGTTCTGGACACACTGGACACCTTTTTTAATTTTCTATCTTTTTACTAATGATTTCCCAAAGTCTTGCATATGAGAATTATTTTTTGACATGACATTCATAAGGAACCAGTTTGTTTTTACACCGATAAAAACACTGATTTCAGCATTTTAAATAGCAATGATTTCAAATATCATGACAGTTTCACCTGCAGTATATGGTCACATCATTATATAGCCAGCTTCACTTACCGAAGTCCTTCGTGGGATTTTTCCGCCCCTTCCCTCATCCTCTGCTTCTCCATTAGATCCCTCTCGTCTCCGTTTCCTGCTCAGCCCTGAACTGTGTGCCTCCATACCTAAATGTAGGAGACATTTCTGAGTTAATGCACTTCACCACTAGAGCGACAGCACTGAGGACCAGGGCCTTGTTATAATCTTTATAACACTGCTCATCTGAGGGATTTCATTAGATTTAACGAGACACATTTTACCATACAAAGCATTTGCATGCTTTTTTAAAATATCAGACTTTTATGTAGTATGTAAACTTTTCTAGTTTCACATTTCAAAATGTAACGCTCATTCCCCACTAATGGAGACTTGCTGAAAAAACAGCCCTTTTTTTAATGGTGGTATGTTTGTGATGTCACAAAAACAAACATGCGGATATATCTGCCTAGGCAGCCTAGAGTAGTTTAGCCCTGCCAACTCACTTTGATAATTATAAAGATTGTTTCAGTCTGGATACTGCAGGAGGCCCAATAGAGTGCAGCCAATCAAAGCACAGATTTATTACACAGATTAGTCTTAAAGGCACAGTAACCATTAGCACCTGTTTAACTACATTTACATTTACATTTATTCATTTGGCTGACGCTTTTATCCAAAGCGACTTCCAAGACGTGGAGCAGAGTAGTGGGACGGTACCTTGCTCAAGGGTTCCTCAGTAGTGCCTGAGCCCGGACTTGAACCTGCGACCTTCAAGTCCCCAGCGCAATGTCCTAACCACTAGGCCATCACTAGTTATCCAAAGTTGCAATTAAACAGGGTGAAACTGTATGGAACCAGCATGCCATGAAGATCAGATCTGCCCCCAACTGTTTTAAACACAAGCTAGAAACTGCCTCATTTTCCATTGCCTTTAGTCAAACAGAGGCTGTTATTTTATCTGCTGATTATCATGCACTTTGATCTGAATTGCTTGAAATCCTATTTTTATTTCTTGGAATTTTATTTTATTCCTAATTGTATGGCTTACTTCTGTTTTAACGCAAATTTTATGTCGGTAAAACACATTAAATAACCTGTGTATGATCATGTGCTGTAGAAATAACCTTTCCTTGCCTTATAAGGAATGATGTGAGATTGGAAAATTCTCATATACATTGTAATGTTATGACTGCTTTTAGTGCTTTAAATAATACAGACCTCATAAGGGGACCATGAAAATACAAATAAACAACAACAAAAAAATAAAGTGTAAGAAATGTAGGATAAGGACACTTTAAAACCGGTCACTTTTGTCGAAGCTCCTCTGATAATGTGAAACATCCAAAAGCCTAAAAACTTAATAGCTTAATTAGCACCTGTAACCCTCCGAGGGCTTTGAGATGATGTTAAAGGAGCATATCTGCGTGTAATAGGATTATAACACAGCTCCAGCTCTACTGTCGCCCTGCACTGGGGAACTGGGTGACCTTTATGACTGGAAGCCTTCACAGGTTTCCTTTCTGACGTGGCACAGAGAGCAGCAACACAGCACAGCTCCTACTCCATTTCCCTGTAACTTCTCTTCAGTCCCGCTACTGTTCTCTAGAACGGGTTTAACCTCATGGCGGCCCGGGCAGGTCCTGACACAGGCACCGCTCCCACCCGGACACGGAGAAACTAGGGGTCGGGGGGGGGTCCCTTAACAACACGGAACTACTGAACAGCTTTATCCCGACGGGAACCAGCGCATAAGCTGTGCCCTGAACTCTGTTTGTGTTGTGAGAGAGGAGAGCGCGCCTGGTTGCTGTAAAACTACACATCCCATATTTCTTCATTAGCGTGTGTGTGTGTAATGTACAGACCCCGTTCAGCCGCTGCTGCACTGCAGGAGGAGGAGGAGGAGGAAAAAGCCTTCAACCGGAGCTGCTCTCCGACCAAATGCAGACCAACTGTCTCCTTCTGAAGAAAGCGACGCTCAGGTATAAAACTCACTAACTACATATTTCTGTTCCCCAAAAAATGGCCAGTTTTAAAAGCCAGCCCCGAGCATTTGTGCCCTTAACACTACTGTTTTGACAGTTTCGCCGGAAATGACGACGCGCGATGACGCCGCAGGAAGTCTGGTTAGCACAGAAGCGAAGTGGCTAGTTGTACATAATTTGCGGATATTTAGGGGCTGCGTTTAAACTTTTTTTTTACGCATTTAAGATCTATAAGATATGTAATTTAATAAATAAATATTAAATATGAGCACTAGGTTGTGGTATAAACAGAGTCGATCAGCGCAGTTAGATGTAAATGGTGCCGCTCTTGACGAACTGACAGTTAGAATTGTTCACAATGTTGGCGAATGGAACCAGACGTCTGGTTCCTTTAAAAGCTCCTCACAGAAAGTTCTTCCATGAGAGGGTGTCTGGAGAAGATTTTGGGCCTAAATGTAAACCCATTTGGGTTGAAGGGTGAAGGGATACCTTCAGAGCGCTGTGAGGTAAAATAGTCCCCCAAAAGTGATTTAGTTAGAGATTCGCTATTTTACATCAGCATTCCATAGAAACACACAGAGACACGTGGAGCTCCACTGGGGGTTTGGAGCTCACTTTCAATAGTGAGCTCAACAACTTCAGAAAATGTGAAAACTAGATGGAATGGACATTTAAAATAAACCAACTTACCCCCATTTGAATTCAGTTCACTGTTTTGCATGTCAAATGTACTGTTTTTTATTTCTTTTTTGTACTGCCAAGTAATATTGAAGATAAAATCCCAATACCGATGCATTAAAAGTCATTCTGTTCACATAAAAAGGGAGTTTGACAGTAAAGGAAAAACAAAAAGACGTAAAATGAATTAAGACACTTAAATAAACTGCTATAGAAACAGTTTAATGAAGTAACCTTAGCTTCAAAAATCATAAATATCCCAAGACAAACCTAGCAAATAGGAAGCCTGCACTACAAGCATACGGATGGACACAGTGCCCCTGATAAACACTCCAGTAAAGGTTCTGTCACTATAAACGGGGTCAGTTATGGAGCATGCAGTCAGACCCAGAGTGGGCGTGAAGCGACCAAATACACTGAAATAAATACTTTTTTGTTTTATTATCAAAGTTTCACAGAAGACTGTTCTGACCATAATTACCTGGTCCTGCCTGTTGTGTCTTGCCTCTAAGGAGATGAGTAGAGTCTTTATCCCTGTGTTAAAGGGTTATTGACCTGTTGGCTCGAGCTGAAATGTGAGTTGAACACGAACTGCTCCTGACTTGCTGCCCACAGCTGAGGACGGTCACATGACTGTAGTGTCAGACTGTTCTGTAAGTCATGTGGATGTGAAAGTAAAGTGACAGCTCTGCTGGACTGGCCTTATTCTTTACTGGTCCCACATACAGGGAAACTCCACAGATTTTTAAAACATTTCAGCATAGTTCAGTGTTGATATTCAGTCATTAGATGTGAACAGACTCCTCCAGAGTGGGTTTGGTGTGAACTGGTTCAGACTGGTAGTGAATGGAACCAGACGTCACGTCTCCAACACCGTTATATTACCAAGTTATCTCCTCTCCAACCCAATCTAATGTACAAACGCACACACACACGCAGAAGCTAGATGCACAACTGAATTACAACCAAGATCTGACCCTAAGTTATTAGTAGTGATCTGAAGTCTTTCAGACTCCAAGTATAAAACCCAAAAGCAATATTCAGAGATATGGAGCTACATTGTGGATGGGAGTGCCATCTCGGAATGGCACTAATTAGTTATAGACTTACAGAAGTTACGGGAAAAGCACGTTATATAAAACAGCAGCAAGCATTGGCCTTGGAAATATTGGTGGAAAATAAATTGGTAGGCTGGAATAATATAATTTGTAGAGAAGGAGTCAATGTTTGTATGGTATAGAAGTCCAAACCTGGGTTGAGTGCTTTGGCGCTACACCCATTGGACCACGACTGCTGGAGACTTCATTAAAGAAGCTTTGCTGCATTTCTTTGACTTCGTTTGGTTTCTGACTTCTCCACAACATGAGGAGCTTTTAGAGGCTTCTATTCACCACCACTGTAAACAGTTTTAAAATACAAAAATGGAGCATTTCACACCCAACCCACTCTGAAGACTCTGTTAACATCAGAAACATTAATTACGCTGCAAGTCTGAGGAGTTTCCCTTTAAATCCCTTGAATGTTGTTTCTGCAATACAGCAGTGACCTAAGGAGAAATCCCAGCATCTACCTAAAACAGCAGAGTTTCCTATAGAACAGTGAGGTTTCTTGGTAAATCCAGCAGTTTTCAGCACAGGAAGTGAATTTGTTAGTTTTCAGCACAGGAAGTGGGTTTGTTAGTAGCATTGAGTCATTAATCAAGACATTAACCCTGTTCCAGCAATTATGCTGAACACCAAAAAATGCGTATTTTACAAACCTCATGAACAAACGAACATTTTCATATGTGCACTGATCAATCTGGATTTTCTGTTGTTAAAAATCAGATCCTGGGGTAGTTTTAGCCCCATGGATTTGAGACATTTCTGTAGATTCATGCTCAGAGAACATAAAAACCTAGGAAAACAGTTCAGATAAGAGAGAATTTATTTATCCCAGAGGTGTCCAGCTCGTCCTGGAGGGTCAGTGTCCAGCACAGTATGATAGTTCTCCTCCTCAAACACATTCACTACACCTGGTAAAGAACAGATGAGCTAAAGCAGATGCATTTGAGCAGGGAGATCACCAAACTGTTTTGAATACTGTCCCTCCAGGACCTGAGCTGGACACCTCTGAGGAAAAGTAATGTTCTCTAACAGCTTATATACACACAATACATATAGTTATTAATTGGACATAATAACAATAAAGCTACATGTGTGTGTTCACTAAACACATGTAGCAATTTCTTCAGTTCTGGGCATTGAGTTAATCAAGAATAACTAGGAGGCTTTCTTTACATTTAGAGAGCCAAATCTGGTCCTCGAGGGTCAGTGTCCAGGACAGTTGATGATTTCCCTGCTCAAACACAACTGCCTGGGTGCAATAGAGTGTGTTTGAGGAGAACTTCCACATTCTGCTGGCCACTGGACCTCCAGAATCGGATTTGGGAACCTGCTGTATCATTTTGTTTCTTTGCTTTATCTGTTAAGTAACTTCCTGTATAAAGTAAAGAAGGAATGAGTAGAGAACCTTTCAGAATGAGTTTAATGTTTTTTATTATCATTTTTATCATTTGTTTAAGGACATTCAGTTGGAAAGCAAAAGTACATATCATCTCGCAATTGACCAATACACAGATTCTAAAAACTTACATATCCTTCAGGCAACAATACAGGTCAAAGAATGTACACCAGGTGCAGAACTCCAAATAATCTAGATCATTATACTGAACTGGTTTAAGACAAGTGACACATTTAAGCTGATATGACCTATACTGAGACCCCTCCAAACTAAACACCAAGGTGTACAGAGATGACTTCGAACAGTCCTTAAGAAAAACAGACAAACAATGTGCAAGGAACTATTTCAGTATGGTTACAGACAGAAAGGCTTGAAATCTGATCCAGCAGTAAACTCGGTAGAGAGAATCCCCATAGTGGAATGTTCTGGAAGGTATGGCTTGGCTGTTTTCTTACTTTTTTTCATTCCTCAACAGTCTGCGTAAGGCACAAGAGATGTGAATTCTGTGGCAACGGTAATACATATTTTAAATAAGATGGAGAGAATGGACAGTTGACGTTTGACCTTGTCTGTACAGTGGGAAAAGGAAAGAGAGGAATGTTGAGCGATGATCCAGTGATGAACCAGTCCTTACATTCCCATCCTGATGCTCTGGATGATCTGGAAAATGGCTGAAAGGGGAAAAAACAAAAACAGTGTCAAATGTTTTTTTTAGAAATATTTGAATTTTTTTTTTAAATATGTAAAAACAGATTTAATCACAAACAACTAATCATGCATGAGCATGTACCACTACAGCCTTCTCCCTTAAAAAGACTTTCCAAAAAAACTACCCAGTTACTCATAATTTAAAACAAAACCTTTGTATATACTTTTTTTAATAACAGTATGACAATTCCAAAATATACGACCCAAATTTACTCTTTACTATCTCAGTACTATGAAAATCAAGGGTTTTTTCCACTCTACTGGAATTTTGTTCAGATGCTGACAATAAACATAGAGTAATGCTTGAAAGTTTGAGAACCCTTTAAAACTCCAATATTTCTGCATAACTCCATGGAGGGAGCCATTGTCACCCTTTTGCCTCATTTGTTTTAGGTCAAATGTTTGTAGCAATAGAGAAAATTCTGAACTTTTCAAAAACTTTTAAACACCTCTGGTTGATCCACAGATATTTAGCGATTAAGTGAATACTGGATCAGTAGGATGGTTGAAATGTTGACTGCTGCTCTATGGTCACTAATCTCAACCTCTGATAAATGGACTGAGCGCCAAAGCTTTGTGCTCTTCAGCCAAACACAGACATTAATCTCACAACAGAGAACGCTGTTAAAAAGGAATGTGTTAATCACGTCAAAGGAGTAAACTCTTCTGAGAAAGATGGAATTAAGGAATAATACTCAGGGTGATCAGTTTAAGGAGGGTAGAAGAAAAACGGACAGCTCCATGAACAAAGTTCCAGATCTGTTGACACGAAAGATTGCAGAAGAAAAGGCCAATGCACTTTGCCCTGTTGAAGCAATGGTTCACCAACAAAAATCTAATTTACACAAACTTACCATTACCCTATACACAGGCAACTGAAAACACAGTTCAGGGTCTGAGGTTCTCCAGGTTTTCAGTGGAGCTACCAGACTAATGTAGCTGAGAGGTCATTTAAGCTCTATTTCACCAAACATCTTGTAGATCTACTCAATACAAGGAAGAAATTAGGACACTAAATGTTCTGGCCTACTGTGTTTGGAATTTCTGAGAACCGGAAGGTGCATCGCTCCTGTTTAGTGTGTTTACTGTGCTACATTCTGAAGGAACCTTTACTTAGTGCAGACATGTGAGCAACAATTCCACTAAGGACTGTGATGTCTGTTCACTTCATAAGAGGTTAAGAATAGATGGCATCCAAAGGCTTTGGAGAAAACGTACCTGATCCGCAGACTACAAAGACGAATAGTGCCAAAAGCCATGGCCCTACTGTCGACTTGTCGTCCTGTGGGCCTCTCTGCAGGACAAATACAGTGGTTATTAGGTGTGTAACAATTAATCTGTATCAATGCATCGATCAACCCGATGTTTTGATGTGTGTGTGTTCACTCCATTTTACTGCGAGCAGTGTTTTGTACAGAGTAGCTGCTTCTGCTTATGAGGACACTGCTTCATTTGACCCTCAATAATAAAATGTTCACATTATAATGTGTCTGAATGTGTGAGTTGATGGAAATTTAGCAGATTGTGTGAATTTATCATATTTCATACTGGCTGAAGACTACAGCCGAACGATTTGGGAAAACTAATTATCAAAAGCAGAATTTTGATTTAAACATGATTATCATCATCTTTTTTTCCACCAAAAAAATCTGTTTGAGTAACGTGGCAGGCTCTGCGTAATTAGATATCATTATTAAACTCCCCCAATTAAAACATGCTAATAATGTTGAATGATATAGGGTATAATTAATATTGCGGTCTTTGCGATTAGAAGATTATACTGCTTTATATTGCGATTTCAATACAGAACCGATTAACTGTTCAGCCCTACTGCAAACCCAAGTATAGATCTCAGTCACATCAGTGCAAATGAATCGGATCATTAGCTAAAATGATCGCACCGAATCGTGATGAACCTTGTGATTTACACTCCTAATGTTTACACTAACCATATTTCTGTTACTGATGAGAAATCAGAACGGATCCAGCTGTTGCAGCTGCTGATCCACTAACTGTAGCAGCTATGTGAAGCTATGCGACTCTGCCTCGTCTTCAACAAAATATTTAATCTGTCTACCGCACAAGTCGAACCAAATGTACAATTATTACATCTAAAACAAAAATCAAAGTAAGACACTTACAGCATTTTCGGCAACTACACAGCTCTGAGATTACCCTGTTAGCCAAGTTAGCTAGGCTAGCTCGATAGCTTCAACTTACCGATGATTTGGCCACGTTTCCTCGTTGTGTGATGTTTTTGCTGTGTTTCTCGTTGGCCATGCGTATCCTCTGCTTTGCCACCATTTTCTGTGTGAAAGTAAACAGCTACACGACAAGAAATCGCGCACTTTGCTTCAGCACTGCTCGCTCGCTATACTCGCCACCGCTGGACCTTCGGCGTACTCTACTCTCCGATGGCTACGTAAGCATAAAGTAAACCCCGCCCACCATTCTTAGTGCGTGGCAAATCCACCGCCCACTTTCGTATTAAGCACAAGCCCGACTCCGTCCATAACGTTTCTTCGCGTCGATCGCTCTGCCCCAGTGTGCTATTTTGCATAAGCAGACGCCGCCTATCGTATTCCGTTGTCGTGGCGAGTCCAGGCCGGGGCTGCGTTTAGATTTGGTGTCTTTTTTTATTTACATACTCACTGGAAACTTTCCAATAAATAATCGGCTTTCCTTATCTTACAGTCTAAACATATGATATACTATACAATACCACCTTCTTCTTCTTCTTCTTCTTCTTCTTCTTCTTCTTCTTTTTCTTCTTCTTCTTGTTATTATTGTTGTTATTATAATTTTTTTAAATCTCGACTAGTTTTTCAAACCAAGTGGAGTAACTCAGTAGCAATGCAATCTTAGTAGAATGTTATAAAATACGTGATATTTATTTAATAAATATTGAATGTATTTATTTTTAAAACATTTTAAAACTTTGTATATATTCGTAAAATGTAAAATGTATACAAATGTTTATTTATTTTCCTGTAAGCAAGTCTCCACCAGATTTTATTCATCGCGTGTATTATATCACTTTATTTTCATACTTTGCAAAGGTCTGATTCCCTATAATATAACAAAATATTAAGGAATTTGAAGGAAAACTACTTTGTGAGCATATGCGGAATCCGCTCCGAAGAGTCACGTGGGCGTTACTTCTGATGACGACATCCGGTTCAACATGTCGCCTCCTATACCACACTTAGCAGGTAGGAGAATCATTCTAAAGTACTTTAACCATGGAGCTTTAGGAAAGTGGCGGTGTGTTAGATGTGCATTACTTCTCTATGTGTAATGACATATCATAGCTGTGGGTTTACTAACACCAACTACAACATCGGCTTCTCAGCGCCGCTAGCCTCACAGAGAGAGAGAGAAAGGGGGGTATAGAGAGAGAGAGGGGAAGGCAATAGAGAGAGAGAGAGAGAGAGAGAGAGAAAGGGGGTGTAGAGAAAGAGAGGGAATAGAGAGAGAAAGGGGGTGTAGAGAGAGAGAAAGAGAGGGAATATATATATAGAGAAAGGAGTTGTAGAGGGAGAAAGGGGGTGTAGAAAGAAAGGGAGGGAGAGAGAGAGAGAAAGCGAGGTGTAGAGGGACGGTAGAGATAAAGAGAAAGCGGGGTGTAGAGG
>JBBPDA010000021.1:19633736-19659094 GCA_037974385.1 Arnoldichthys spilopterus | reverse complement strand
AGAGATAGAGAGAAAGGTGGGTGTAGAGGGGGGTAGAGATAGAGAGAAAGGGGGGTGTAGAGAGAGATAGAGGGAATAGAGAGACAGAGAGGGAATAGAGAGAGAGAGAGAGAGAACGGGAAGTAAAGAAATGAAATGCTTCTGGTGTGTAAACACAGGCCAGAATTACTGAAAGATTGTCCTTTTAGCTGTTCTTTATATCAGTGTTCCCTAACCCTTTGGTAGATAATCAGTGTTACTCACTTCACTTGTCAGTGGTGTTAATGTTATGGCTGGTGCTGTTCGGACATGTAGGGGTAGTACCAGATAGAGGGGAGAGAGTTCAGCATCTTCACAGCCTGATGGATGAAGCTTTTCCTCAGTCTGCTCCTGTATTATCTTTCAGGTGGCAGGAGACTGGAGAGGTGATCCTGCTGGTTGTTTTGTGGGTTAGGCAGGTGGTGTAAATGTCCAGAAAGATGTGGAGTGAGATACCAGTAATCTTCCCAGCTGTGTTCACTATGCACTGGAGGATCTTGTGATTGGAAGCAGTGTAGGTCCCAAACCACACAGTGATTAAACAAGTCAGAATACAAGCAGTGATTCCTCAGTAGAGGGAGAGCTTGACCGCTTTCGCTTCCAGAGAATCCTTTCCTTCAGTACAGATGATTATTATATAGTGCGTATTATTTACAGTAGTGTGCAAAAGTCTTAGTCCCCTGAGAAAATGCTGATTAAAAGCCGTTTATGGGCCGTGAGTGTTTCTGTTTCCTCAAAAACACTAATATTAAAATAAAAACTTATATAGTAATGTGTCTGAATGACAAGGACACAAAACACATACACACACTTCCCAGAGGGGTGTCTCTCTTCTGAACACAGGGAGTTTAAACTCAGGTAACCCTCAGATCCAGGTCTGATGTCTTCTCTTTCTTTGCCTAACAGTTAGAGGGTCAGAAGGGACGTTCCTGATCCATGGACCACCCAACTGTGCAGAAAGCACGACTTTCCAGCGGTGAGTCATTGTTTGAGATGTGCTGCATGACTTCCCAGCACTGGTGTTCGTTTAAGTCATTTCTAACTAAGGATGTTCTTGTATTTCAGAGATGCCCGGCAGAGCAGATACGCCACTTTCAGCAGTGATGGCACCTTGTTTGGCTGGTGCAACGGGGATAAGTATGTATCAGAATACACCAATCAGCCATAACATTAAGACCACCTGCCTAATACGGAGTGTATCCCTCCTGCTGCTGAAACAGTTCTGTGGTCCACTGTGTGTTCTGACCCCTTTCTATCAGAGTCAGCATTCACCTTTTAAACCACAGTAGCTCTTCTGTGGGATCAGACCAGACAGACTTTTACTCCCAACATGCATTTGTGAGCCTCAGGTGCCCATGACCCTGTCACTGGTTCACTAGTTGTCCTTTCTTGGTCACTGTTGGTAGGTACTAACTACTGCACACCTGGAACACGAAGACGTGCTCTTCTGGATATGCTCTGACTCGTCTAGAACATGTCAAAGTGGCTCAGAACCTACTGCTCATGGTTTCAGCACATTGACTTCAAGAACCAATTGTTCACTTGCTGCCTAATACTACATTCCACCCTCCTGACATGTGCAACTGTAATGAAATAACTAGAGAGTCAATGTTACTCACTTCACCTGTCACTGGTGTTAATGTTGTGGCTGATAGGTGTACAGTATCTCACAAAAGTGAGTAACCCCTCACATGTTTGTAAATATTTTATTATATCGTTTCATGGGACGACACTGAAGATATGACACTTATACAATGTAAAGTAGTCAGTGTACAGCTTGTATAACAGTGTTAATTTGTTAAACACACAGCCATAAATGTCCAAACCACTAACAAAAAAAGTCAGTACATCTTTAAGTGAAAATGTCCAAATTGTGCCCAATTAGCCATTACTTACTCTGCACACTGCATCAAATTGGTCTGCATGGCTGTTGTCCCAGAAGGAAGCCTCTTCTAAAGACGATGCACATGAAAGGGCAGAAATCCAACATAACAACCCTAAACCCACCTCCAGGATGACCACTGCCTTGCTAAAGAAACTGAGGATAAAGGTGCTGGACTGGCCAAGCATGTCTCAAGACCTAAACCCTGTTGAGCATTTGTGGGGCATCCTCAAACGGAAGCTGGAGGACGCAAGGTCTCTAACATCCACCAGCTCTGTGGTGTCATCATGGAAGAGTGGAAGAGGTTCCTTTGGCAACATGTGAAGCTCCAGTGAACTCCATGCCCAAGAGAGTTAAGACAGTGCTGAAAAATAATGGCGGCCACACAAAATATGAACTCTATATAAGTACTCACTTTTGTTGCCTGCGGTTTGGACATTAATGGCTGTGCATTATTTTGAAGGGACAGCAAATTTACACTGTTATACAAGCTGTTCACTTACTGCATATTATCAAAGTGCCATATCTTCAGTGTTTTCCCATGAAAAGATATATTCACAAAAATGTGAGGGGCGTGCTCACTTTTGTGAGAATGTATATGGTTACTGTATTTGTGTGGAATACTCCACGTGGTTAAGCCACTGAGGAATGTTCGGTCAATGTATCTTAGACATTGTATTGAGACATGAATGTGAGCTGTAATACACTTTTCCTCTTTTCTGTGTAGGGTCAGTGTGGTTAAAGTGTCGAGTGGAGATCTGGTGAAGTCTTTTGATCTCCCAAAAGCAGCAATGGTGGAGTTTTCTCCTCAGAACAAAGTGCTGGCTACATGGAAGCAGTACGCCAGTGAGTATGATTTATAAATTATCATTTATTTTTAATTTATTTATAGAATGTATTCATAACGTCTTCTGACTTTCATTGGGATTGTAATAATCAACTTTATTCCTTTAATATTTCAGAAACACAGGACGACCCTCAGGGCGAGGCCAACCTGCAGCTTTGGGACCTGCAGTCAGGAACCTGCATCAAAACCTTCTACCAGAAAAAGGCACAGGGATGGTGGGAGAGTCGCCACAGTGCTAAAACAATGATAATTGTTTGAAATGAATAATTTAACCAGTAGATTAAGATTAATGCTGTTGTTATTAATCTGGCTTCCGCTTAAAGGTGTCCGAGTTGGGCAGATGATGAAAGCATCGCAGTGAGATGTGTTAATAACGAGCTCCATTTCTTTGAGAACAACAACTTTGGTAAGACTGTTGTTCAGACACAGACACAATCATACGCAAACCTCCAGCAAATAACATCTTGTTGGTGAATGAATATAAGATGAACACCCTCTAGGGAGAACCATTGTTTCTCCAGATTGTAGTGCACGAATGAGTTTAACATCCTGGAAAAATATCCAATATGCATGTGCCATAATTTCTGCATGGACCCAATTTTTTCCCAGTTTGTTGAATATGTTCAGCATTATAACAGTATTTATGTAAAATAAGCAGATATCTTATTTCCACTTAGAAAGTCAACAAAGCGTGGTATTTGACCAGGGGTGCACACATTTTGCAGACTCTAATTACAGCCTTGTTTTAATGAGCAGTAATCAGTTTAAATTCAGTCATATTGCTTACAGTGAGTGTGTTGTGTGCTGATAATGTCTAAATGTGTTTCGGTTATGCAGAAACAATTGCCAACAAACTGCATCTTCAGAAGGTGACAGAATTCGCTCTCTCTCCTGGAAACCAGCCAAGCAAGGTATTCAGAATGTCTGTCATTATGTATTAAAATAACATTATTAATAATAATAATAATAATAATAAAAATAATGGTGCAGCTGGAGCCTAATTGTTAGAGAAATGCGATTGTGGCCGGAGGTTGCTGGTTCAAGCCCTAGGACCAGCAGGAAAATGGGGCCCATAGCCAGCTGGGATTGACTCCAGGTTCTACACTACCAAAAATGGAAGAAGTGGTTTGGTGGATGGTTGGGTGGATAGATGGATGGACCGATTGATCTAACCACCTGATATCTTATGTCTTACTGAAGGTTGCTGTCTATGTCCCTGGTAGCAAAGGTGCACCCTCTTTTGTCCGGCTTTACCAGTACCCTAATTTTGGTGGTCCTACCTCAGCCCTGGCCAACAAAAGCTTTTTCAAAGCAGACAGGGTGACCATGCTGTGGAACAAGCGAGGTACACATCCATTATTTGATGATGTGCTGTAGTGGTGTAGATGCATTGCATGGAAGTGTCAAGAAATGTTTTTTCATGTCCTGTAGCTACTGCGGTTCTAGTGACAGCCAGCACAGAAGTGGATAAAACTGGTGCATCATATTATGGAGAGCAGACTCTGCATTATCTTGCTACTAATGGGGAAAGTGCAGTGGTGCAGCTACGTAAGTGTCCTGTTATTTCATGTCTTATGATCTTAATGGCCAAAATGTCATTATACAGTATGTTATGTCCTTACTGTGCCTTTAACACTGATGTATGTAAATTAGCTGTGTTATGGTTGGTTGTCTAGTATTGTTCCTTCTTCAGAAAGCGGTCTAATTGGAAACACTCCAGACTAAGTTTGTGTGGAGGTATTTCAAAGCTGTAGGTTTTCAATGTTTACATACAAATCCCATTTCTGGAAAAGTTTTTTTGAACTCTTATAAAAGTAACAAGAAGTAATGTTTAATGTTTTGGCTGACCAGCTGGATTGTGTTTTGTAAATTGAAACAAATGTATAGTTTGATGCCTGCAACACTCAAAAAAGTTGGGAAGGAAAACTTTATAGAATATGAAAATTACACTGTTTTGAAACATTCCACAATACACAGTTGAGCTGCAAACAGATAAGGAGATCATGATTGAGTATTAAAGCAGCATCCACCAGACGATCAGTCTCTGCAAGCAAGCATGAGTCACGGTTCCACCACTTTGTGCCAAACTTTAGTCAGTTCGACAGGAACATTTCTCAACAAAGAACTGAGGTCTTTCAACATCTACAGTATATAATACTGTAAAAAGATTCAGGGAATCTGGAGAATCTCAGTCCCTGTAGGACAAAGCTGGAGCTCTCAGGAGGTTCTGCAGGAGGAAACGTCATGTTACTGAGAGAAATATCAGCACATGCGTTCAGTAGAACTCCAGAAAAGCACCGTCACTGAACACAGTCCACTACTGCATCAAGATATGCAGCCTGAACCTCTATCACACACGAGAAAGACAAACTTTAAACTCTACACAGAAACATAGCTGAGTTCTCTGGACCCGAGATCATCTCAGATGGACCGAAAGGCACTGGAAATGTGCTATGGTCAAATCCACCTTTGGGGGAAAAAACATATGCTAAATTCTCTGTGCCAAAGATGTATCGGCCAGACTATCCAGACTGTTCTCAGCTACAACAGTGTGGCTTCATACACACAGTGTTTGAGCTTGACTGACCTGCTGCCAGTACAGATCTGTGTCTGGAGCTTCATGAAGAGGAGAATCAGACGACGGCCACCACAAACTGTTGAGCAGCTGAAGTCTTATATCAAGCCAGAATGGAGAAAAATTCCACTTGTAGAACTGCAGCAGTTATTCTCCTCAGTTCCCACTCAATTAGACAGTGGAATTAAAGGAAAGGTGATTGAAACAGTGGGAAACACACGTCAGTACCAACTTTTACTGAGTGTGTTAGAGCATCAAATTCTACATTTGCTAATATTTGCAAAGTACATTGAAACAGTGAAAACTTTTTATCATGTCAGTAAAACTTCAAGAGCTTTAATAGATCTCACAATTCTTGTTTTTGGAAAATGTCCCAACTTTTCTGGAAAAGTTTTCAGGTTTTGTATTTGATCCAAATTTTAAACATTTAAGTTCAGTTTTTTATGATATGTGCCCTGTAAAGTTCCTTGAGGTAGTGCAAGGGTTAGAACACAGAGCTGTTCATAGTTCATATAATCCATAATGCTTTTGTTTTTAAATGTTGTTAAGTCTCACCTCAAAATGTACTGCAATAAATTAAACAAATAAATAAATAAAATCAACACTTTACTGTAATGGTCATTTTACGCTGGATTGTCCCGTCATTAATTAGGGTAACCATGTTTTTTTGTCCTTTTTTGAACAGCAAAGAACGGCCCTATTTATGACGTGTCCTGGAACCCCAACTCTTCGGAGTTTTGTGTGGTGTATGGCTTCATGCCAGCCAAGGCCACAGTCTTTAACCTAAAGTGTGAGTCGGTGTTTGACTTTGGCACGGGCCCTCGGAACGCTGCCTTCTACAGCCCTCAGGGCCACATCCTGGTCCTTGCGGGGTTCGGAAACCTGAGGGGGCAGATGGAAGTGTGGGATGTGAAGAAGTATAACCAGGTGTCCAAACCACAGGCTGCAGACACGACCTTTTTCTCATGGTGCCCTGACGGCGAGCACATTGTGACGGCTACCTGCTCGCCCAGACTCAGGGTCAGCAACGGCTACAAGATATGGCACTACACTGGAACGGTCCTGTTCAAGCAGGACATTCCAGCTGATCAAGAGCTTTGGGAGGTGCTCTGGCAGCCTTACCCCGTTGGAACATTCCCAGAAAAAGCTGTGAAGTATCAGGCCACTCCCAGTGAGCTGGGCAGCACTGAAGCTAAACCTGCTCAGGCCTATCGACCTCCTGCTCTCCGCAACAAACCCGAGACCAGCAGCTACAAACTGGTGAGCTCATAGTACGTATGTTGACCTGGTCATTGTACAGCATGGTGAGCAGTTTTAGTGTGTCGGCTGTTTATCATAGTGTAGTATTGGCCTCCCCACAACACTGCTACTGCAGGAGGCTGCAATATGCAAATGAGTCATCAAACCAATCATGGAGCAGTGTTTTACTGGGTGCTCTGACCATACACAGTGGAGCAAAATTAATTATTCCAGAATTATATACACCCACAAGACATATTAGACATATCTACCTATTATCTACGCGCATTGACAATTTTATCTGCCCTCTACTGTAGTTTATAGATGGCCCTTTCTCTCCACCATTTGTTAGCCTCCTTTAATTCTTGATCAGAATAAACCTATGGTCAGGACACCCCCCCCGCCTCCCTCCACCCCTGCATAGAGTGGATCACACACACACACCATTGTTGGACTCTACACTCTCTTAGACACATCTAACCTGATGCTGTTTTGGTCGCCTTCTAGTCTTTCATCACTGGTCAGTTTCTGGACACAGGGCACCGTTGGCGGAATATTTTTGATCACTTGGGCTTTTTCACACTATTGAGTCCAGGTGTGACACTGAGGTGCTTAGGACCTCCAGCAGCACTGCTGTGTGTGACTTTGTCCAGTATATATTCATACACACACAGACACACACACACACACTAACAATCCACTGCCATCTCTGTGTCATTGCTGTGCTGAGAATGTTCCACCACCCAGATAATGCCAGCTCACCTGTGGTCACCTCACCGTTGGTGAATGGAGTACAGAGGAAACTGACCAGGTAGTAAGAGGTTTTGGTCGCTAGGTGGCGTGTCCCTTCATGCTCGTGCCCCCAGAAGTGGGGTAGACATACAGAACTTTTTGGGCAATAGCCGGACAACGGCTTCCAAGGAATATGAAATTTGTACGAGGTGGCGAGTTGTGTCAAGGAATCATGTGACCTTAATCCATTAAAACTCATATGGAGTAGCTCCACCTAGTGAATAGCATCAGTGCAAAAATGTAGCACTTCTCTCGCCAGTGTCATAAGACACACTCCATCACTACCCCACATGCAGAATTTAGTGCCATTTTTGACATCTTTGTTCATGGGGGGGTGGGGTGGGTGTTTAACTGACACTGATGCCAGCTTTTAGGCATCACTACAACAAGACACAGCAGGTTCTCCTCGGTTCCTCTGACATGGTTTAGTCTGTCTTTAAAATTTGTTGGGCCTCATTTACCAAGTAAAATTTTCTCCTTGTGCTATTTTTAATAAGATTCTGACACTGACCAGTGTTCTCTTATGTAAAAACACAATCTATGCACAATCAATAGCACACGTGTGCACGTTTGAGTGCTGATGTGTTTGCACAAAAACAGTTGGTTATAAATCTTTTAAAAAATATTTACTTAATCTTTAGTTTTCTTAAGAAGAAATGAAGGACAAAAACTTAAGAAGACGCTGGTGAATGAAGCCTGGTGTCTTCAGATCCTTACGTAACATTTACAACATTCAAATTTCAGACAGTGATTCTGCTAATAGTGATACTGCTTTATAGTCACTATTAGCAGGGCTGATGATGATGATGTGATGCAGGTCCGAGGCCAGAGCTGATCAGAATCTTCTCCCTCTCTGATAGCATGAAGAGGAACCACCACAAAACGCGAAGTCTGCTGGAGACAAGCCGCTGTCTAAGACGGCTCTAAAGAACCAGAGAAAAAGAGAGGCAAAGAAAGCCGCTAAACAGGTTCGTTAAGCTTAATTCACATTTGTGTTGTAATTTTTAGAGATTTTGTGCATTAAGGCTCTAAGTTTTTTAATGTCTGCTGTATACTCAGCAGAAATCTTTACCAGGCCTAGCCCTGTCTCCATGTTTCAGTGTCTCTGATACGATGCCAGCTGCTGCTTTCTGTCATGGGATGACCTGGTGGTGATAAAGCGCTGGCAGAAAACTCAGCACTCAGAAGTTCTTGTTTAAAAGTTATAATTACTACAATCTAGAAGCCTAGATATAATATCCTCAAGATTTCCCCGGGTGTCCACAAACCACAGCAGAGATCAGCGAAATGGATTCAGAATGTTTTTATATCACATTTATGAGCCATCTCTGATGGGTACATCTGTTCAAATCTGGACTATGATTTAAATCTGGACTATAAAGGGATAAACTATGGTATAGGAATTCTTTCCTGAAAATTGTTTCATCTGTTTTGACAGTGAGACAAAACAACACATGCCTTAGTCTAATTTCTTCTGGTATCTACAGCTCTGAAGTTCTGTATCTGAGTATTTAGCCGATTTTCCTTCAAGATCACTCTGAGCTCTGTTTTAGTCCCTGTTCTTAAACTAAACCCATAGTCTAGAGAACTGATCGCACTATAACTCCTATCATGTGGATTCCTTGACTACATTAAAGAAACAGTGGGAGTGAAACAGGGAAAACGTCATTAAAAGAACTCTCCCATCTCCATTATGTATGAGACCTATAATCATCCAGTTTAAAACAGTACATCAGTTACAATGGTCTAAACTGGAGTTGAAGCCTGGTTTCACCTCCCCATGTGATTAGTGTCAACAGCGTCTGCAAAACTCACATGTTGTGGTTGTACCCCAAACTCACAACATTCTGGGAGTCCATACTCACAGCACTGTCAGAGACTTTACAGTCGTCAGCAGAGCCCTGAAGCATCACCGCAGTGCTTTGACTAAACCTCTCTCAGTGAGTAGGGCTTGTTTTGCAAGTCTGATAGAAAGATGGTCGACAATGTTGAAATGGAAAAAGAGGCCCTGCCCACTTTTGAATACTGGATTAGGGATCTGACCCAGCACCAGACATTCCATAACTCCAAACGAGGAAGCTCTTCTGTATTTTACAGTACATTATTATTATTTTTTTTTACTGGATTGCAGTCCAAGTTACATGTTAATGACCATTTGGACATTGTTAAAGCTGAGTTGTGGTTTATTTACAGTGGGGTGGATTAAAATCCAGCATTTTATTGGGAAACACCCCACCTGATTTAGGTACAGGAGGCTGGTTGGAAAGTTGTGGTGCTGTTATTTCTAAATGATCCAGAATAAACTGTTTGAAGCTTTGGAAGGATGAATATTTGTAGTTGTGTCGTACTATAATCTGCCCTGTTATGTTATGTCACTTCTACCGTATCCCCTGAAAAAGCTGTGACCGAGCTTTCACATTATTTTGCATAATTGTCTTTTGGTAACTGGTGTTTTTTTCAAATACAGGAAAACAAGCCTGATGAAGTATCTCCTCCAGAGTCAGAGCCAGCACCTGCTGCTCAAGCTCCTGTAACATCTGGGGACCCTGAAACTGACAAAAAGATTAAGAATTTAAAGAAGGTACAAAATGATGAATATCGTTCAGTGAGGTTTCAGTACAAGAGGCTGTGGTCAAATAAAATGTTTTCTTGATTTTATGAGTGAAAATGTATTAGCTATATTTAACAGTATGTAAAGACACATTAAGAGCATAAATGGCAAATGTTCATCACAGATGTTCATCCACCTGTGCTGTTTTTATTTTCTATGAGTATTCTGTGTTTTTTGGGATGTGAGCTGGTGGAAGACCATTATTATCTTACAGTATTTTTTGCTCTACAGAGAAAAAACCTGCTGCACATTTTAATACTGTAATGGTGTCTTGTACGTGTGTTGTTGTCAGGTGTCCTAGCCATGTGCTTCTGTGTTGCGTCCTGTCCTTGTGTGTTAGCCACTGTAAAATGTTTTAGTACATATTGTATATTTTTCAAAATGTTAAACTCATTACAATAAACAGAAATTGTATGATTTATTTAGCGGTTCTTTTCAAAAGCAGTGGTTCTCAGAACCTCTGGACTAGTCTGTAGTAGGAACTTTACCATATTCTGTCTGGTTTTGATACAGAAAATTAAGGCAATTGAGGAACTGAAGGAGCAGCAAGCAGCAGGCAAACAAATGCAGAAAAATCAGGTACTGTGCTTTAAACCTGAGCCTTTTTTAATAGTTTTACTATATTTATATTGGATTGTCTGTTCTGTGAGCACTAAAACATATATACCATTAATTTCATGCAATTGTATAACCGT
Source organism: Arnoldichthys spilopterus (assembly GCA_037974385.1). Classification (NCBI taxonomy): domain Eukaryota; kingdom Metazoa; phylum Chordata; class Actinopteri; order Characiformes; family Lepidarchidae; genus Arnoldichthys; species Arnoldichthys spilopterus. The sequence continues at coordinate 19,648,435 of JBBPDA010000021.1, read as the reverse complement.
GTTTTCTTTCATCCTCTCCCCATAGCTTGAGAAGATGCAGAAGGAGGCGCAACTGTTGAAGGAGCTGGAGGAACTGGAATTAGGGCTGTAATTGGGACATTTTTCCTTTTATGTTACAGCTCAGTCACGATACAGCAAATCTGTGTGTGAATGGGTATGAGTAGCTGAACCAGTGCACACGCTGACCTCAGTTACATCATCATTTCTGCAGAAACATAAAGATCACCCTGAACATGAAATCAGATGTGTTGCAGTTCATCTTGTCGTTTAAAACACGAGGCTGATGCCTAAATCATGGCCTGGACCTCTAAAGGCATTATTGCTATGCAATGTTATGTACAATTATCTGAGGGAGGTTATGCGTATCAACACATGGAGTGAAACCAGGAGCTTCACTGCAGTGCACACATCAACATCTGGATTCATATGTCATATCGTTTTGAAGAACTGGGTTTTGGTTATTAGTTGTTTTTCATGCTGTAGTGGTTTCCACCAAAAAGAGAAATAAAGAATGGCTACAACAGAAATAAGGATACAGTTGTTTTCTGAGATGTTTTTTCACATTTGGTACAAATGTACTTTTCTGCTGTGTGGGAAGATTCTGAAAAATAGAAAACATCTACAAACATCAGTCTATAAGTCTACAGTTCACTTCCCATTCCATACAACTGAAAAAAACAGCCCAGTGCCTGCACATACCCACACACACACACACACACACACGAACATACTGCTAACATATCTGTGTCACTGCTGGGCTGACAATGATCCTTACAATGCTTGCTTATTGGGGGTCCTGACCATTTATGGAGTGGTAAAAGGGGCTAACATGATGCAGAGAAACAGACTATACTCACTGTCCATTTTATCTGCTCCACTGACCATCAGTGCACTGTGTAGTTCAGTGTTATGGACTGTAGTCCATCTGTTTCTCTGAATCATTGTCAGATCCCTTTACCCCTTAATTGATGGTCAAGATCCCATAGGTGAGTGAGTATTATTTTGGTGGTGGATCATTCCCATCACCGTGAAACTGACATGGTAGCAGCCTGTTCGTGCATGTGCGCTGCACGGAGTGTATCACACAGTGTTGCTGAAGTGTTTACTGTCCACTCGATTAAAAAATATCTGTGAAGTAATTGATAATCGTTCATCTGATTCTGCACGGTCGTCGTCCTCTAGTCCATCATTGCTCAGATTCTGGATGTAGGACATTGTTAGCTGCGTTTTTAATTTTCAATTCTCAGACCTGTAGTGACACTGACATGCACTGCTTTGTGTGATCCAACTTTGGTGAGCCAGAGAGTAAACTTTGTGACTGATCAGACAACAGCGCAGATTTCTGTGTCAGCAAAAGATACTTTTTGATGACCCTTTTATGTAGGTGATGTGGTGCATCTTCACTGCTCAGTGAGAGAGTGCATCAGAATTCTTGGGCCACCCAAATCATCCTATAGGTCGTCAGCAGTGATGTGGGACTTCTGCTTTCCATACTTCACCAGCAGTTTGTTTTTCCTGATTTTTCTTTTCCTATTTTCTCTTTTCTTACAGGAAGTGTGTTCATAGTCCTATATATTTTTGAAGTATAAATCCTCTTTAGTTTCAGATTTTCCCTCAGCTCTTCAGATGAGCTCTTGAGGTAATGAGACCTGCAAGGTTTGAAGGGTGAAAATGTATTACACTCTGGAATTTTTTCATTATGATTTGGTTTAAGGCCTAATAGGTCAAATAAACTCTGAGACCTAACAATCTTCATACAATAGGTGGATCATATAGAAGGGGTGCCCAAACTTGTGAAAATAATTTTTAAGAATTTCTTAAAAATGTAAATTCAGAAAATACATGAAAATCACACATTAGAATTTGTAAAAATATTATTAAAAGTTTAGGATTATTATTAAATTGATGTCAGTGCGAGCTAAAACTCTGTATATGCCAAAATATAGTTCTACTAGTAAAAGTTAAATTTATCACGTTTCTATTAACACATCTGTCTTGTTTAAAATAATTTGCCAGTGTCCGTAATTGTTTTGGACGAAAAGCTGAAACGACTGGCAACAAAATCTTTTGACTTTTATTTTGTAATGTGAGACCCGGATGTTAAACAGAAACGGATTCATCGGCTACAGAAGCTCAGGCAGGAGAAGAACTGCGCTGTGATTCTTCGGCTGTTAAACAGGGAGGTTGAGGGGACGCGGACGGGCTCAGGTTTGAAATATATTTATTGTAATAACTTTAATAATGGTGACAATGCCGCTGGATTCGGTATTACCGAGTCCTCGTGACAGATGTTGATGATTTGACCACTGTTGCCTAGCTAGCTGACGTTAGTTAGCTGTTAGCTTATATTGAGCACCCGGTAAAACAGCGCAGCCCCGAGCACGTAATTTACTGCGTAATCATGAGAAAATCAGCCACAGCGAAATAACACGACGTGTGTGTCAGTGAATAACCTCTTTAATGGTCTATCTTTCTAAAATATTCACAGTGCAATGTAAAAGATGTGTTTTAGTCTAAAATGGAGTCGCTGTGTTCCATTAGCCGTGGTGTGATCAGAGGGGGGTTTGGTTTTTCATGTTTATTCAGAGAAATCTCTGGGATTATAAGGGCCGAGCATTTTTTCTCTCTTTCATTAAAGAGGATTTCATTCATTCAGTCATATATTCAGTCACACACACGCACACATTATATGTCTGTGTGTCTATATATATATATATATATATGTGTATGTGTGTGTGTGTGTGTGTGTGTGTGTGTGTGTGTGTGTGTATGTAATATATATATATATATATATAATCATACAGAACAGCCAGTTTTCGAACACCCAATATCTCCAGTTGTTATAGTTTCTTATGCAATTTTATTACAGTTAATAACCCTAAATAGTAAAAAGGCCCAAAGTTTAAATATTCCCATAAACAAAGAAAATCCTGTAAGTCTGTTCAGGAATGAAGGACCTAGTAAACTTAAAGCGTTCCTGAAGCAAAGGAAATAAATGACGCCCTAAAAAATTAATGCAGAGGATTTCTAGAGGTGCCAAAACTTTTGCTGCTTTACTCTTACCTCCTTGTGTCCAGTTAATCCCAAAGCAGCTGGATGGACCTGAAGTGTGGAAACTGAACTGAATCTATTGCCGAATTCTTCTCTTCTACTGTTCAGGCTCATGATCTTACTGTGTATGTGCGGCTCTGCCATTGTGATTGTGATATACAGTACTACTTCCTGCTCTACACTACTATGCTAATAATGCAGCAGAGGTTGTAGGAACAATGTGTTCCAGCTCTGCCCAGGTTCACACAGAGGGGTTTGTAGGTCATCAGCAGAAGTTGAGGGTCCTGTTGGAATTGTCTGCATTAACCTTCAAGGCTTCATTGATTTCCATTGCTTCAGGAAAGCTGTAAGTTCTCCAGGTTCTTGGTGCTTGGGGAAAAGTCTGTTCTCTATGATCTACAGCAAAAGAGATCCAAGGAAGGACAACTGGTGAACATGGCTCGGGTTCCCAAGGCTCACTGATGAATGTGGGGAGTTAAGGCTAGTCTGTCTGGTCAGATCTCAAAGAAAAGCTACTGAAGCACAAAACAATAAGGATGGCTATGATAGGTTGGAGCACACAGTGCACCAGGGATTAGTGATGCAACAGGAAGTGTTACAAAATGACATCATCCAAGTTTAAGGAATATAAAAAAAGTCCAGGAAATAAATCATGGGTTTTGTTTCTAAGCTCAACTGGAGAAGAACTGAAAGAAGTGTAAGATGTGAAGGAGGTTCAGCCATTTGCCATTCTGCGGTCATCATCAGCTGCCATTGTGTGACCTGTGAAAAACACAAAGGCAGTAGATTATTTTGAATTTACACTGTAATCTTGGGGTTTCAGCACTTGCTGTTAAACCAAGATCCACAGCTTTGAAAACTGATGTAGTAGGTCATACGCTGACTTGGGCTTTTATATTTAATCCAAATGAATTAAAACATCTTGATCATATACATCGTTACACTGTGTTCCTCAGGTACGGACTGGCGGACATAAAGAACGTATCTCAAACCCTGGACAGACTCGTAAGTAATTAGTTGTTCTGGATTAGATTAGATTCAGCTTTGTCATTGGCCTCTGTTCTCCCTTGGTGGCTCGGGCATGTGCCTTTCTCAGGGGTTTCTGGTTGTGGGTCTTTGTGCCCTGGGTGCGGCTGGGGGCCCTGGTTGCCAGGTTTCCGGCCACTTGCACCTTTGGCCCGAGGGGGGTTCACTTACCCACCACAGCCAATACCAAATTGTTACATACATATACATACACACTCACGTATTCACACATACATACACACCCTTCCACATACACACATCCACACATGGGCTGTTTAATAATTATAGGGCTACTAGAGATGCAGACTCTGCTGCTTATAATTGTTGTCATTGTTTTCTGTGTCCTTTTTTTTGTTTCTTCCCTTATTATCTCTGGTTGCCCATCCACTCTTGATTTTGTTATATATATATATATATATATATGCACAATTATAACAATAAATGCTTTACTGATTGTTCTGCCCCAGCTATATAAGTATATTTACATCTTGAGATATTGCACATCGCTGTGTTTCAGCATATTTACTTAAGGTTGTTTTACCCAAAATCACATCTTCATCTGGACTGAGTGAATTTATTCAATCTCTAAAAACTTTTATTTTATTTCATTTGTATAGTTGATACTGTGGTTTCTGATGCTGATGCGGTTTCTTATGTTTTTTTTCTCTAGGATATTGCTGAATTGAATGGACAAAGAGACCAAAAGTACGCAGGTATAGTTGCATTTCATGTAGATTGTAAGTGTTTTGTGAAGTTAACATTTGTTTTGATCATGAACTGTTTTTCCCGTTCTTACTCAGATTCACTTCGGTTAAATCAGCCATTTGGAAACTACGGTATGCCTGTAAAAAAGAAAAGAAAGTCCTCTGGCTCAGAAGACCCCAGCATCAAAAAGTGTAAAATTACCAGGTAAGTGTGGCACATGGAGACGATACCATGCTTTTCTTTCTGATATTTTGAGCATTGTCACTTGTAGCAGTCATTTTTTCTTTTATAATTAAACTTTGACATGAGCTACCCACAAGCCCCATTTCCAGAAAAGGGAGTTTTTCCAAAAAGCAATAAAAACAAAGCTTTCATCATCTACAGTACATAATATTTAAAAAGATTCAGAGAATCGGAGACTCGGTGAGTATGGTTAGAAACCACTGTTGACGTTCTGTTCTTCGAGCCCTCAGGCAGCACTGCCTAAGAAACCATCAGGCTACTGTGACAAGTATCGGCCCCTGGGCTCAGGAGGACTTCTTCAAGCTGTCACTAAACACAGTCCATCACTGCGTCAAGAAATGCATCCTGAACTGATTAAAGCGACGACGTCTTTTCTCTGGATGTCCTTATTCTGCACAGGCTACAACAGTGTGGCTTCATACACAGAGTGTGTGAGCTTGACTGACCTGCCGCCAGTGCAGATCTCCCTCCTATTGAAAGTGTCTGAAGCTTCATAACCAGCTGAAGTCTTATATCGAGCAAGAATGTAGAAAAATTCCACTTGCAGAACTGCAGCAGTTTTTCTCCTCAGTTCCCACACAATTACACCGTGGAATTAAAGGAAAGATGATGGAACGCAGTGGTAAACGCACACGTCTGTACCAACTTTTACTGAGTGTGTAGCAAGCGTCAAATTCTAAATTTGTGTATATTTACAAAATACAGTTGATTAGTAAAACTAAAAATATTTTCTTTGAACTTTTATCACTTAAATAATATATGAATTAACGATTGATGTGAATTAACTGATAATAGAATTGTTTTATTGCATTTTGGAAAATATGCCAACTTTTTTGGAAATGGGGTTTTGTAGGTGTATAGGTTCTTTTTTCACTGATTTTAGTGACTGCTAGCCACTGAGCCTGGATCTTTGTTTTGTGCTTGTCTGATGTTACATGCTTTATAATCTTTATAACTAGGAAGAGTTTTTCAAAAATCTCTTTAATTTTGGTCTCTCTCTCTCTCTCTGATCTACCCCTCTAGCTACTGCAGGACACAGACTCCAGGGAGACTGATAAATCCAGATGACAATTTCTCTAGCAAGAAGTGCCTTGCATGGTTTTACGAGTATGCAGGTACAGCTTTATAGTCATGTGATCAATTGCTCTTAGTCAACAGTTTGGACCTATAGCGCCCTCCACAGTTGTTGGCACCTCTTGTAGGCTTAGAGAAGTATCCACCTATTGATGAAGTAGATTTATCTGTAGTTTTGCATTTTCTGCCATATGCCTCGGACTCCTCATATCACATGATCCAACCAAACACTGGGAGAGCGACGTCTAAAACAGGCTGCCTCTGAGTCATGGCAAGCCAAAATTGTTGCTAATGTGATGTCATCGAACAGCATGACACGCTTCTGAGTAGCATCATGCTGAATGATTGTGGGACATGGAGGCCCATCCTACATCCCCCGAGCGAGAGCTTAATCATGCTCTCTTGAAGTCCCAGACATGGATGTGGCACCACAGGAGATCAGACTTATGATCTCCCAGTGATGGGGTCAACGTGTAGACTGTTGCACTGGTTTATGTGGCTGATTTATTAGCTTTATTTGAATTATTGATCATTGTTTTAATTGCTGTTGCATCTTCCAGGGTCAGATGATGTGGTGGGACCTGAAGGAATGGAAAAGTTCTGTGAGGATATCGGAGTTGAACCAGAGAATGTAAGTGTTTTATCTATATCTATATATATATATATATATATAATCAATGCAAATATTTCTATAGCACGTTATCATGCACTGAGGTCATTCAGTGTGCTTTACAGTGATGAAATAAGCATTTAAAAAGTAAGCAATAAAATCAGAAATAAAATTAAATGACCGTAAAGAAGAGTTAATAGTGCATGATAAAATAGGGTAAAAGTAAAAACCGAATTTTAAACACAGCTGTGTTAGAGCCTCTGTTAATTTAAGGCAGTGGAAAACTGGCCACAGATGGGGGGAGCAAATCTGATCTCGATGGGGAGCTGGTTCCAGCAGGGGGCAGAATAGTGACTAAACACTATTTCACCCTGTTTGCTTACAACCCTCCGCACCACTAGCTGAGCAGCTCCCGCTGATCTAGAGACGTTCCAGGCTGATCTGCATCAAAATTACAGAGAGATATTTGGGCCCCAAACCATTGAGTGACTTAAAAACAATGAGTACGACTTTGAACTCCATTCTGGAACTGATTGGAAGGACTGGAGTAATCATGATTCTGAATTTGATTTTGAAGACATGTTGCCACATCAGAAGACATTTTAAGGGCAGTGGTGGTGTAACAGTTAGGGAGTTGCCCCGATGATCTGAAGGTCGCTGGTTCAAATCCCAGAATGGTACAAGCACCACTGAGATTCCCATGAGCAAGGAACCGCCCCCAAGCACTGGTGCCCATGTCACTGCTCCTACACAGATGGGTTAAATGCAGAGGTCACGTTTGGTTGTGATGCACTGTGTGCTGTGGTGTGTTCACAATGATAATCACATTTGTGTAGAAGATGAAGAAAGCGGCAACATCTGAATGGTGTGCTGCCCCTTCAACTTTCCGTGGATGCATTTGTAATACATTGTATAGATCATGTGGTTGTAGATCATCGTGAACTTGCTGAAATGTTGTTTTTCTGTCTCTTGTCTAGATTATCATGTTAGTCCTAGCCTGGAAACTAGAAGCACCAAATATGGGGTTTTTCACAAAAGAAGAATGGCTCAAAGGAATGACTTTACTGAGGTAAGAGGAGCTTTTAGTGACGCAGTGGCATCTCCATGAATCTCATTCCTCTTGTTTAAGACTCTTTACCCTCTCTTCCTCCTTTTTTTGCGATGAACTACAGATGGAATAATTGTATTATGGTGTGTCTTCTTTTGGTGCTGTATCTTTACCTACATTCTCATTCTTTTACCTCTAAAACAGATGCGACTGCACAGAAAGGTTACAAGGCAAGCTTGACTACCTGCGCTCACACCTGAATGACCCAGCTGTGTTCAAGAACATTTACAGATATGCCTTTGACTTTGCCAGGGTGAGGTTTATTTCTATGTGCTTGTCTCAGAAGGTAAAGAGAATCCTGCCGTTTCTGAAAATACACTGATCAGACCGTAATGTCACACGGTCTACGTAGATTTAACAAGAATAATTACTTTTATTCGATTACGTGAACACCTTGGTTCATCTGAACACCCGATCGGAACTGTAATTGATTGAAAGTGACTATTTGTCATTGTGAACACACTCGAGCACCACAACGAAATGGGACCTCTGCATTTAACCCATCGCACGTGCACACATGGAGCTATCAACAGCGTCAGAGAGCAGTGTAACGGGATGGTTCTTTGCTCAAGGGAACCTCAGTGGTGCCTGGGCTGGTTCCAAGGGCAATGTCCTAACCACTAGGCCTCCACTGCCCATTGATCAAGCTGTTCACCGTACACAGCAAAAACACCTAAAGCACGTTTGCATTAAAAAATGTATTAATGTGGTGATCCAGCAGCTCCATCTGGGAGAATTTTATTGAAGGGTGGCATCTGGGTAAATACCCATGTCTAACTTTTTTTTTTTTTTTGTACATAGGATAAAGACCAGCGTAGTCTAGACATGGACACGGCGAAGTCTATGTTGGCACTGCTACTGGGAAGGACGTGGCCTCTGTTTCCTGTGTTTCATCAGTTTTTGGAGGTTGGTCTGTTTACGCTGTGGTGAGATGAAGATGGGTGCAGATAGAGTTATGAATTGTCCATGCTGGTATTCGTGCTGCCAAAGACTAAACTGTAGTTTTAAAGGTTCTGACCTGGAAAACATAGTTAAGTGCAAGTGTAACGTTGTCTGTTTGTGATTAAGATTTTGTTAGTGTCCTGTTGAGAAGAACGTAAAGGAACTCTGACACATTTACCAAAGGTTGCCATGTTGAGTGTTGTCTATACCCCCCCAGCACTGCAGCTGGGTAATGTGCTGTATGGAGCCTTTAGAATTGTCCCAGTTTTCTCTCTTCTTTTCCATTTCTCCAGCAATCCAAGTATAAGGTCATGAACAAGGACCAGTGGTACAATGTCCTGGAGTTTAGTCGCACTGTTAACCCAGACCTCAGTAATTACGACGAGGACGGTGCCTGTAAGTCTCATAGTCATGTTTTTTGGACACTTGTCAGTCTTTTATTCACCTGCATGACTCACTGCTTTCTGTGGCAACATGTCTTCTCCATTAGACCAGCAATTCCAAATCCTGGCCCTAGAGACCCTGACCTGCATATTACGTTTTTTTTCTTGCTGTAACACACACACACACACACACACAAACCCATCCTGAGCTGAAGTTATTGTGGTGGAGCACAGAACATGCTAAAATGTGTTAAAAGTCTAGAACCAGGATTAGGAGTCGTTGGGTTAGAGCATGTGTCCTGTATCCCAGATGTACGTTAAACACCGTTACATTTTTTTCTTGTAAAAACTTCTGTCTGGTTCCAAGGATGTGACTATTGATCACCTGTTCGTAACTGATTAACCTTCCAGTTATTTTTACTGTTGTTCGAGTGATGAATCAATCAAACGCTTTGCTTTTCAAAGTTTCTAAAATTCTTTAATGGAAAAATTCATTTAAAATGCAATTATTCCCCAAATCATAGTGAAGTTGATTTGAATTCCTGACTCTTCAAGTGAGATGAATGAGTGACACTGTGGTAGTTTAGCCCTGTTCGATCAGGCTCTGCTGTATTTACTTCCCTGTATTTCCCTTCTCCGCTCATAACCCTGTGTCCTCTGCTCCTACTCAGGGCCGGTGATGCTGGACGAGTTTGTGGAATGGCAGAAAGCGAGACTGGCATTATAGCAGAAGCTGGGCATGTATGTAAAATTTAAGGGCAAATAGATAAAGCACATCTGTGGAAGTTCTCCCTCCACACTCAACAGTCCCTAAAATCACACACTGTTCCAGCACTGTTGCAGTGTTCTCTCAGCCGCTGGTGGACCCATCACTACCCAGAGACTCTTACAGTGTTAATTTAACTATAAAAGGAAAAAGTTGGAAAAGGGGGAAGTGTTTATTTCATATGTATCACATCTGTTTCAGAAGTTACATTGCCAGTGTTGTAGGATCTGGTGGAGGGATGTTGTCTGTTTATGTAATTTTTTTTCCCCATTTTTTGAGTTTTACCTTGTTTATAGTGTTTTCAAAAGAAAATAAAGGAATTCTGTAAATATTACTTTCTCTCCATGACTGATGGCTTGCATTTAGATATGAATACTGTATTAACGAAACATTGCCAGAAAACCCAACAGGCTAAAAGGAGGGAACTTCAGCGAACTTACAGTGACCTCAAACTGGCTTGTAAGACACTCACGTTTATCAGACTGGAAATTCTCCACAAGGGGGCGCCCGTCATGCTGTGTGCATGTTTTGAAGCCAAATTTCTTTCCACATTTGCTACAGCAGATCAGCAATGAAAGCAAATGTATTTTAAGTGTTTAATGTCCAATTTACTTCATTCTTAAGTGAAAGTGAATATTTGTCATTGTGAACACACTCAAGCACCACAACGAAACGTGACCTCTGCATTTAACCCATCACACGTGCAAACGTGGAGCAGCGGGCAGCCACCGACAGCGCCCGGGCAGCAGTGTAGTGGGACGGTACCTTGCTCAAGGGTACCTCAGTAGTGCCCGGGCCGGGATTCGACCACCACTGCCCTTAGAGTATGCCTCTTTCATACTCTGCCAGTTTTATGGATATAGTACGATACTGGAACAGGTTGACAACAAGCCATTTGCACGTCTAATGTTTAAACCTTTCTGCTCTTGTTAATCCCTTGACGTGTTTGGTGTCTAAAGTTTTTTTTTATGAATCTTGCATAATGCTAATTATTTAAAACTATTGCGTCATTGCTTGTTAGCTACATTAGCTTTGGGAAAGACTTGGGTCAAGTCCACACAAGTATTCAGATCCTGTATAACTGAATTCTGTTTACCTGTGGAGGCATGTACTAATGGCATGTATTTTCTCAGCTTCTGCCGAACTCCTGATGAGCACAAAGTCAAAGCTGGGGTTGAGTCCTGGAATCTGTGTCTGAGTCACTCTAATGATACCACAAATGTCAGTAAAACAAGTGATTCTAACGTGTGTGTGTGGGTGTGGACAGGGCCTAAAGAAAACAAAAGTTCAGACACGCAGCATCTCTCGACTGATCAACTGCGTTTGAGGGGGAAGAACTATTCCTTTTTAAGGTCTAAGGCTGAGGAGGATTGTCTGCTGGGCCTGAGCTGTTTTCTGATTTTCTACACATAGACAAATCAGGTGTTTGCACCTGGCTCATAATGGTGTTGAGTCTGGTCAGTGACATCACTCTCTGTCTGGGCCCAGGCTCCAACTCCTCCACCACCTCCTCTGGCTCTGTGATGTGATCGTACCTCTTTCCCTCTTCATCGTAGTTGTACACTTTAATGACTCTGCTCCTTCGTTTAGGTCGTTTCTGTATTTCTGCTCCTTCTTCAATGCTTTGTGCTTCCTCTGCTGCTGCTTCTGTCTGATTGGCCTCCTCCAGATGGACTTCATCTTGTTGGTTCTTTGACCAGAACACATGTGTGGGAGACTTTATAGGTGTGGGCGACTTTGGTGAATCAGAATTCTTCAACCATGAGGACTTTTTATTGGTAGGAATTCTGAACAGGCCTTTGTGACCTATAGAAGCCCTTGTTTGGTGCAGACACTTAATGACGCAGGGTCTGCTGAATGCACCGAGTGTAAAGGCTATGACGAAGGTGACCAGTACTGACGGTGCGACACCGAGGGCCAGCTCATACACCCTGCTCTCCTCACTCTCTCTGGCCATTCTGAGGCTTTGTTTCTCCACATTTTTATCCATCACATTTACCCTATATGGAGTAACTGTTGTTCCATTGCTGTCCACTAGGTGGCAGCTGTAGATCCCACGGTGGCTATAGGTGGCCCTTGAGATCCTCAGTGTTCCGTTGTTTATGTGGATTGGGTCGGTGTCCCTAAACTTTCTGTCTCCAGATGATCCGAAAGGCGTCTGCCACCACTTCACCAGTCCTAGATGCCAAAGAAACAAACATTGAGTGTAAGCTGAATTTAAAAACACACTCCAAATCTGTATAGATAGAAGTCAAGTGACTATTCCCAGTGATTCCTTACATCATCATCTGTTCTGAAATGTTACGTTTGTTCGTTCTGTATTGAAAAGAAATGAACCTGAACCTAATGATGTACAATCCTGCGCTTTCTACCACATCATCCTAAACAGATTTAATCCAGATTTGGACCAAACTCAGAAACTACTCCTCATCTTTTCCAGTTAGTCTCTCTCTGTTCCTGTAACCTCTGAGCCCTGGGAGAGAATTTTCTCCAAGGTTTCAGTTTCTCAGGTCTCAAACCATTGAGGAAGTTTTTTTAATACAAACTGCCAGGGCAATTCAATAGAATCTCCATAGCAGGTCACTGTGAAGGTCTGAATTGTTCCGTTTGATTTGATCAAATGTTCCAATTCTGCCATAACTAACGTCTGTCAAAAGAAAATCAGGTTCACTCCGTTTTATCCATGCAACAAATGTGGTTGTTTATTGATGCATGCAGCAGCTTCAACTTAAACTGCTTATGTTTCCTGTGCAGCTGATTCCATATTTAAAGTAACAGGATCTTAATGCATGGCTTAGAAAGATGTGGGAATGAGACAGTTAAGTTGTGGCCATGATGTATTAAAGGGTGGGAACAAGAGAATTGTATCATGGCATTGATTTAGTAGGACATGGGACTTATGATGGTTAATTTGTGGGAACAAGACAACTGTAACAGTGGAACTATGGCCATGACTCAGTAACGTGGAAATGAGATAACGTTTTGTAAAGTATGGGGATAACTTTTACATTTCTTTTATTCATTTAGCTGACTCTTTTATCCAAAGCGACTTCCAAGACAGAGGAACAATCAAGCATCAAGACTTCGTAATCAAGACTTAGTAACATTTTGAGGAATGTTTTGGCAATGTCTTTGTAAAGTATGGGAACAAAACAATTGTGAGAGTTAAGTTGTGAGAACAAGATAATTAATTCCTGCACCTGATTAAAATGTGGCCACACATTATTTTAGTGGACGTCAGGAGTGGGGTCGGTATGTTTCTGACCTCAAATTACACAGTTCTTTATATATACATGGACTAAAACTCAGTGACAGAAGCCAAATCATGAGACGAGGGTGAGGCTGATTCCCAATTCGCCTAATTATTCCACCTTAAATTTAAGAATGAAACATTTGAAAAAGATGACGTCTGCTTTTAACAACAATAACTAAGCCGCGTGAGTCATGGGTGTTAAAAAAGCAAACTCCACACACCAAACTTGTCTCGATCGACTGCATGAAGAGTATAAGCAGAACTGTGTAAAACTTCACTGGACCAGTTTACCTTCCCCACTTTCACTCCCACACTGGAGATCTGCAGCTTTTCCCACCAGAACGTCAACAGTGGTTTTAGCTTTGACCTGTAAAGGACTTGTTTGGCCTGTGAGAAGGTCCACACTCATCTGTGAGTTTCTTCCATCCAGATCACTGTGCATCACAGCAGCAGATCTGCCAGAGGTGTGGATGCTCCAAAGCAAAAGTAGACTCAGCACGTTCCTCCGCTTCATAACTCCTAGATAAACCTGCATCAGGACACAGTTATAGCATCAGAGCTTCGTATGATGTGCTGTGCTACCTCAGTGTGGATCTCAGTGTCCACAGCAATTATGATGTACTTTGATAAAAAAGTTCTTCCTACCTTTTAGTGCAGTTGAACAAATACAGCACTGAACTCAGTGCAGCGTCTGCGTAAAGGCTCAATGCTGCTGCTGCTGCATCTAACAGAGGAGTAAAGTACAGTCCTCACATGACACATTATCCCATCGCGTGTCTTATGTTTAAACATTAACACTTTGCTCATCAGCACAGTTACAAATCTGAAAACTCTTCAATCGTGTATATATATATAAATATGTGTGTGTGTGTGTGTGTGTGTATCCATGTCTGTGTATGGATAAACATTTTTCTAGCTCACATTATGTCATTTAATGAATTATTTAATCTGTGTAATGTTACATTATAACAGCAGAGGCATTTTTATTTATGTGTATAATAATAATAATACACTTTATGCTTTATTATTACTTTAGTTCTTATTTATTATCTTCATATACGTATATCTTCAAATAGTAATAGTAGTAGCAATATTAATGGTAGAACTAGTAGTGGTGGTGATAATAGTGGTAGTATTGGTTAAATAAGCTTAAAGAGATGAATATGTTTGATAAAAGTAGTTAATCGTTCTTTTAGAGCACGTGCCAAACACTGAAATATTCTATATGAATGTAGCTGTGCTTTGATCTAAATAAGTGAATAAATGCTGCTGTTACACATTATTACCACAGGCTGTCGCTGCCTTTAACTTCTCTTCCTCCTCCAATTTAGTATCAGATAAGATAAGATAAGATAAGAGAACCTTTATTAGTCTCACAAGTGGGAAATTTGCAATGAATCAGGAAGTTCATTCTATCTGTCTGTCTGTCTCTCTCTCTTTCTCTCTGTCTGTCTCTCTTTGTCTGTTCGTCTATCTATCTATCTATCTATCTATCTATCTATCTATCTATCTATCTATCTATCTATCTATCTATCTAT
>JBBPDA010000021.1:19622244-19633636 GCA_037974385.1 Arnoldichthys spilopterus | reverse complement strand
TATAAATAATGTGTATGTGTTTGTGTGTGTTTATACTTCCTGTATGTGATATATATAGACTCACTGACTATGTGTAAAAAATATATATTATATTTACACTCACTGGGAGTCAGTGATTTTGCGTGAAAACTGTTCACTCTGGTGATCATGTTCAGGATCATGTGACTCCTGCAGTGACTTTGTAGAAATGATTTTCACTCACATGCTGACTGCTTTACTAATGCAACAAAATCTTTATTACAGCTCAGTTTGAGCAAATGAGACACATGGGCTTAATCTGCATTAACGACACAAAGATGTGATTATTTGAGATATTTTTATTAGTTTGATGTGGTACGTGTGCTGCTGGAGGTTTAAAAGGCAGACCGTATTTAGGGATGAACCTGTGAAAAGAAGCCTGTTGTAAATGGGCTGTTTTTGTGATTTCATCAGCCATCACATTTAGCCTATAACAGTGAAGCTCTACCTATTATAATAATGAAGCTCCACCCCTTTATGGAATCAGTAGTATTTCATTATGATGTGCTTTTTGATTGAGAGAGAGAACAGTGATACTGATTTAGCAGCACGTGTGGCTGTATCAGTTGAAAAGGCTCAGTGATGACACACTGCTATTTTCCACTGAGTGATTTTTACTGTTATCTGTAATGAGCTTCTTTACATGTGTAAAACCACTGTAGCGCTGTCATTTCCACTAACTCCGTATCGTTGGGCACCCCAGGAGGTGGTAGTGTTGTGGAAAATCCAACACATGCCTTTGGGGGGGGGTGTTAATGCCCATGTGGCTGTTCTTTACAGTATCATCCCTACACGCCAGCCTCAGGGCTCCTCTTCCTCCTCCTCCTCTCCCTCCTCCTCCTCCCCCTCCTCATCTTCCCCCTCCTCTGTTTTCTAACTTGCCGTGTTCTTGGTCTGAAATACTGACTACGTCAAGAAACATTTGCTACTGCTCCTGTTCTCCCCTCCCTCCCTCCCTCCCTCCCTCCCTCCCGACTGCCTCTCCTACCCTGGGAGACAGTGGAGGAATCCGGGGGAGGAGAGGGGCAATAGGGGTGGAGAGAATGTGCAGTAACTGAGCTGATGGAGCAGCTGATACTCTCATCCAGTTTGATATTGACTATTAAGGAACACCATGTTCAAAAACACACCCCTAATACTCCTGATAGCCAATCAGAGTTGTTATACAGGTGTACCCCATTTACAGTTGTCTTTTTTCTGTTTTTAATTGTACTTACATCAGTTTTTACACATTTACAGTTCTAAGAATAAACCACAGATTTTAAAGTGCAGCTGGGTTCTTCTGTCTTCTCAGGGTAAAAAATGTCGTGATTTCCCTCTGAACACCTGGGAAGACTTCCTGGGCAGCTCCTTGTGTGTGTGGTTGCCTAAACCGGTATTCAGTAAGAGTATTGTCACTTTTGAGAAATAATAAGAGATGTAAAAGTATCTTCTTAGTGAATAAACATCAGTAAGGTTCTGTAACAGAACGACCGAAGAGCTCATTTCCCTAAAGAGCTGCAGCGAGTGTGGGTCAGCAGGGCAGATTAGGTGCTTCTACAGTCCAAAAATGAAACACTAAAGCTGCAGAATGAGAGCTGTAACCAGGTGCAGCACTTATCATAATGCTAGGCATGAAGTGTAGCTTGTACAGCGTCATTAGATACACAAATCCATTGGCTGATTCTTGACGGTGAGATGCTCTTGCCCATCTGAGCTGCTAAGACACACATCAGCTTTGTTCATGCACTGGTGAGCATGAGAGAAGCTAGAGAAAACTGCTCTAACTGACATATAGTGGGGTTTGTGGCCTGGGCCTTGTAAGTGAGGGGACGAGGTGCACACACACACACACACACACTGCTGAGCTCTGTTTCCTGCAGGAAACTGCTGATGGTGTTTCATTCTGAGTGGCCACAGAGCCTCACAGGAAGAACCGCATGGAACTGTCTCTCTGTCGCTCTCTCTCTGTCGCTCTCTCTCTGTCGCTCTCTCTCTCTCTCTCTCTCTCTCAGAGGACCCTCTCATCAGTGTTCTGGACACACACACCTGGTGCAGCCCTTAAGAAATGCTTGTGTTATTTATTTCACTCTTTTCCTATATCTGCACTGAGTTGTGAGGTGATGGTGTATCTGTGTTTATGGCATTGGGTTGAATAGTTCACAGTTTATATGTATAAACTAAAAATCATAGTTGGTAAATAATTCATTGTAGTTTATAGTTTTTGCCGAGTAATCGATGATAAATGCTGAGTAATTTGTAATTTGTAGTTTCGTTTGTGCTGCTGTCAGATTCGCTGTCATTTTATTCATAAAGGCTGAAGGTTGCAGGGTGATCCGGAATTGCACCGGGGGCTTTTAACCTCGGCCTGTGGTTCTGAATGTCATGCAGAGATGGTTGGTCGTTGGTTGTGTCTGTACACTTCGCCCTTGGGCCGGGCAGCATTGATCATAGGGTACAGTGGGGACATATGGCAGCCAGCCAGGCCTGCACTTTTCTGATATGACCTCACAGTGACACACAGGCTTTCCACACACACACACACACACACACACACACATACACATAAACACACACACACAGTGGAAAAAGAAGCTGAGCCAGAACAACAGTTTACCAGTTGACAAAAACTTAATTTAATTGACAATTCTGTTTGATTTCACGTTTAATTACACAAATAATGTATAGATTTGTATATTCTGTGCTTTTTTGACAAAACTCGTTCTATTTTAAGCAGCATATTAGAGATTTTTGTAGAATTCTCATTACGTTAGACTTCTGCTTTTCACCACAAAATGCTACACCTTTTCTATCAAACATGTCTCTGTTTATCAGGATCTGATGGGGACAACAGCCGGTTTCTCATCAGAGATTTAGTTTCGTAAGTGATCATTAGCTGTGAGCTGTTTAACCTTAACCTGACCAACGGTACAGATGCTAAACTCTCTTCTCACTTTAGACTAATGCACTTGTACACGTCCAGATCCCAGACTAAACCTAACTGAACTAAACTAAGTGTCACAGAGGGATAAGCAATTAGCCTAGAGTATCTGAGAGACGGCTTCTAACCTTCAGTGCTGGGGTCAGAGGTCAGGCCTCGGCCGGTTTCTTGAAGACCAGCGAGCACTTGATGTTGTCCTTCTCTGCTCCATCCTTGAAGGCGAACAGGAAGTACATCACCTTCCTGACCTTGGCCAGCTCAGCTATTCTCTCCCCGAACTCCTGGATGTCGGCCTCCAGGCACTTTATAGGAGCCTCCTCCGGGTCCCCTGCGCTCCTCCAGAACTGACCGGTGGGCTCCTGCAGCTGCCGTGTCATCAGGTTGGTCAGGTCAGGTGTCCACAGCTGAGAGATTCCGATGACAGACAGGCGGCCTGCACCCTTTGGCAATAGGACTGTATGTTAATATTATTATTGTTATTATTATTATTATTATTATAAATGACATCATAGTATCACCGTCATCAGAACAACCAAGTACCTCATTTTCATTTTTGATTGAGGGAGTGATGGGGAGAGGGAGGGGCAATCTACCCACCCAGAGAGAGCAAGGCAAATAGTGACCTCATTTCAGGCCGTGGATGCCTGTAGCAGCACCTGGATTGAACTTGAAATCACCTGATTTAAGGGTTAAAGCTTAGGCAGCTCCACCACTCAGGCATCCTCAAGGGTTTTTCTGATTTTTGGGAAATTTGAGTTTGAACTTGAACTGTGCTTGTGTGGTTTCTACAGTTTCTCAAGTATTTGTTGCGTTTTGGTTTGATTTTAATTTATTGTGCAGCTTCTCATAGCCTGTCTCCCATCATTGATGAAGTCTAGTCTGTATCCATCTTTAGTTTTTCCCTCTTTTTAATCATCCCTCTCTTATGCTTCTCAGCCTGGGGTCACTGTATTTCACTGAGATCCACTGTGTTCTGTGAGACATGCATGAGTACACATTGCACATGTGGATCTAAGCTTTTGGAATGTTGGCACTGGTTGATGAATACATTTGATGAAGTGAATTTTGGATCATTATTCATTTAAATTTGTATTCATTGCTTATTTAATTTGTTAATCACATCTAGTTGCTATCATTAGAAAAAAATTCAGATTAAAACCATTTCTGGACCATTGTGCCATAATTAAAATGATTTGAGTTGATTGTGTCATTTATGTTGAAGGTGCAAGAGTATGGAAAACTGTTTTACCTACACATCATTGAACAAAGGAAGTTTGGAACACAACCCTGAGCCTTAAACACCATCACCGCCTCATTCAGAAGCACATGCCGCAAATGTAAATCTCTGAAACACGTCAATCCCATACATATTACATAACAGTTGGTATTGTTAATATTACAACGCCCAAATATTGACCCTCCAGCCCGCGTTCAGCCCAGGAAAAATATGGGTGGATCCGCACAGAAACGTTCTTACCCTTCCCACAGAACCAAACTGTTAGTGGGCGGGGCTAATGTTTATCTTTAAAAACCATCAGATTTTAGAAAGTCATATGCCGCTAGCAAGGTGACGTTTTTGCCCAGGAAGTCTATGGCCGTCTCAGCAGGACGATGCTAGGCTTCGTGCTGCACAGTGTGGCTTCATACACACAGAGTGTGTGAGCTTGACTGACCTGCTGCCAGTGCAGATTAATGTCCTACTGAAAATGTCTGGAGCTTCATGAAGAGGAGAAACAGATGATGGCCACCACGGACTGTTGAGCAGCTGAAGTCTTATATCAAGCCAGAATGGAGAAAAACTTACTTTTTTGAGTGTGAAGTAGGCATCACGTTCTAAATTTGGTAATATTTGCAAAATGCATTTTATTTGGGTAGTGAAAACTTTGGGAATCTTTGCTTTGAACTTTTATTAGTTAAACAAGGTTCAAGAGAATAAACAAATTGTTTTTACTGCATTTTACAAAATGTGTTTTTACCAACTTTTTTGGAAATTAGGTTTGTATTCCTCTCTGAAACAAAGACAGTTTTGTGAAACATTTTATGAAGTAAGATCAAGAACTTTACATCAGAGTTTCTGACTACCACTGTATCTGGTCTCTGATTGGTGGTAGTGGGTTTGGGTCTAGTGTGGACACTTCTGAAACACTGACTGGGCTGCATTCAGGTTCAGGTAAAAATGTTAGGCCCAGTTAAAGCTTCACTTTCATTCTGAATGATTCCAGGAGTGTAAGAGCATACGTTTAGCTGTATGCAATGAAAGTTTTAAAATGTGAAGCTACATCTGTTTACATCCTAATTCTGCTCATCAGAAAACCGTATTGTGACCCACACTGTGTCATGACGATGTCGAGTACCGTGAGATTCTATATTTTTGCACCATCATCCACCCCTACCTTCAGGCTAACGTTCCAGTGGGAGAAGCTCAACTCCTGCTCGTTGAAGTCTAGCCGATACACAGACTCATGGGGCAGCAGGAGCCGCTCGCCGTCCTGCCGCTTCTGGCCCTTCTGCTGGAGGGACTGGACACGCAGCCGCATCACCTCGGTCAGCTGCAGGTCCTCTGTGAACTCCAGCTCCATCTCCTCGGCCATGTCTGGACCCTTTCGCACACTGCTGTCTCTTTGCTCGCTCTCTAGGTTTGCTTTTTTCTGTTTAATTCCTCTTTGGTTCTTTGTGCTGCCTGTGTGCTTCCTCTGCTCTCTCCCTCTCTGCTTTCTCTGCTCCTACTTCCTCACTGTCTTGGATCAGTCTCTCCTCTTGTCTTGCAGTGTTTGCAGTTTGGTGTGCTCTCTACTCGTCCCTTTGCTCACTGCTGTCTGCCTGTTTTCTATCCACTCTTCCTCCACTTTCTGCTGCCTATGTTCTCCCCCCCCCTCCTGCCCTGTTCCGTCTGTTCCCCTAGGGCTATAATCCTGCCTCGTTCTCTTTAGAACCTTATTGACTCAGTTTCATTTGGGGGCTGGTGGGATGGAGGGTAGAACACACGCGAGGGTTTCATGGTTGGTGTGCAAAGTGTTGCATTACCAGGCAACAGAATCTTTATGACGTACAGCACTTTCCTTCGGGAATTTCTGGACGAGACGGATTTACACTGCTGAGCTGTGTGCGTTGGTGTGTTAAAGTGTAAAGATGATGTAGGAAGGTGTTCTCCCACAGTGGCAGGAAAACTCACATCACACACACATCTTCCAATGTATTACAGTTTCATTAGCTTCTGTTCTCTGTTCCCAAACCTGTGTGCTCTGGTTTTCAGAACTGAAGTCACAAAATAAACAGTAAAACACAACTAAACAGGAAAGACATTCAGTACACACTGCAGACTCCAGCAGCAGAGGCTGTTCCCATGTGTTAAACTCCCATATAAGAGTGTATGTATATATATTGTAGGTTATTCCTGACTGGAAGGACCAGGAATGGGACCCAAACCATCCCGACTCATATGCCGGGATCTTCCACTTCCGCTTCTGGCGTTTCGGACATTGGGCGGATGTGGTCGTCGATGATCGACTGCCGACCGCCAACGGCAAACTGATCTATTGTCACTCAAATGACAGTAATGAGTTCTGGAGTGCGCTGGTGGAAAAAGCCTATGCCAAGTGAGTTAACCCATGAGGAATTCCTTACTGTCACGACCACGGGGGGAGTCAGGAACCCTTAATGTTAGATTCACCTCATCATTACCACTACATATTAAACCGATGGTGACATATATTATAGGTTCACCCACTGATCTGATAGATACTGGTCATGATCAAATCAATCTAGCATTAAAGCTTTAAAGATGGAGCAGAAAGTGGAGTTCCTCCAAAAAGTCGGCTCTTCAATTTTTTTAAACAAAACATGAACTAAACTTGACTTTCTGTGGCTTTCACTTTCCTTAATTTTAGCTGGAACCTAACTAGAAACACGAATGTGGCATCAAAAGTGTGCATCAGTCAGGTCCTGTAGCTCCTCTGAACATCTGCCTCAATATTTAACTTTGTTTTTTCCTTAGCTCTTTCTAATTCTCTCTCTTTAGCTGCTTTTCTTCCTTAGTCTTCTGTTTACATGTCTGTCATGTAGGGAGTGGTTGGTAAAGGAGGGATGGGCAGTTCTTGTGTGAGAGGGAGGGGCTGCCAACAGATTAGGAGTGCATTAGGAGTGACGGACACTGCGTCAGATTCTCCTCCTGATTGGTTGTTTTGATTTGGGAAATTGCAAACAGCTTTATGAGCACTAGTTGAAGCCAGAGTAACCTGATTTTTTCAGATTATCTGCCTCGTATACTACTGTCAGGACATAGTGACAGTTTTAGTAAAAATGACAAAAATGTATTTTTATGAGTTATCGACTGGAAATCTAAGTATGTTACAGATGTTTGGGATGAGGCAACTCTGTGTATTCCTTTTTTAGCAGCAAAATATCAATTTACAGTAGTTAAAGAGTTATAAGTCTTAAATAATTAGTAATCAGCTTGCAGTGCCACTTTGACCCAAACATACAGGCAATTATGTCTGCATTGTTTCTTGTTATGTAAATCAAGACTCAGCAGGGAAACCCTTCCTCTGGTTGACACCGGGCAATGTCGACCAGACTCAGTCTCAGTTTCTAAGGTTTAGCATAACTGTATCTGTGGTAGCTGAACTAGTCTGGAACCAGTTATCTGGGGATAAGGAGCCCAATGATGGGTGATCTGGTTGTAAGAGACAAGGGGCAGCAGTTCCTAGTGTACAGGTGGGCGCTAAGACTCTTGATCAGTTAGATATAATAGAAATATAGAGCCGTTCATATGGGTTCTTCTCAGTAGGAGTGGGTGGGTTCCAGCAGTAAGAACTTTAACCAGAAGTAGGGTATGAGGATGGATCAGGCTGGTGCAGACAGCAGGAGATAAAAACCTTCTAACCAGTTGGGAAACTTCAAAACAAACACAAACATAATGCTTGTAAAAAAGCAGCTAAAATACATTCAGTATTCTTACACTGGACATACCCCCCCCCCCCCCAACAAAAACAACCCCGGCTTTAGTTAAAAAACAATACCTTTAAAACTTTTAAATAAATATGTCAACTAACCATTGCAGCCTGACTGTGTGAGGCAGTGGCTCTGAGACCCCCTGCTCTAAGCTAATATCTCTTTGTCAGACTCTACGGCTGTTATGAGGCCCTGGATGGGGGGAACACAGCGGACGCACTGGTAGATTTCACCGGGGGCGTGTCACAGCCTATTGACCTGCTGGAGGGCCATTTTGGTCAAGATGAAGAAGCACGGAACCAACTGTTTGAGCGAGTCCTGAAGGTCCACAACAGAGGAGGTCTGATCAGCTGCTCCATCAGAGTGAGTCTGGGTAAACATGAATCATCAAAGACACAAGACATTTGATACATTTGCATTTATTTATTTGACTGACGCTTTTATCCAAAGTGACTTCCAAGACAAAGGAACAATCAAGCATTTGATCTGCACAGGGCAACACTGAAGTTAGTGCTGCAAAGAGTCCAACACCTTCCTCTTAGTCACAGAAACAGATGCCAAGTGCTACAATTAATCTATAAGTGGAACTATAGAACTATACTATTTGGGAGACATTCTCTAGATAGTTATCAGGTAGCAATAGTTTGTACGTGACCAATAGGCTTATGCCCTGAGGTAGGTCGGGAACAGTTGCGTCTTGAGACGCCTCTTGAATATGGAGAATATGATACAGAATGTGAGTGTTGAATATATCACAACATACTGTAAAAAAAGCAAATACACAGATCAGCCATAACATTAACACCAACAGGTGAAGTGGGTAACATTGACTCTCTAGTTATTTCATTTAAATGGCATGTGTCAGGGGGGTGGCATATATTGGGCAGCAGATGAACTGTCAGTTCTTAAAGTAGATGTGCTGGTAGCAGGAGCATAAGGATCTGAGACACTTTGACAAGTGATGTTCTAGACACGTGACAAGTGATGCATCTCCAGAACAGCAGGTGTTGTGGAGTGAAAGTGAAGTGAAAGTGACTCTTTGTCATTGTGAACACACTCAAGCACTACAACGAAATGTGACCTCTGCATTTAACCCATCACACGTGCACACGTGGAACAGCGGGCAGCTACCAACAGCGCCTGGGGAGCAGTGTAGTGTGGCGGTACCTTGCTCAAGGGCCACCACTGCCCATTGTTCCCCAGTGTTCCAGGTGTGCAGTAGTTAGTACCTACCAAAAGTGATCCAAGATAGAACAACTGGGTCATGGGGACCCACTAGTCCATCTGGTCTGGTGCCACAGAAGAGCTGCTGTGAGTAAAAAGTGAACACTGACTGATAGAAAGGGACCAGAACACACCACAGTCAGAGGTGTTTAGCAGCAGGAGGAACACACTCAGTATAATGCAGGTAGTCTTGATGTTATGGCTGATATAGTATTATGTGTTAGTTCCTCTGTGTTGGGCTGGTAGAACCTGAAAGACAAATCTAGTAAGGTCTGGTATGCATGGCATTCTGTTATGCTCAAAAATGTGTAGCACCTGTTTGTGTTTTGCACACTGTTGTTACATTCTTTACATTTTTGTTCTGTGGATGCTGTTTCCAAGGCGACCACACAGGCAGACATGGAGGCTCGTCTGGACTGTGGTCTAGTCAAAGGGCACGCCTACGCCGTGACAGATGTGAAGAGGGTTCGTCTGGGTCACGGCCTTCTGGCCTTCTTTAAGTCCGAAAAGCTGACAATGATCCGTATGCGGAATCCCTGGGGTGAGAGGGAGTGGAATGGACCGTGGAGTGACAGGTAACTACCTTTGGTTTCCTCTGTCCTTCTTGATTAGAACTTACTTTTATGTCTGAGATTTGCTCTTCTAGTTTTTCTTCGAGATACAAGGCTAATGTAGCTAACAGAACTGTCCGAGTCATGTCCAGGTCCAAGATTGAGTTGTTTTGCACAGACTTGTTTAATTAAAGATTTTGTCATCTTTTTTGTTTTATTTATATATTTATTTTTATTTAATGTTATTTTATGTGGGGGCCTACCACATAGTTACCAGGAGATACACAGTTTTTTTAAGGAAGCTGGACTGACGCCAGCCAGAATATTTGGCAGGGCCAGTGACTGAGACTGAGACTAAGAAAGTTGCAAATACTCACAAGTCAAGGACCCATGTACAAGAGCCCTGGTACAGCTCTGGTAGCTAATAAGTAATGTAGTGGCATCAGAACACAACCTCTGTCTTCAAGAAGAAAATGTTTTCTCCAGTTCATGTGTAAATTCATGAAAAGTGTAGAAATTATGAGTATGAGTCGGTATGAACTGGCTTGTAAAGGACTGCTCAGTTTAATGAGAAATGCTCTATACAAATGATATACAAAAGTATTTTATTTCTATATCATTTTGACCAATGGAGCAATTTCTATTTGCTCTGAGGAGCAGTGCTTGGTCAAGGTACCTTGCTCAGGGAACCTCAGTAGTACTAGTACTAGTCTGGGATTTGAACCAGCAACTTCAGGTCACAGGTTTGACTCCCCAACTATTACACCACCACTGCCCACACTTGTGACTCTTCCTCACACCCAGTACGGTTGGAGGCCGGTGGTAATTTGGTGGCACAGTTTGCGAAGTGCTAACCGTGAGCTATAGGCTTATATTACTTGAACATTAACCTCACACAAACTACAGAAAACACACTCGTCTTGGCTGATATGAAGACGATATGAGTATGAAGTTGTGTTTGTATGTTTGTTGTGCATTAAGGAGAATTATGAAGTTTTAGTGCCAACCAATCCAGTACTTTATAAAGTGGCTGGTGCCTAAAGGTTGGAGAATAGGGCGTGTGACCAGAGGGTTTGCTGGTTCAATCCTTAGGACCAGTAGCGAAAATGTGGGAGGGGTGATTGAGTAAACAGCACCCTCCCCCTCCCATATCCACAGCTGCACCTTTGCACCTAACCCCCCGTGTGTGTTATATGTATGATGTGTGGGTCAAATCCCTCACATCTCACTCACAGTTTAAAACAATGACCCTGTGTAACAGCAGAGTTTGGTTTCTGTGCCTCTGAGTAGAGGTGAGGTAATGGTACAGAACTGTCAGGGTCCGGTCATTACAGTCTGGTCAATGCAGTCTTGCGGATGATACTCAGTCTGGAGGATCTACAGTTTCAATGCTGAACCTAACTTCCCAAGCACAAATTCCACCTGGGAACTTAAAGCTGTAAGCTGTTAGCAAGTTAGCGTCATGCCATGCTAAAGCTTAGTTCAAGCTGACTGCTGTCCTTCTCCACTTGCCAGGAGCTCCAGGCTTTTCCCACAGTCCAGAGACATGTACATCCGATGGACTAAAGATGCTAAATTGCATGTGTGTCTTTGTGTCTGTGTGTGTGTGTGTGTGTGTGTGTGTGTGTGTGTAGGTGTGTGTGTGTGTAGGGGTGTGTGTCAAGTCAAGTCAAGTTTATTTGTATAGCGCTTTTTACAACTGACGTTGTCACAAAGCAGCTTTACAGAA
>JBBPDA010000021.1:19591220-19602795 GCA_037974385.1 Arnoldichthys spilopterus | reverse complement strand
TAACACAGTCTACACCCTGCTGTCTGACTACAGTAACACAGTCTACACTCTGCTGTCTGACTACAGTAACACAGTCTACACCCTGCTGTCTGACTACAGTAACACAGTCTACACTCTGCTGTCTGACTACAGTAACACAGTCTGCTGTCTGACTACAGTAACACAGTCTACACTCTGCTGTCTGACTACAGTAACACAGTCTACACTCTGCTGTCTGACTACAGTAACACAATGAAGTGTTTATAAATAATACATATTTTCTTCAACAGGATGTAGGGGGATTTTGGCATGTCGCTGGTGCTGCCTGATCATCTTTATTAAATAAGAACACAAACGATTAGCAAACATATATTTGTGAAGTAATGAACTTATTCTACAGTTTAAAGTTAATTATTCATTTTAATATTATTCAGTTTAAAGTTAATTTTTCATTTTACAATTTTCATCACAACACTGAACATTTAGTGTGTTCTTTTGTGTTACGAGGAATCCTATACTGTTACTGACCCAGCTACAAGGGAGTGGCCAGTAGACTTTTAGACCGACCTTTCCCGTAGTTAGTATATCATTAAGCTTCATACATCTTGGCTTAGTTTTTAGTAGATAAACACTAGTGTAGACGTCACTTTGCAATGAATTTGCGAGTGGCCGAGTGTGTAACCCGCAACCCCGGCGGCCAAGAATGTATGAAGTGGGTTTTATAAATCATGACAGTCGACTGTGCTGTTGTTTCTCTTAACAGGGAAACTAACGTGTAACTAATGTGAATTGCAAACATTAACATCTGTAGAAATCACTGAAAAACCTTCCACAGCTGTATTCCCATTGCACACTGTTTGCTACAGCACTAACTGCAACGCTTCACAGAATGTCAACAGCTTCCTGTATGAGTTACATCAAACATTATATACACAGTATATACACAAACCAGCCATAACATTAGCATCACCTGCCTAATACTGAGTGTGTCCCTCCTGTTGCTAAAACAGCTCTTACCCCTTTCTATCAGAGTCAGCATTCACTTTTTAAACCACAGTAGCTCTTTTGTGGGATCAGACCACACGGGCTAGCCTTCACTCCCCATATGCAGCAGTGAGCCCTGGGTGCCCATTTTCATAGGTACTAAGTACTGCACTCCTGGAACACTTCATAAGACCTGCCGTTCTGAAGATGCTCTTACTCAGTCGTCTAGAACATCACTTGTCAAAGTGGCTCAGATTCATACTCTCCTGCTTCCAGCACATGGACTTTTCTGACTGTTCACCTGCTGTCTAATATATTCTACCCACATGACAGGTGCCATTATAATTAAAGAACTAGAAAGTCAATGTTACTCACTTCACCTGTCGTGGTGTTAATGTTATGGCTGATCTGTGTAAAAATCCTGGTCAAAATGCATTTAACACTTTAGAGTCGAGCGTGTAGTTCTGTATACTCAGTCTGGGCCACTGTAACGAGTCCAGCTGCTTCATGATTTATAAGTTTCCTCCCTGTTTCCCCACCTTCTTACAGAATGCTCACATTGAAAGTCATAAGAAGAACAGTGTCCGTCACAAGCTAGTGTCCCTCACCCTTAAGAAGAAGTCAAAGATTACTGAGGAGGTGAGTGGCAGTGTGGGTGCCATGGTAACGCGGTCTCGCAATGATGCTCATGCAGGGTTTTTGGCTTTTGGTGTGTGTGTGTGTGTGTGTGTGTGTGTGTGTTTACTTCACCTTGCCAATTTTAGAACATTTCTGTTTGGATTCAAGTGGGCAACAGTACAGTCAGTGCTTACGAGCAAGAAGAAAATATAAGGGAACACAATCATTCATCCCAACCCAGATCACAACACTCTTCAGTGAAGAGATCCAGTTATATACCTGATTTATGAACAACTTCACATTTGTGGCAGGTAACCAAGCGTCTGAATGATGGCGAGTACACGGTGCATGGGAACAGCATGCTGGAGGATCGACCCACATCCAACCTGGAGAAACTTCACTTCATCATCGGCAACGGCATCCTCCGTCCAGCTCTCAGGTGAGACCTGCAAAGCCAAACTGTCACGCAAGCCCTCATAGATAAATTATGTACCTGAAAGTGGGCAGTGGTGGCCTAGTGGTTAGGGCACTGTGCCCTACCTGAAGGTTGCAGGTTCAAGTCCCGGCTCAGGCACTACTGAGGTACCCTTGAGCAAGGTACCGTCCCACTACTCCGCTCCACGTCTTGGAAGTCGCTTTGGATTAAAGCATCAGCCAAAATGAATAAATGTAAAGTATGTGGACACCCCTCCTATTTAATGAGTCCAAGTGTTTAGGTCCATGGTTCTCAACATTTTCAACATTAAGACCCACTAATTTATCACTGCATGTCGTCAAGGCCACTGGGCAGCATTAGACGGTGCTTCATAACCAATTACTGATATTCATGATTCAAAAAAATCATAGGGGGGTTATAAAATCAAGCACATCCATGCAATCTCTGCAGACGAGCACTGGCACTAGAAGGTGTTACACTACAGAGACCAGTGACTTAAACATGCACCTGTCATAGGATGCCACCTGTCTGCTCTGCTAGACCTACCCGAGTCAACTGTAAGTGCTGTTAGTGTAAATGGGAAGTGTATAGAAGAAACAGTGATTCCCCCACAAAGTGGTAAATCATAAAAACTCACAGAGTGGGGCTGCACCAGGAGCTTCATGACATGGACTTCCATGACCAAGCAGCTGTATTAAGGCCAAAGATCATTGCACAATACCAAGCATCTCCTGAAGTGGTGTACAGTGCACCTCCTCTGGACTCTTGAGCAATGAAAACCAGAATGTCCACAATTCAATATACTTTTATTTCTATAGCTCCTTTTACAACTGACGTTGTCACAAAGCCACTTTACAAAGTCTGACTCTGAGCCCCTTATGAGCGAGCCAGTGGTGAAGAAGGCAAGGAAAAACTCCTTAAGTTGGAGGAAGAAACCTTAGGAGGAACCAAGACTCACAAGGGGAACCCATCCTCCTCTGGTCAACACCGGATGGCAATATAATTATGTGTATTGCACAGTTAGCTAAAATCTTTTGGGAAGCCTCTCAGAAGAGTGGGGGGTGTTATAGATGTAAAGAGCAGCCAGAATCCATATTTTTGCCCATTGTTTAAGAATAAGATGTCCAACAAGCTCGTAGAGGTGTGATGATCAGGTGTTCACATGCTTTAGTGCAAATACCTACCTAAATCTCCCATATTACCAGTCATGTAACTGTGTGTAAGTTTCTCAGTGCAGTTTTAATATTTTTGTGCTTTGGTAATCCTTTATTATAACAGGGATTTGTGTTTTGGTTGTTTTGGTTCTAAGAGATGAGATCTACTGTCAGATTTGTAAGCAGCTAACCCAGAACCCCTCCAAAAGCAGCCATGCCCGTGGTTGGATCCTCATGTCCCTGTGTGTGGGCTGCTTCGCCCCCTCTGAGAAGTTTGTGAAGGTGAGACGTGCTGGATACACCCCCTTGGACATACACAGTGGTGCTAGAAAGTTAGGGAACCCTCTAGAAATCTCCAAACGTCAACATAAACCTGACTAATCATAACATTAGACAAAGAAAACCCAATAAATAGCAGTTATAAGCTTTTTTCTAAATGTATCTGATGGCAAAGCATGTCTGCTTTCAGTAATGTTCTAAACATTCCCTAGACCCATTGACCAGTCCAGCTCATTCACTTGGAAGAATTTTGACCCATTGCTCCTTAGAGAACCTCCTCATCTCACTGATGCTGGTGTGCTGTCTTACATGAGCACTGTTCAGGTCAACATTTCTGTTGGATTAAGGTCTGTACTTTGACTTGGTCATTACAAAACAAATTTTCTTTCAACAGAAATATCTTCTGCTTTAGCTCTGGTACACTGGCAGGTGCCTTTAGGGTTATTGTCTTGCTACATGAGCCACCTACAGTTAATGGACAAATCCTTGCTACAGAATTTTCTGATACAATCCAGAATTCACTGTCCTGGTTCAGTGTCCTGGTTACAAAATGTGACACTACCTCCACCATGTTTCACAGCTGGCCTGAATTTATGTACACATATATGTAAATTCTCCCTGTGCCATGTTTAAATCTGCTCTTCTTCATAACATTGTTGCACATCTTTACACAACCTGCTACTTTGCAAATTATACATTCATAACTGTGCACTGATCCGTTTGTAAATGTCAATTTCTAACTTTGTAACTGTCTTTGCATTCTCCCTCAATGTTTGCACACGTTTGCACACACTGCACTTTATGTTGTTCTATGTGTAGTTTATGTGGTTCTGTGTTTAGCA
Organism: Arnoldichthys spilopterus; assembly: GCA_037974385.1. Lineage (NCBI taxonomy): Eukaryota > Metazoa > Chordata > Actinopteri > Characiformes > Lepidarchidae > Arnoldichthys > Arnoldichthys spilopterus. The sequence goes on along the minus strand of JBBPDA010000021.1, from coordinate 19,598,503 downwards.
CCATGGTTCTGGAAGTGTGTACTGTGTACTGTGTGAACTGTATATGGTTGAAATGACAATAAAATACAACCTGATTTGAAATCAAAAAATAAAAAGGGTGCACAAACTTCCTAACACCACTGTACTTGTATTTGCACATGTGTTTCTGGATAATGTTGTTCTGAAATATGTCAAATGTTCTGACTGCATTGCTTCTGTTTTCCCTGCTCCTCGCTCTCTGCAGTACCTGAGGAACTTCATCAGTGAAGGACCTCCAGGCTACGCTCCGTACTGTGAGGAAAGGCTCAGGAGGACATTTGTGAATGGCACAAGAACACAACCCCCCTCCTGGCTCGAGCTCCAGGTAAACTGCCACCTGTGTCTTTTTATCTAGTGGACATAGTCCGCTTAATTCCGAACACCACCCTTTTACTCACTGGCCCCTTTCCAGGAGACTCCCACCTTTCCCAATTTGCACCTACCTAAATGTGGTCCACCTACCTTGTAGTTCCACTATGTAAGTGTCCACTTACAGACTGTAACCCTCTATTCCAGTTCCTGACCACAGGACCGCTGCTGACCAGATGTTTTTTGGGTGGGGGAAAATTCTCATGACACATGGTAGATGCATTGTTGTGTGTGTGGAGAGTGGTCCAACATCTAAAATGTCCCTCCAAGTCTATAAAAAAATATATGCACATCATACCCACACACCAGTATATTTTAAATATATTCTAAATGTACAATTATATAAAAGTATGTTCTAAAAATTATATTTATACATTTAAATTAAATGTATGTATTAAAAAAAGAACCTTATATATAACTAATATACAACTTTACATATAATATATAGCTAATTTCTTACATATTATAGTTATGCCAAGTATTATACATATTTATATTGTAAAATATTTTTGCTGTTTCTTGTCACTATATTATAATTTTTATCATATTCTAAAATATTTGAGCTGTTACATTGTCTGCAGTTGCTTGTTCCAGTTATTACAACCCAATCTATAAGTGAATATATAACATTTGTATATTTTAAAATATGCAAATGTATCATTGCATTCACATGTGTATATATTTATATGTATTATATTTTATATGTTACAAAATCTGTTATGTGAATAATTTGAATAAGACATATTTTTAATATACTGTTTATTTCATCAACATAAATTACAGTATACTGTAACATACTTTATGTATGGGACAGCAGCTCTGTGGTCTAAAACTGATCATTATGCCGGATGGCTAACAGCAGATGGGGTACAGTCTCTAAAGGTACATCAGTAAAGTAGAGGCTGCTTAGAAAGTGTCTGTTCTGGATCTTGGTCATCTAGATGGTAGCAAAAGGACACCTGGGGCTAATCTGAGGGTTCATCTTGAATTTAAGAACTTTAGCACTTTAGTCTGAATCACTAATTGGCTTCCATTGTGTATCTGCTTATTGTTTCCCATCAGGCCACTAAGTCTAAGAAACCCATTATGCTGCCTGTGACCTTCATGGATGGCACCACGAAGACCCTTTTGACCGACTCGGCAACCACAGCTAAGGAGCTGTGTAATGCCCTGTCAGACAAAATCACCCTCCGAGATCGATTTGGCTTCTCCCTCTACATCGCCCTGTTTGACAAGGTACTCACACACACACACTATAAGGTATCTCTCTGTCTCTCCCATTGCACCTTGGCTATATGGTCCTTTTCTGGTGCATCCAGGTGTCATCTCTGGGCAGTGGCAGTGACCATGTGATGGATGCTGTGTCTCAGTGTGAGCAGTACGCTAAGGAGCAGGGTGCTCAGGAGCGTAACGCTCCCTGGAGGCTCTTTTTTAGGAAAGAAATTTTCACGCCCTGGCACGATCCCACTGACGACGCCGTGGCCACCAACCTCATCTACCAGCAGATCGTACGTGGGGTCAAATTCGGAGAGTACCGCTGTGATCGGGTAAGGCCATGTGTGACTGGGGTTCACTTCACAAATCCTAAATCCACTGCTAATGTGAATGGAAGATGTCACTAAGCCTCATTCTGGAGATTTAAGCCTCAGTCTGCATCTAACATGCTACCCTGCACTACCAGTTAAGATCTTCAGAAGCCAATTAAGAGCTTCTGAAGATGTTAATTAGCTGGAGCAGGTGTGGAGCAGTCTGGGCCATAAATGTCAATAACACAACGTAGGGAGCAGTGTAGCAAGACGGTACCTTACTCAAGGGTTCCTCAGTGGATCCTGGGCCGTGACTTGAACCTGCCAACCCTCCGATCACATGGGCAAGTCCCTAACCACTAGGCCACCACTGCCCAAAACATGTGATTGAATGTTAACTTCAATTAAACATATTAATTATTCACTCAGTGATAGTTTTATTCATTATGCTGCTTACCATAAGCCCTGGGGAGGTAGGGATTTTGCTCTTCACCTTGTTTTTGTGGCCTTTTCTTCCAAATCCCTTGATTTCTCTTTTGCTCTACTTCTACCTTACTGCCCTACTGCCCCACCTCTTTTTCTCTACAGGATGATCTCTCAGAGCTGGCGTCTCAGCAGTACTATGTGGACTATGGTTCAGAGATCTTGGTGGAACGCCTCCTCAGCCTCATTCCGTCCTACATCCCTGACCGAGAAATCAGCTCTGCCAAGACAGTGGAGAAATGGGCCCACTTCATTATGGCTGCCCACAAAAAGGCACGTGGACTTTCCGCAGATTTAAAAAAAAAATCACAGTATTAAGGATTAGGTGACGTATGAGTGATATCACTGCCTTTTCCTCCCCATCCTTCTCAAAGGAATATTTTCAGCTTTAGAGGTTTGAGGCCTCACATTTCAGCTGAATTTCAACACATATACATCAACAAACATATAAACATATAAATATACACATGACATAATTTCTCATGCCTTAGCCTTAGCCTGTCATGTCACTGTGAACTCATGCATGCTGAAGTGAGCGCTCTCTCTTTTACAGGGCATTTACACTCAGAAGCGAGTGGACCCTCAGACTGTCAAAGAGGAAGTGGTGGATTTTGCTCGATACAAGTGGCCTTTGTTATTCTCAAGGTTTTATGAAGCCTTTAAATTTTCAGGTACGATCTTGCATGCTCTTCTTTTCTGTCCAGTTTAGCCATCTCCAACTCCAGCCATTAGCTGGGACTCCCCTAACCGCGCCATATCACCAACACTGGGAGGATGTACTTCCTCCAAGTCACATGAAGCTCCACTACATACTTTCAGACTTACGCTGACTGCCATTTCTGTTTTGTCAGCTATCACTCTTGCTTGAGTGATTGGACATGCTGCCCAACCAGAGAGAGCAAAGGCAGTTGTGCCTTCTCAGACTCCCGGGCCAAGGATAACCTCCAGGGATCCAACTTATGATTTCTCGATAATAGGGCCAACACTGCATGTTCTGTTTTATGGAGTCCCTAAAGGGTTACGTATAGTTACCTATATGCACAGTGTACAATTATTGTTTACATTCATTTTTTTGTAATATATATTTTCTTCTTTATATTTTTATTTACATACACTTAGCTTGATTTATTTAAAATGTTAGTCTAAGTGTTAATTTTATTTAAATATCTCAAAAGTGAAACAGGGCACATTTCACTACATGTTGTACTTTGTATAATTACATATGTGACAAATAAAAGAATTTTGAATCTAAGATTAAATATTAAATTGTAGGTGTTAGTGCCCAGACAGGCCAGTAGGGGGCATCTGTGACACATCAAAATGGTTATATCAATCTGTTCTTATGTGTACCACCTGGGCCAAAGCCATTATGAAGTAAAAGTGACTATTTGTCATTGGGAACACACTCAAGCACCCCAACAAAATGTGACCTCTGCATTTAACCCATCTAACGTGCACACGTGGGGCAGCGGGCAACTATCAAAAGCATTTGGGGAGCAGTGTAGTGGGACAGTAACTTGCTCAAGGGAACCTCAGTGGTGCCTGGGCCGGGACTTGAACCTACGAGCTTTAGTTCACAAGAACAATGTCCTAATCACTAGGCCTCCACTGCCCACAAAGCATGGTTGTCTCACCAGGCGAAGCAAAGTCCTTGTCCCTGGTTGGCACAGATGGACGTAACCATGACAATGTGTTGTCAGTGCCCCTGGCCGTGAAGGCAGGATTCTCAACTGCCCCCTGCTGGCCTGGCTGGGCGCTAACCATTACAGGAATGTTGTCTTCAAGATTCAAGATTACTGGAAGTACTGAAATAATGATCTTGAGATCCTGAATAAAATCTGACTTTGCCCTGAGGTTACCCCGTCATTCAGTGTACAGTAAAAATGTACTGCTTCCCTATAATCATCCAGATACCATGTTTATCAGACTTTTGACTTGTTTTGTGATTTCCACACATGTCCCACAGGCCCAAGCCTGCCGAAGAACGATGTGATTGTGGCTGTGAACTGGACTGGAGTTTACTTTGTGGATGAACAAGAGCAGGTTCTTCTAGAACTGTCTTTCCCAGAGATCACTGCTGTCTCCAGCAGCAGGTATGAATCCTTTAAAAAGATGTAGAAGCCACTTGGTCACGACTGTGGACTTCAGGCACTTCTGTCACCATCTGTTTGAGCAGGGGAGGGAAACTTCAGGGACAGAGCTTCACCCTGGCCACCATTAAAGCGGATGAGTACACCTTCACCTCCAACAACGCAGAGGACATACGTGACCTGGTTGTCACTTTCCTTGAGGGCCTCAGGAAGAGGTCCAAGTTTGTGGTTGCACTGCAGGATAACCCAAGTCCAGGTACGCTCTGGCTACCTGCAGTCCTTTCCAACATCACTGCTACTTCTGCAATAAATATGAGATTATACTGAAGTGCAGAATAACCTTTGCATATGGGACATTCAGACAACACCTTCCAAAAAGTGCATTTTCAGCAACAGTTACCACCTAACGCATGTTTAAGTTAGAGAACTGTCACCTTTTTTGTGATAGAAGCTCACAAGTGAGGGCCATGCACAACTCAAAATTACAGACACCTGTCCTCTACTTAGTCATCCAGCATTGAGGAGAAAAGCCAAAGCTGTACAACACTCCACACACAGATCACACACACAGTGTACAATTATTGTTTACATTAATTTTTTCTGTAATATATATTTTCTTCTTTATATTTTTCTTTAAATTTTGATTTATTTTAATTTTAGTCTTAGTGTTAATTTTATTTAAATAAGCACAGTCATATATATATGTTCAGTGAAACAGGGTACGTTTCACTACATGTTGTACTTTGTATAATTACATATGTGACAAATAAAACAATTTTAAGATTAAATTGTAGGTTTACAATTAAATATATACAGACATATACATATGTATATATCCATCCATTTTCTAAACCGCTTTTTCCAATACCGGGTCACGGGGAAACTGGAGCCTATACATATATATATATATTTAATAGACCATTTAATTTACCTAGTTAAATATATAAATTCGATTACATCATAAATACATCGACTAATATATTCCACATACATCAGTATATTTTAAATATATTCTAAATATATAATTAAATACTATTTTTATATATTGTAGCATGTTGATTTGTGAACAGAGTGTAAATGCACAATCATTACCATTAAAGTAAACACATAGACACACATAGACAACCAATCACACACATTCACACCTACGGACAATTTAGAGAATCCAGTCAACTTATTGCAGCCAATAGGGAGAGCTTGCAAACTCCGCACAGAAAGGCACTTATGACCGACTCAGAGATCAAACTCAGGACCTTTTTGCTGTGAGGCAAAAGCGCTAACCACTGCATCACTGTGACACCCCATTGAACTTAAAATAAAATAAAATGTTGGATCACGTTAGCCTCAGCTTGTATTAAGGCTGTTCTAGTTTCCAGTGTATTTATGCTCTGAAGTGTGTAAACATTAGCATGAGGACATTAAATTTCTCCGTCCCTACGTTTTGCCTAAAGAGAACGTTGTGGACGTCATAACAGTACAAAATCATCAGATCAGCCAACCCCACCTCTTACACTGCCCATAACATGTATAATGGGCAGTGGTGGCCTAGTGGTTAGGACATTGTGCTAGGGACCTGAAGGTTGCTGGTTTAAGTCCCGGCTAGGACACTACTGAGGTACCCTTGAGCAAGGTACTGTCCCACTACACTGCTCCACGTCTTGGATAAATAAATAACTGTCAGCCTGCAGTAAACATATGGAATATTAATCAGGTTATTTAGAGGAAAATAATATCATGAATATTTGTAAAATGTATTTTAAAACAATCAAAGGTAGTGCCTATAACCGTGTGTATGTTTCATCTCGAATGCCATGTAGCTCAGTCATTTCTCTTTTACACAGTTGGCGATGACTCAACGTTCCTGAGCTTCGCTAAGGGTGACCTCATCCTGTTGGACCAGGACACAGGCGAGCAGGTCATGACCTCTGGCTGGGCACACGGGGTCAACGACAGGACCAAACTGAAAGGAGACTTTCCAGCTGATTGTGTCTACGTCCTGCCCAGTGTCACCAGACCTCAGCCTGATGTTGTGGTATGTGCTCTAAGGTGTCAGTGATTCCCAGATTGAGCTGTTTAGTTTAGCCTCACTTTTTAACACCGAATCTAAGAGAACATGCGTTTACCCATCCCAAAAATCCACCTCTCCATCAGCCTCTCAACACTGGTCCATTTTTAAGCTTTCTTTGCTGATGAGTAATGGGATTGACACTAACTAAGGTTCACTGTGATGGTATGAAGCTGTGAAGGACATTTTAATGATTTATTTAAAATTAATTTTTATATGTCTATTATTTGGGTAACAGGGCTGAAAGCTGTAACCTATAAGGGGCGGCTCTTTTTTCAGCTGTGAAATGTTTAATGGATTCACACATTAATGCACAAGTAACACATTTTACATTACATTTACATTTATTCATTTGGCTGACGCTTTTATCCAAAGTGACTTCCAGGACAGAGAAAGCAACAATGGATACATATGACACATGTCTGAAACATTTGAATGATGATATCTGAAGGTAATGTGTAGCTGTAGAGAGGTTTTAATGAAGGTATTTATCTATAGATTGCTGTATAAAGCGTACTCTGTCGTTGTTTTAAGTACATATTCTAACTGTAATATCAGTGGGGATAGATGCTGCTACAGCTGTGGAATCATCCTTTTACCTGCAGATGTGTTGAGCATGTTAACGAGTTATGTGTGTTAGTCTCATGTCATTTTCTATTATACACACATGGACAAAATTGTTGGTACCCTTCAGTCAATGAAAGAAAAACTCAAAATGGTCACAAAAATAAC
>JBBPDA010000021.1:19538648-19563136 GCA_037974385.1 Arnoldichthys spilopterus | reverse complement strand
TGTGTTGCACCATGGCCCTGGAGGAACGTTGTTTCGTTTTTACTGTGTACTGTGTATATGGTAGAAATGACAATAAACCTACTACTACTACTAAAACATTGTACTCACGGGATCGAGGCTCTCACTCTCAGTTCAGTAATTTCTGGCTCCAGAAGGTGTCACACAAAAGATTATTATCGATCACTGTGAACTTACATTCATGCAGGAGATCGACAGGAAACACCTTCTACCTTTCAGCTGCTGAAGAGAAGAGAAGCGCTGTGCGGCTTGGTTCGCTCTTCTACGTTCTCGAATGCTTTCGGAATCCACTCCCCTCCGCGTCATAATGCCTTCAGTTACCTGCGTTACCACCTTTCTCACACAGCGTCTCTCTCTCCCTCCGCGTCACAATGCCTTCAGTTACCTGCGTTACCACATTTCTCACACAGCTTCTCTAGCTCTCTCTCTCCCCCCCCCTCTCCCTCTCTACCCCCCCCCCCCCCTCTCTCATATAAAGTACAAGTGGGTGTGAGGTCCCGCCGCGGCATCCTGAGGGCACCCTTCCTTCTCTCCTCGTCTCTGGTTTGCCTCGATGCTCCCGTGCTTTCTCTCAATCAGTTTTGCTCCACATTTTCCTTTTTTCGCCTACCTTCGTGGGTCTCCTCCGTTAAACGCTCGCTTTTCCGTTCTTTCCCTCTGTGAACACTTCGCGGCGCGCGTTTGTTTACTTTTTCACATGTTCACCGCCCATGTGTCTCCCCCGTTGATAATTGGGCCGCGTGCTCCTGCGTTCCACGCCCACTTCCCGTATGTCATTGATCTGTTTGTTCCTTGGCACGACCCTCACGCCCTCCTGCTTTCCAACGTGCACACCTGCTCCTCACTGGGTCTCGTCTAACCGCGTGTCCTCCAGAGAGCTGCTCCCTGTCTGATGGCTCCTGCTTTACCTGCTGCAGGTGTGGAGCCTTTGTGTGGAATTTGTTGCTCTAATTTGTTTGGGTCTGTGCGTTTTTGTTCTGGTCAGTCAGTAAAACACTTTAAAGTGAAAGTGACTGTTTGTCATTGTGAACACACTCAAGCACCACAACGAAATGTGACCTCTGCATTTAACCCATCACACGTGGAGCAGCAGAAAGCTATCAACATCATCCGGGGAGCAGTGTAGCGGGACGGTACTTTCCTCAAAGGAACCTCAGTGGTGCCGGGGCCAGGACTTCAACCTGTGACCTTCAGTTCACAAGGCAGTGTGCAAACCACTAGGCCTCCACCGCCCAGTTAAGAGCTCCGTTCACACTTTGATGATGCTGTCAGGAGTGGAGACGACTGAAAATTTGGGAGCAAACTTTATATTCACAAATAATTCCAAACATCAGAGTCTAAGCAAGTGTCAAAAGGGGCCAACGGGAGCAAAGCAGAGCAGATTCCCCAAAAATTCAGACATGAAAAAACACAACTCAGAAACAGACTTCACAACTGTTCCGATGTGGTGGTTCTGTAATTTGCTTTACCTGTGCCCAGTTTCCTGGGGTGGGGGGGTGGGGTGTGTGTGGCTGAGAATGGAGCGATAATACTCCGGTGATGCAGGCCATGTTTCAAACAGCGCCGTAGCCCCTCGAACACACTCCAGTGTCCTGTCAACTATGTTTAGGACTCCAGACATCACTGTGTATATACACAGACATATTCAAACATTTAATTTTAAAATTTAAAGCCTCCATCAAAGTCTCTGCAAACAAAGATGGGTCATGGCTCCACCCCTTTGTACCAACATTCAGTTAGCCAGGTGTTTCTAGTGCACTTGTATGATGTTGATATAAGATGGGTGCCCAAACCTTCGGTTGCTGTGTTCTACCATTTACTACTAAAATCTTTTACCAGCTCCACAAATCCTACTTGTCTGGTCAAAAAGCTACATACATGCTCACATTTTACAGTCTGGAGTTGGTTTGATGTTCAGATCTCAAAAACCTGTGGGAACAGGGAGAATAAAATGCAAAAAAAAGTTTTTAAAATAGAAAAAAATACTTTTTTGGACAAAACTATTTCTTCACTTCTTTTTGCAGAAGGGTTATAATTTGCTCTTAATGAAAAGTATAAGACATCATGAGAAGCAGAAATATTGTTTTACTGTTGGGGAAATGTGGACTTTAGTTTTGGAAACTTTAAAAATGTCCTGCTGCTGAAAAAGTCTTACACTTTAGAGTATTGAAGGCCACGGTATATTTGCTGTTAACTTCTGCATGTGTCTTTATTGAGAAGAGGTGGGAATTGCCATACTAAACTTTAAAGAAAACAGTAAATAAAAATTAGAACTTACCTCAGACGCACACATACAGAATTGATTCATTACCAATCGGGAATGTCAAAATTGTAAATGGAAAAGTGGAGCCAGGTTTCTGTAACACTGGCACAGAGTTTAGCAAGATATTACAGAGAAAATAGCCACCTAATCATGGATCTATAAAAATTGTCCTATTTGTCCATTAAAGTCTTAAAAATTCTCCGTTTATTTTAGCCGACACTGGTCCAAGTTAGATTTATGTAGCAGAAGCCAGTTTAAAAGAGAATGCACAGTGAATATGAAAAGGACATTGTTCTCAAGGACAGTGAGACAACCTGTGTTTTGTACAAAAACTAGTTTATTTCCTAATAATTCATACAAATAACACATTTTTGCTGAATGGTTATGATTTGGTCTTAAGGAAAAGTACAAAACACAATTTCAGAAGCAGAAATGATGTTTTACAATGGCAGAAATGTGGGCTTTGCTTTGGGAAGCCCAGAAATTTCCACAAAGGGCACAAGGCAGTTGGGAAGAGCCTGGTAAACAAGTCACCATCACTGGGAAGCCCTGAAGTGCTTCAGTTAGGGAACGACACTCCATCTGCAGAAACACAAATTACGTTAAGGACTGAACAAGCAACCTGATGTCAGGAAGAAGATTCTGAAGTAATTAAGTGTTTTTAGACAGAGGGATTACCAGTGATCGACATCAGCATCGTCAAACTGTCCAGCTTCAGCCGAATTTGGGTCTACTTCCATTCCATCTAAAGAGTGAAAGGACAGAAGGATGCAAAAAAGAAATCTTATAAATGTAGAGTGAAAAGTATAAATATAGAAAGAATTTCCTACTGGTGTGAATGGGACTCAGCCCATTTTCCCTTTAACGTAGAAAACGCCTTCCACCTGCTACTGCCACCTAGTGGCTGATAATTGTTGAATCCCAGCAGATAGGTGTATGCATTTCAGGCTGCCAATTTTAAGATTTTGGAGGTGTTGGGAACTCTCTGTCCATGACTCTCTCCTTAAATTACTTAAACTGATCAGCCAGAACACATAATGTCTACGTCTCCCTCCTGCCACCAAAACAGCCAAGGAATGGACTCCACAAGAGCTCTGCATGTGGTCTGATTCCAAGGAGGAGCTACTGTGGATTAAAAAGTGAATGCTGTCTTAGATAGGTAAGAAGACACAGTGCAGCACAGTGAGAGCTGTTTCAGCAGCATGAGGGAGACACTCAGTATTAGGCAGGAGCTTTGTCATGTTTTATCATCACTCAGCCCTGGTTGTTACTCTATGATGTGTATTGTGGCGTTTGGGCAACAGCTTTACTTGTACAGGTCAGTTTGAAAATACTGGGCACAAAAATATTTTCAGGTGAATCATTCTGATAAAATGCAGGTAAAGAAAGGTCAGTGCTTGTATTGTCTTTTCTCCAGCCAGGGGTTCACCTTCAAACTCTGCTGAGGGCTCATCAGTCCTAACTCCGGCCATGTGGAACTGCTCAGCCACAGACTGGGCCAGCATTCCCTCCAGCCTCTCCAGGGTGGCCTGGCCTTCAGCTGTCAGATGTGATAGTCCCTCCTCATATGTGTAAAATGTAGGTATATCTCCATGACCTTGTTCTGGACAGGTAAGGGGAAACAGGAGTGAGCAATTCAATTGTATTCAGTGCAATTTTATGCAGTTTTATCTGTGTACCCTGCCAATAAACACCACAGAGGACGACAGTCAGGCCAAAGCTTCTCGGACCTGGTGTCCCCTGCTCACAACACATCTGCTGCAATTACAGAACCAATTAACAAGCCCTTCCTGGATGTACAACATGTAGGGCTGTGGTACTAGACTGAGAACCACTGCTTTAAGGTGTTATAAAGCAACACTTGGCAAAAAATAATTATAATGACATTCAATTAAGAGGGATCCTCACCTGCCTCCTCTACATCATACTCTTCCCCTTCAAAATCATCACCTGAGTCATCATCCTCTGGGTCAGGGTGCAACGCCTGGCACTCACACATAGCAGAAAACATGGACTCCACTGCAACACACACACACAGCTCAGTTCATATGTGGTACCAGAACTCGTGGCACACACAGAGAGAGAATTTAATCTTACTGCACAAGGCATCATTGGAATTTTTTTACTGCAGTACATATACATGTGCTTGACTGTTTGTAAACCCTTTAGACTTACTGCATAAATGTGTCTTCAGAGTGTGCTCCAATAATTCAGAATTTACTTTTCCATCACTGATGGCAAGCCATCTAACCCCAGACATGTCAAAACAGGCCCAAACCATGATACTACCACCACCAGGTTTCACAGACAGGGTAATGTTCTTATTCTGGAATACAGTGTTGTTGTTGTCCTTTTTCCAAACAAAACTCTTTAAAACCAACACGTTCTTTTTTGTTCCCATCTGTCTATAAAACATTTTTCTGATCGTCTTTTGGCTTGTACCCATGATCGCTGGCAAACTGCAAACTGACAGCAATGTTCGTTTTGGAGATTAGTGGCTTCCTCTTTTCAATCTTGCCATCCACACCACTGTCTTAAAATTTGAAAGAAAGATCTTTGCATTGTCTTTGTTGTTTTTTTTATTATTGCTAAGTAGAGATTTCTTTATTTATAACATTCAGTAAGAAAAACATCTCTGTTATTAAGAATACTAACATGCACACTAATCAGCCATAACATTAAAACAACTTGCCTAAAAAGTAAGTAAAATTTATTTTTATTTTGCTTTTCACAGACAAAAGTCATGGCTCCCTGTTCAATAAAACAAATACATAAAAGTGCAATCAAATATCAGCTCTGATCAAAAGCACATCTGAAGTTATTTTTTAAAAGAGCTGACTCTGCAGTGCACAACACTAGCGAGAGACGGTTCCAAAGCCTTGGAGTGGCAGACTGGAAAGCACAGTCCGCACAAGGCTTAAGCCGAGGGTGTGCAACGACAAAAAGGCCCTGTTGTATTGACTGACGGGCCCGACAGGTTGTATATCGCGGCGGAAAACCAGTGATACACTCAGGGTCTTGTCCATGCAGAGCTCTGTAGGTGAGCACCAAGTTTTTCAACCAAATTTGAAAAAATAAATCGGTAGCCAATACGTTCCCCTCTGGCTAAAGAGAGGATTTACTCAGACATGTACAGAGCATTGCAGTAGTGAAGATGCCAAGAGAGAAATATTAAATAATAAAATAATATTGTTTAGCATTGACCCAATAAGGCCTGGACTCCACCAGGCATGCTGCAGTGTCTGGCACCATGGCAGCAGATCTTTTAAGTCCTGTAACCAACAAGGAGAGGTCTCCATGGACTGGACTAGTTTATTCACACATCCCACAGACGTTTGATAGGACTAAGATACAGAAATACAGAAAATTCTGGATTCTTCACAACTGTTAAAGCACCGCTGGATGTAATTTTTTCACACTCTATTAGACATCCACATTTTGTGTGGCAAGCTCCAATTCAGGCTCATCAGATTACATCAGATTTTGGGCTAAAATCGTGTTACACTGACATATTGTCCCTGTTAAAGAAAAACCTTTAAACTTCTCCAAAACTTTCTTAACTTTTACTGGAGGTTAATGTGAAAGTATGTTAACCACACAATATAAAGGTCAAATTATGTTTTTAAATTATGTAAAAGGAATAAATTACAAAAATGGAGATACAAGGTTTTGTTCTAACAGTGATGATATGCTAATATGCTCTACTAGTTTTCATATTACAATTACAACACTTGATTCTGGTTGTGCTTTGCTAAACATATTGTTGATGTGTTGAAATCATTCATTAGTAAACTACACACTCACACGCTGCTTTATCACTGGGTACAAATCTGATCTCTGTGATGACCCCATCTTCATCGTCACTGCTGCTCTCTTCATCACCTTCATCATCTGGAGCTCGCTCTTGCATCTCGGCTTCGTTTTCTTCTGCAATGACAGGTTTCGTTAGACACAGCTCACCACAGTGGAACAAGTGATAACGTAATGACCAAAATCATGTTCAGAATGATGCAGATCTACTGTGACTGAAGCTCCAAGATGTTTCCTTCAATTCAACCACCAAATTGAAATTCTTGTTTAATCTTTTCACCTTAGCACCTGCCACCTTAAACATTTTTAGGCTAAAACACAGGTAGAAACTTCCTTACCATCAAGTTTTTTGTTGACCATCACGTACAGGTGTTCTTGAGGATAAGAGCTTAGGTCTCGGGAGATTGCGTGGAGGCTGATGGAGGGGTACTCGAGTGAGAAGCCCATCCCTGAGCCATCAAACCAGGACAGACGTCTGAAACAGAAGCCTACTGTTCAAATATGCCTTGATGTGCTTTAAAACATGTGAATTTCAAGATAAATTGCAAAATTAACACTTCAGACCACAGTATCCGACCCAATCACATCGCTGCAGAGCAGACCCCAGTATCCGACCCAATCACATCACTGCAGACACCAGTATCCGAACCAATCACATCGCCGCAGACACCAGCATCCAACCCAATCACATCACTGCAGATTTTAAGCTAAATGTATCACAATACTGGCTAAAATGATCACACTGGATTGTGATGAACCTAAATTTCTTCTAATCCATTACCCAAATTGAAAAGAGTTAACATTAAATATATTAATTCATCATAACAAAACATATAAAATTGAAAAAGAAAAATAGACTATGCTGTGTTCCAATTGTAGTATTTGTGTTTTGTGTATTAATATAGTATGAATGTACATTCTGTAGTATGGGGTTTACACTAGTATCAGCAGATTTTCACTTAAAAAATAAAATATCAGCATCGGACAGATGTTAAGATTTGTTGATATTTCAGGCCAACATTTGGTGGCGTATTTATTGTTCTCTAGAAGAGCTGAAACTTTTGATGCGCTGAAACATCAACGTTTCTCTATATTATTAGTTTGTACATAGCCAACAGGTGAACAGTCACAGAAGAGCTACTGTGGTTTAAAAAGTGATGCTGACTGATAGATAGGGTTCAGAACGCACAGTGCAGCACAGTCAGACATACATATTAGGCAGGTGGTCTTAATGTAATGGTTGTTCTGAATACTAAGCTTATGAAAATAGGTACATGCTCAGCACTAAAAACATAAATATAGAGGGGCTAAGCATTCTAGAGCACCGGTTTGCACGCCCTAGGCGTTTTTACGTGACACATGTGCGCACTGGCCTATTGGAGCGCGGCCCAGCGCTGTTGATGAATAGGGCACTTACGACTCGGCTACGTATAGCGTTCCCGTCCCGAGTCCTTTTCCGTCCATGACCGCGGTTGTCTCGGCCTGTTGGTGGCGTACACCCTCGCTAGGAGGTGGCAAAGATTTTAACAAAACCATAGTGTCCGAACGAATTCGACTGACTCCTAAAACCGCCACAAAACACCGCAACCCCCGCGGAACAGTCGCCGTTGAGGCTGGCGCTCGAATCGGCTGACCTACTTATTTCCCCAAAGCTGGCTAATTTCGCGAGCTATGCTACGAAAAAAGGGCCACTCCAGGCATCCACTGCGCAATACTGTCGTCAAACACGAAGGAATATACTCTTTTGGAGCACAGATCACCCTAACTAAACTTGTTGTGATGGGTAAATCGCCGCACTCCTGCTGTCTGACGCTGTTTCCATGCGCGCCACATGAGACGCGGGTCGTATCTCAATATGTGCACTTGTGGTCTATCTAGATTCCCGAAAGCCCGGGAGCTGTTGTCACTTGTTAGGAGTACTAGTAGGTAAACAAGCGAGCTTATTGGAACAAAACCCGACCGCCTGCCACTGGCGAGAGAGAGAAATTACTTCCTTTTCCCGTGGAACGTGCACGTCGAGCTGAACTCTGCTGCCGTACTCTGGCCAGGAGGTATTATGACAAGCGTGTGTCTATAAATGCAAAAGGTTTAGGAACTGACCAACGAACTGCTAGTAATACAGACAGAGTGCAAGTACAACAATCTGAACATAGGCTGAACACAACTATGCATGAGCCAGGCATTCAAGAACACAACTGTGCATGAGCTATGCGTTCTAGAACACACATATGCACTAGCTAAGCATTACAGAACACGTGTGCACAAGCTAGCATTATAGAACACACGTGCATGAGCTATGCGTTCTAGAACACAGTACACTAACTAATCATTAGTTAGGCGTTCTAAAACACAAGCATGCACTAGCTAAGCATTCCAGAAAAAAAGTGTGCATGAGCTAGGCGTTCTAGAACATATGTGTGCACTAGCTAAGATTTCCAAAACAAGTGTGTATAAGCTAGGTGTTCTAGAACACAAGTATGCAGTATCTACACATTCTAGAACACAATTATGCATTAGCCAAGCATTCTAGAGCACAAGTGTATCTAACCATGCTAGAACACATACAGTACCAAAACATTCAAGAGCACAAATATGCAATATCCACATACTCAAGAACACTTATATGCAGCACCCAGGTCCCCTAGAGCACAAATATGCAGTAACCAAGCATTCTAGAGCATGTTAAGCAAGTCATGGATTATATAAACATGTTGTTCCATTTTCATGCAGTTTGATGACAATGTTCTGCTTTGCTGAAACATTCTCATGTTGCATTTTTCTAATGATTAAAAAGCTTGTGACCGAAGAGGCCTTGGTTTAATCCCCAGGAGCAGCAAGTAAGACATGGGAGGGGTGAGTAAGTAAACAGCACTCCCCCCCCCTCCCACATCCACGGCTGAAGTGCCCTTGGGCAAGACACCTAACCCCCTATCTGCCCCCAGGGCGCAGGTTTGTTGCCCACTGCTCCTGGTGTGTTTACAGATGTGATCGATGGGTTAAATACAGACGAAACATTCACTGTTAACAAATTTTAAGAGACACATAATCTGTCCATCATGTTCACCTTTTTTTTAATGAGCTGTGCATTATTTCCCTTTAACCGCTATCCAGAGTCAAATTTACAGTAGACTATTGTGTATTGTTTGCCTGATTGAGAGTGAACTGGAGCACAGCCAAGGCCAAAGAACCCAAAGAAAACTGTAGTGGTGATGAAGGTTGAGACACTTTTGCGCACAGACACATTTGTCAAGTTTTATTGATGTTTTTGTTTGTTTTCCTTAATAACGGAGACTGAACATGAACAGCAGAACATCAGCAACACTTGTTCCAGTTGAATACCCTTCCACAAGCGTTCTCTTATAGTGAACAAAAGGCCACGTTCTCTGTGACACAGGCTTTCACATGGGCCTTGTTCCTGTGGTGTGACCTGGAATGGTTTAGTAGTGTTCTGTTTTCACCGAGCACAGGGCGCACGCAGCCTGGGATAAAAACGGATGGGGACCAAACAACACTTTGTTCTTTTCAAGTGCTTTCTGAAAAAGAGTCAGAACCTCCAGTGCAGAAGGAAAGCTGCACTGCTGGACCACCTGGCACTGCCGGACCACCTGGCACAGTTGAAAGGTGCTTGGACAAGTGCATTCGATTCTAGAAAATCTGAAATAGCGTTAGGTCAGCCCAAGGGCGAGTGTACAGGCACGTCATAAACTCAAACTCAAAGCAACACATTTTAATCAACTAATGTGTGCCACAGTGAATAGAGAACTTTTTTTTTTTTTTGCTTTTTTCTTTAACCAACTGCCCTCCTAAAGGTACTATAATTTGGGCAACAAAAGATGAGATGCTATATTAGCAAAAAAATCTTTTTAGGAATAAAATAATCTTTCAGGACAGTAGTAAGACTTCTGTTAAGCATGTTACAATAAAGTGGTTATAAAGTCTATGTAAGTAAAATATGTTAATTTCCCACCACTAGAGCCTTACGCATTTACACACACAGATCAGCCATAATATTAACACCACCTGCCTAATATTAAGTAGGTCCACCTCATGCACCAGTAGCTCTTCTGTGGGATCCGACCAGGCAGGCTAGTCTTCACTCCCCACATGTAGCAGTGAGCCTTGGGTGCCCATGACCACCGGCTCTCCTTCCTTGGATCACTTTTGGTAGGTACTTATTCCTGCACACCTGGAACACTCCACAAGACCTGCCGTTCTGGAGATGCTCTGACTCATCTAGAACATCACTTGTCAAAGTGGCTCAGATCCTTACGCTCCTGCTTCCAGCACATTGACTTCAAGAACTGATTGTTCCCTTGATGCCTAATATAACCCACCCTCCTGACACATGCCATTGTAATGAAATAAGCAGAGAGTCAATGTTACTCACTTCACCTGTCAGTGGTGTTAATGTTATGGCTGATGGGTGCATCTCGTGGCAGCTTAAATTCTTTTCCAATGTCAGTAAAGTCAGTGAGCGGATGAAAGAATTTTTGAGCATAAAATTTTAGAGCAGATTACCATAGATCCTCTCTTTCATATAAAAAAAAAAACGTTTTCTTTTACAGAGAATAAAACTAAAAACATCTCTAAAACACCGATCGGAAATGCAGTAACGTACAAGCCTGAAAACGTACAGTGTAAAGTGTCTCTAACAAGACAATATATATAAGCCTCTGTAACACAGATGACATTTTTACTGGCCTTTAATGACATAGTGCTTTACTCTCAGAGGAACAGCTACTGACTATGTGATTTACAGGGACCCTGTTCTAAACCACTGTGTGTGTGTGTGTGTGTTTGTTTGTGCCTGTGTGCATACATGCTATGGGATGGTAAAGAGGAACCAAAATGTGTTCAGACGTCACATGAAAAGACACCATGCCATTCCTCTGGAAACCTGTATTGGTCCAGTACACCCAAGAAAAAAAAAACACACAAAAAAAAAAACAGGATTTTTGGTGACGGACAATAGAGGGTCCCACCCGGGAGGTGGTCATTGGAGAAAGGCAATGAGAAAAAATATATATATATTAAATCTTTTCAGCACAATCACGACAACTGTTCACTGTCAAAAACAAAGTTAACAAGGTCCGTAACGGCAGTGAGGTCATCCTCCTCATCCTCATCCTCATCCTGAGCAGTAGGCCTCACAGGGGCCAGGCCGTTGTGCCTTCTGTGGTGCATCCCACCGTTTCTGCCCGTGTGCTTTGGCAATAAATCCTCCGGAACTCTAGGTGGCGCCCTAGCAGGCAGCTGGCTGTAGTCTGAAACCAGACTGCCTCTTTTTCCGTGTGCATGTCTCACCTGTCTTTGCTCCACCTCCACTTCCTCCTCCTCCTCCTCTTCCTCCTCATCCTCATCCTCTTCATCATCTGTCTCTATGCGATTCAGCCTCTTTCTGACTGGCCGCTCTTCCTCGTCAGATTCCTCACTCTCTCCTTCGTCCTCACTCGAACTCCTCTCTCGTTTCGTTTTTTGTGGTTTGTGCCTCTGTTTCGAGTCCTCTCTGGTCAAATGCCTCTTCCCGCCATTCGGACCCCTCTCGGATTCCACCTCTGGCTCAGAATCCTTGGAAATGACGGATGCTGGAATAAAATGCAATATATAATAAAAATGTATTACTCAATAAACATAGATAATTGCATTTATGTTGCTATTTTTTATCATATTTTTCTTGCTAATTATTTTTATTGAATGAATTTATAATTAATATTATTAATCTATTTATTATTATTTATTTTAATGTTAAGTGTATTTTTAAATTAACATTCTTTACACCATTTGAAACTGCCACTTGCCCTTTTCTTTATGTCACGATCAATAGAAACAGTCCAAAATTAATGAGCATTATACTAATTACTTAAAGAGGAAGTTCGCTGATTTTTCAGAATTACTGAAACACTCCATTCTGATTCTGATTTACTGGCTCTAGAAGCTCCCTCACAGAAAACTATTGCACAAAACGGTAATGATCATGGTCTAATGCCAGAGTTTTGAGATGGTGTTGGGAAAAAGTACACTGCCGGGTGTCAAATTAGCTCCCAAAAAAATTATTTTTTCATATTTGTCATAATTTTCTCAACATTCCATAGAAACAGGACATGTAGAGCTTCAGCTTGGTTTTTTTAGAGGAGATACAATGGCTGCATTAGTGTGACGTCTGGTTCCATTCAGTAAATTCTTCAATTATTCAATACAATTATAATCTTGCATTTAACACCAAACGCTCTAAATGGCTTTGTTTACATTTCAGCAATAAAGTTATGCACGAAAAACGTGAAGCTTTTCTTATTTGTGGGCAATGGAGGCCTAGTGGTTAGGGACTTGCCCTAATGGACAGAAGGCTAAAGGTTCAAGTCCCAGCCCAGGGTCCCTTGCTCCATGTGTGGATGGGATAAATGCAGAGGTCACATTTCGTTGTGCTGCATGTTATGTGCTGGGGCGTGTTCACAATCACTAATAGTCACTTTCATTCATGCAGAATTTTTGATTTCCCCCTTAACGTACATTAAAGGAACACTCCAGTGCTTGCTAAACTAACCTCTGACACTTGTACAGCTATTTTATTGCTAACCTGTGCACGAACCAATCAGATGTCAACAAAAGTGATACAATATGGAAATGAACATGGGCCTGATCACGTAGTTGAGGATGATTTGCGAACGTATTATAAGGACTGTGTTTGGGTTTGGGTTCCATTAGTTCCTTCTCCAACAGGGGGACTTTAATCAGCCCTTCTGTAGATGTGGGACTCTTCTCTACCCTTCAGCCGAGGTGAGGGTGAGAGTATAACCTAGACAGTGGTGACTAACTCGTGTAAAAGAAAGGCACGTCCCCCGAGAGAAAACGAGAGGAACTGAGCGAGAGAGAGAGAGGAAAGACTCGTTGAGAAAATGAGCATGAGGGGAACAAAATGGGCTGCTCTGGCTCCAACCACAAGCCTGAGCGCAAACCTGCTCTCGCACTATATTTCCTTAATTTATTTAAAATTCTATTTTACTTTTATCAGCACTTTTAACTCTTTTCTCCTGTTTTCTGACTTTATTATTAATTGTACTGCTTACTTTTCTTTTGACTTGACCCTGTTTTAAATAGAATGACCCGTGTATGTGCTAATGTGCTAATATAATAAACTCGATTTGCCTGTGGTCAGTTACACCAGACAGTAAACTCCTGTACTTAAGAACAGAGCAGAGAACTGCTCGACGTAGAACAGAACCTGATGGGCAGGTGTTGACAGGTATAGAACATCTGCACTAACAGCTGCACAGGACTACATGCTTTACTGAGAAACCAAAAACACTCTGGCTACTCCGCGGAGCAGAGGAGTGACCCTCACTGTTGGAGCTGGATAGGCGTCGGCGTCGTGCTTGGCTACTTTTCTGTTTGGGGACTTTTTGTGACCCCTCAGATTCAGACGTTTCACAGTAGTTGATGTGCATGTTGTGACTCCGTCGTGACCGCCGTCTCTTCATGTCCACATCACTGTCGCTCAGCTCACTGGAGCCCTCTGTTTCTGCAGGAGGAACATAAAGGTGAAAAACACTCAGTTCTGCTGCTGTACATGTGTCACTGATGTCTGCAGTCCATGTCTAGAGGTGGGAACTGTCACAGAGGGGACGATACTATACTACTGCAATATTTGGGACACAACTCAAAAATGTTGTGATCCTTCAACTTAAAACCAGACGGCATTACAGATAAGTCTCTGCAGCTGTCACCACGTCTCTGACTTCCTTTATCATTTCTGCTGTGATGCAAGAGAAGAACGAGACCTTGTGCCATCTTGTGGATATCAGAGAAGATATTTGTAGCAAAATGTTTTAATGTATAAAATAATATTAAATATGGGCAGCAGTAGCCTAGTGGTTAAGCCCAGGCCCAGGTTCCACTGAGGTTCCCTTAAGCAAGGTACCGTCCTGCTACACTGCTTCCCGGGTGCTGCTGATAGCTGCCGCTGCTCCATGTGTGATGGGTTAAATGCAAAAGTCACATCTCAGTGTGATGCACTTTGTGTGACTTTGGGTGTGTTCACAATGACACACTGTCACTTTCACTTGAAACGAAATATCAATACTTGACGTCGCTGTATCCTTATGACATTGTGCCAATATATATATACGTTGCTACACTGTCAACTGCTCCTACCTCCAGTCATGCCTACAGAATATAATAATAGAATAATATAAAATAATAATAAAAATGAATATATATTAAGTGTACAATATTAAATATAATAATAGTAAAATATTAATATTAACTGCCAAAGCTTTGACATGACAAGTTAAAATAAGCATTTCTATACAGTAAAGTGAAAGTGACTATTTGTCATTGTGAACACACCCCATCACACAAACTGCACCACAAAGAAATGTTACATCTGCATTTAACCCATCCACACGTGGAGCAGCGGGCAGCTATCAACAGCACTCTGGGAGCAGTGTAGCGGGATGGTACCTTGCTCAAGGGAATTTTAGAAGTGGCCAGGCTGGGACTTGAACCTGTGACCTTCTATTCACAAGGGCAAGGTCCTAACCACCAGGCCCAGTGTTCCAGAGAGCGCTAAGAAAAGCCTTGTTATTTACAGTAGCCTTAACTGACAGCTGAAAGATCTAATCACAAGCAATATGCGATCAGACCACCAACATCAGATAAAAATGTTTATTATGTAAAAACACTACTCGCATCTAAAATGCTTGGCAGACACTCATGGCAGACCACCCCATTCATTCAAAATGTGGTGTTAGATTAAATGAAAGGACTATTGCCAATTAAAGACCATCACTTAATGACCAAAAGGCCTTTTCTCCCCTAGATGAGGATGAGGCTGAGTTTGTGCTGGAAACGCCAACCGCCGATCTCCCTAACGCTATTACAATAGCTGTAAGTAAAAGCTAGTACAAACCCATCTCCTCCTCCTCCTCTGAATCCATAAGCTCTTCCTCCTCTGAAGAGCCTCTTTGTCGTCTGTTTGCTCGTCTTGTGCTTTTCCTGGTTTTCCGCTTTTGCCCATTCCTGGCTGTTTTCCTGGCTGGAGGCAGACGGCCTGGGCCGCTCGCAATGCTGCCCCAGTCACTTCCGTCCCATGAGCCGGCATCAGCATCACTGACTGCTTCGTCCCCCGACACCACAAAATCTTCCTCCTCCATGCTGACGAGCAGAGCAGATCGAACAGGAAAACCTCACTACTCACTTCAGACACTTTTTAGCATTGATCAAGAAATGAAGAAGCTAATCTGAAAGTAGCTACACCAATCCAGTCTTCTGCTGACATGCCAATGCTTTAGTAGGTCTAAGGCTAAGGCTATAGGACACCTACAACTCGACAACGCACATACACAGACATTTATAAAAGCTTATTCGAACAAACACATCAGTAATAACAGACCAAAAGTGGCAACAGCCACTGCTGGTTTCCCGCAAGTTCACTTACGATGCTTGTGGATTTCTATAAAAACTAATTGTACACCGATCAGCCAATACATTAGCACCACCTGTCTAATACTGAGTGTGTCAATCCTGCTGCTGAAACAGCTCTGACTGTGGTGCACTGACCCCGTTCTGTCAGAGTCGGCATTCACTTCTTAAACCACAGTAGCTCTTCTGTGGGATCAGACTCCCACATGCATCAGTGAGCCTCGGGTGTCCATGACCCTGTTCACTAGTTGAATCACTTTTGCTAGGTACTAACTATTGCACACCTAGAACACTGCACTAGACCTGCCGTCGTCTAGAACATCACAATAAGGCCCATGTCAGTAACTTAGATCCTTATGCTCCTGCTTCCAGCATATCAACTTCAAGAACTGACTGTTCACTTGCTGCCTAATATATCCCACCCTCCTGACACGTGCCACTGTAATGAAATAACTAGAGAGTCAATGTTACTCACAGTACGTATGTATAATTCATTTTTTACAGCGACACTGGTTTTTTATTTCATTTAACAGACTTGGGAGTAGATAAAGTAAATGTTTCCACAGCACATGAAATGATCTCGCAAAATGTGTTTTTAACAACATGCAGTGAGCTATCTGAGACAGACCTGTCACTAATCTGAAACTCATCCTCGCTCTCCTCATTTTCCAGTGTGCTGTCACTGTCCAGGTCGTTTAGTCGCCGGCGGCGTTTCCTCCGGCGCGGAGCGGAAGCTTTCGCAGGCCGACGGTTCTCCTTATCCCCCTCTTTCTCCTTCTGGCCTGTGATGGTGGCCATATCCTTACCACGACCCACAGCTAAAGAAAATACAGCAGTTTTCTTAAATTCAAGTACAAGTATAAACACAGTTCTTATGCTCAAAGGGGCACACACACACACACACACACACACACACACACACACGCACATGTTTTCCCACCTCCTTCCTCTGAATTTTGTATGTCTTCCTCTATTGCTTCATCAATGGCTTCATCAAAGTCATCAAACCTGGCAGTTGACAGTCATTGTAAATATAAAGACCACGACAGAAAACCTTGACATGACAGAGAAAAGACTCTTGGGCACATGTGTAGCACCTGTAACTGATAGACTTCCTCTTTCTTGTTGACCTCCTCTCCAGGCTCTTACTCTTCTTCGGATCTTTCTTCTTCTCCTGCTTTTTATCCTCTGCATCAGCATCCTGTCAGGACACAAGAGGGAGACATGCATTTAGAATCAGTATAACAAAACTTAAAATATAAACCATAATTATAAATAAAACACACGTAGTAGTAATAATAATAATAATAATAATAATATAAACAACAATAATAATAATAATATAAGCATTAATAATAATAATATAAACATTAATAATAATAATAACAACAATATAAACAACAACAACAACAACAACAATAATAATAATAATAATATAAACATTAATAATAATAATAATAATATCAACAACAACAATAATAATAATAATAATAATAATAATATAAACATTAATAATAATAATAATAATAATAATAATAATACAAACAACAATAACAACAACATTAATAATAATAATAATAATATAAACATTAATAATAATAATAATAATATAAACATTAATAATAATAATAATAATAATAATAATAATAATAATAATAATAACAATAATAATAATAATAATAATAATAATAATAATAATAATAATAATGGACTTGCCGGATTGGGTATGATGTTCTCCACACTGATACCCACATACACCAGCCGCTCACGCCTACAGACAAACATGCACAAATTTTGTGACATTATATGTAATTCATTTTTTTCATAATCATTTTCAAGTTTTACTAAATTTTATATGCCCCATTATGATTTCCTGGACATCAAGAAGAAACAAAAAGCCTGTGTGTGCGCCCAGTGTGGAGCATCCGTACCTTCTCTCGGCTCGTTCCCGTTTCTTCAGAGCCGTGTCCAGATTCAGCAGCTGCTCCTCCAGTTTCTCACACAGCAGCTTCTGAGCACGACAAAACACAGACAGTCAGACCCCACAGACACGAGGCTGCTCTTTCATTAAACCTAAAAAAAAACGGTTTGAAATCCACGAGGAGCGCAGACTTACATGCTGACATGGAGGACAGAACCACTCGCCATCGGGGATGATCATGAGAGGCGGCCGCAGGCAGGCGGTGTGGTAACCGCTGTCACACAGGTCACACAGCAGAATCTGTAGAACAGGTCACTGGATCAGCTTTACGGCTAAAGGGAACGTGGGGCACATGCGCTTCTGATAAACAGGCAGCGAGGGGTGAAAGGGTCTGTGGCTCACCAGCTCAGGATGGTTAGGGAGGCCGCAGTGTTTGCAGGCATCTTCGGGTGGCGCCTCCTCCGAGCGCTCTGATTCAGACTCACTTTTCCCCTCCTCTCTCTCTGACTTGTTCTCACACACCACGTCTCCTTGTAGAGCCACTTCTGCTCTGCAGTGTTTTTTTGGACGTGTTTTTGACCAGCGAGGTCGTCTGTGCCGCCGTTTACCCTGGGGGGAAAAAAATGTCACTTTAAGCCTTTAGTGTCTGGTCAGTTATGTGGTTGAGCTTGTTTTGAGGCCCTATATCTTACTGAAACATGCACTGAGATCATCTCAACCTCACTGTTCCATCTCTACAACCTAGTTTAGGTCAGTTATGGTGACAAAAACCACTGGATTTCACTGTATCTTCAATCAGTCAACCTGTTCGTTGAGCTTCCTTATCGGACATTAGAGAAGGGCTGCTAGTTGCAGGTGGTTCTGTTGCACTAACACACATTTGAAGAATCTCTCACCTAAGTTTTAAGGGAAACAGATTTTTTGGTGTATTTAGAGTTTAATGATAAAAAAAGAAATCTCGACTGTTTGATGCAGGCCTATATTTATTTTAAAAATGATCAAAATTTAAAAAAACAAAATTAATATTACTGTTCCTAAATGAACATACAATGCAAATGAATAAAAGATATTTAGATATAATACTTCTTCTATCTTATTTCCTTGCATTATAAGAGTTATTCTAACTTTCCTTCTATTATTTCCCCTTTTTGAAATTTTTATTATTTTATTCTACCTTCATTACATTTATTAATATAAGATATTCATTTTACAGTGTAATCTGAGGAGGCTCCAAGTCCAAGAATTTCATATTTTGTAATGATGTTCCATTGTTACCTGTACATGACAATAAACCTGAACCCGGAACATGGATGAGGCAAATCTGTCCTCGATTTGATATTTACATTCAATAATTCATTTCAGAATACTTTTTTATAAATTCACTGAACATGCAAATGAAATACCCTCAATACACACGTTTACTATTATATGTACACCAATCAACCATAACATTAACACCACTTACTGATGAAGAGAATAATCAACTCATTATCTCATTACAGTGGCACTTGTCAGAAGGGGGGGGGGGGTCCACTTCCTTGGATCACTTTTGGTAGGTACTAACTACCTGGAACCTTCCACAAGACCTGCTGATTTGCTGTCGAAAATATATCCCACCCCTCTGACACGTGCCACTGTAGTGAAATAACTAGAGAATCAATGTTACTCAGTTCACCTTCATGTGGTGTTAATGTTATGGCTGATTGGTGTATATGAGACAACTGTAGTAAACAAAAGTGGTTATGAATTTATTATGTGAGTGTGTATATATTTTTTGGGGTTACCCGAGGAGACTTGCTTGGTCCCTCCATCTTGGGCACTGCTTTTTGGTCTTCGTGCTCTCTGTGCTCTTCCACCTCCTGTGCTGAAACGGGCGCCGCTTGCTTCCTTTCATGCTTCCTATCCTGACTCTCAGCCAGTTTTGGACTGGGCTTGCAGATTCTAGCCGACCTCCGGAGTGAGCGCCTGCCCCCAGCCTGGGTGTCCTCCCGTTCCCTATCCAGCTGGAGCTCAGGAGTTCGTCTGTGCAGGGGAATCTTGATCTTTAGACGGATTCCCTCCTTCTGCAGCTCCGACGACACTTCCTCATCACCGTTGTCTCCTGCTCCATCACACCCAGCTCTTTTACGATCCTCTCCTGATTGGGCTTTGGCCTTAGTCTTATCGGACCTTCTTTTTCTTGAGCTTTTCTGTCCTTTGTCTGGATTTTCTTCAAGAGTTTCAAGGCCAATGTCTTTCCCTCCATCTGTTAGTGTCATGGTTCTACCCCTCTCCCTTTCTCTCTCTTCTGCACCTTCTTCCACGTTACCCATGGACGATGTGACGGTTTCCTGTGAATCCTTTCCTTCAGGCGAGTTCAGTTTGATAACAGATTTCACCTCCTTACTATCCTTTATACCATACTTTGGTGACGCTAAAACTGCAGATGATGTGTCTGGCTCATCTGCAGATGCTGGAGCTGCCATTCCATGAGCTGAATCTTCCCCCACAGCATGCTCAACCCTTAATGTCCGGTCTTCCTTGCTGCTGAAATGCTGAGATGTGGCATTTTCAGATAGGCTGAGTTTCCTTACAACGACTGACTGCCGTACGCTTTCTGGAGTTACCTCTGCCTGGAAAATTGTCCCATCTCCATGCAGGCCATTTCTATCCTTTGTAGGAGTGGCATCTGGCTCAGGAGGTGCTCTCTTTCTCTCAACTGGGCCCATAATCACTCCAATACCAACATATTGCTGATCTCCAGCTGTGTTTTTGTTGGCTTCAACGGGTGTCGCCTTTTCGTAGACCGACTCCTTAGCTGGTTTCTGCAGGTTTTCCGTCCCTACACATGGAGCCATAGGCAAGATGTTATGTTCTTTCACTGCATGCGGATCGGGCAGTGCCAACACTGCCGGGTTGCGAACAATGATGCCGCCCATGCTGACGTTCCCGTTGTTGCTGATGTTGTTGTTGTTGTGGTTGATGTTGCCGTAATGGCTGCTGTCGTAATTGTCGCTCCTTTTCAGCTCCCGCTTTTTCAGGGGTATCTTGGCCTGCTGGTCGTTTTTTAAGGCCCTCTCCAGGTCCTCGGCTTTCTTGTCCTTGTACGCATCTGTCTTGGTCAGAAGCTCCTGCTTCAGAGAGCCTGGTGCCATGACTACAGAGATGGCGTTCCAATGTCTGGGAGAATCCTTTGGCTTGTCCTTCACAAGGCTCTTAATGGTGCTAACTCTATTGTCTATAATGGCAGGCTGCTCCAGCTTAGGCTTGTCGCTGCCAACAGGCTTCAGCTCGAGCTCTTCATTTTGCTCTTCTTTTGGCTGAAGAAGCCCAGATGAGTCCTCCTTTTTTATCATCTCACTCTCGGGGTCATGCTCTTCTTTGAAAGCTTCTCTAGAGCCCATGACCTGTTTATTTTCCTCGTCTGCGCACTCATCTCTGCCAGTTCTCGTCTTGTCTTTAATGTCACCTTGGGAGAATTGTGTGTAGTAGAGCTAAATTAATGGGCGTGACTAATAGAAAAGTCTGCAAATCATATACACTATGAATAGGAAATTACATATACAAATACATGAGGGCATATGCAAAAGTTTGAACACCCCAGGTAAAATGACATGTTTTTTGAATCCCTACATGTAGAAATATGCACATATCCTCTATAGGGATCACACTTAAATATGGCATTTTTCTGCAAATTTAAGAGCATTTTAACATATGGTCTAGTGTTTAGGGACTGATGCAGGTTCAAGTCCCAATCCTGGTTCCACTGAGTTACCCTTGAGCAACGTCCCATTCTGTTACACTGATCCCCAGGTGCTGCTGAAAGTTGCCCACTGCTACATATGTGGATGGGTTAAAGGTCACATTTCGTTGTGGTGAACTTTGATGTTTTGAAGTTTGATGGGGTGTGTTCACTGTAAGCTCTGGATGTGAAATACTGAGTGTATATCAGGTGCAGGTGGTATGGGTGTTTATTACCACTGGAGCACATCTCCTCTTTCTTCTCCTTCTCCTTCTCCTCTGGGCTGCCAGAAATACCATCCTGTTCCATCAGTGGTGGGTCCATCTTGGCTTTAAGTGCTTCCAAGGTGTCAGCCAGATCATTCCTAGTCCTATATTAGGAGGAAATGACACTGCTTGAACAAAAACTCTACTTTTACAACTGTGTGGGTAAAAATGCAGTAAATTAAGGACCTTAATAATACACTACCAGGGATATTCACAATGCACTTTTTCCGGAAAAGGGCAGTTACGTACTGATAGGTGTTCCGGTATTGGGCTGCTACTGCTAATTGAATTCCTCTTCTGTCTTTTGACCTTTCAGTTATAATTTAGACAAATCAGTCAATGGCACCCTATTGATCCCACCTCCCTGCGTACCTGACAATGCACCTCCAGGAGGAACCATCCAGGTCATCCTGTTCTTCCACATAGACACGCACGTTGTGATCTTGGTCCAACTGGAACCAGTACAACAGCCCTTCCCTGTCTCTACCAATAGGCTGCAGCCGCATTTGGTCTGGGTCTTCTTCATTGATCGCAGTCTTAAACTTGAGGTTGTCATCAAACTGGCATTCACATAAATACTGTAAAATACAACAGAAAAGACAAACATCAACACATACAAGTGATTACACACTGTAAAGAGCCATATGTAGTGTGTTACTTACATGTGTATGGTCCAAACAATATGTAATTAAACAATAATAACCATGTAACTACATTTTTTGTAAGTGTTTTTTACATATAAGGAAACATTTACACTTAAATAATGTTTCTGGTATAATATAATACCTCTATTTATACATATTTCAAATAATTGTGTGTATTTAGAGACAATTATCAGTTTTTATAAACATGTATAAATTCAGCAAAGTAATGACACAGCTGTGAGCACCTTAAGGATGTCAGACTTGCACTCCATGGACATATCAGGGTAGCCTTTCCGCTCCAGCTCCCACGCCCAGGTACTGTTGAACTCCTGACACACCTGGATTAAAATAGAGACTAAAGCTATTAGGTAGCATTTTGTCCAGGTGTGCCATAACTCAATATGGCCAACCTGACATACACACATCATATCTGACAAACAAATACATTACCTATGCACATGTACTCTGAAAGAGTATGAACTTTGACACCAAATTTAAAATAAAAATGCACAACTTACCTTGACGAGATACTTCTCCCATCTGTCCGATGACACCGTCTTTCCAAGTTTGCGCAGCAGTTTGACATGGAGTTCAACAAGAGGCTGTGAAACTACAAAGGAAAACACAGTAAACACCACAACTTACTCATAATTACCAGTGGTAAAAAAAAAAGAAAATAAAGATGCCACATGGTTTGGAATTTTGTTTCCTAACACAGTTAACTTCATACCTTTTATGTACAAATATATATATATATATATATACACACACACACACAGAGATCAGCCATAACATTAGCATCACCTGCCTAATACTGAGTGTGTCCCTCCTGCTGCTGAAACAGCTCTGACTATGGTGCACTGTGTGTTCTGACCCCTTTCTAAGGTGCCCATGACCACTAGTTGTTCTTGCTTTGATTACTTTTGGTAGGTACTTACTACTGCACACCCGAAACACTCCACAAGACCTGCCGTTCTGGAGAAGCTCAGTCGTCTAGAACATCACAATAAGGCCCCTGTCAAAGTGGCTCAGATCCTTACGCTCCTGCTTCCAGCACATCGACTTCAACAACTGACTATTCACTTGCTGCCTAATATATCCCACCTATATATTAATATGGGCACTGTCAGTGGTGTTAATATTATGGCTGACTGGTTGACTGGTAATTGCATACACACACACAAACACGCACACACACATTTTATATATATATATATATATATATATATATATATAATAAACAGCTCTCATTTTTATTACTAAGAAATAAACATGTTTAATTCTAATGAGAACCAGCCAAATATCCTCAGGACTTACATACGGTAAATGTAACACTCGGTCCCCACAAAAAGCTAAATACAAACACGATCACACAAAGAGGAAGTTTGGCAGAAAGTTGTGCGCATGCGCACAGCTCTTTCGGTTCGTCCTGTTGCTAAACAGAATGTAAATATCAGCCTGGTTTGCGCCCCAAAAAACACGATCTGTCCCCACAAGTGATAAAAACAGTCCTGAGTCCACAACGTGTGAATAGGGTCGACCGAGCTGAGCACTGTCACTGTGCACAGAGGGCTGGTATTTTGGGGTAAAGCGCGAGACCCACAGTTACTCAATGGAAAATAACACCTGACAACCACCAGCAGCAGCAGCAGCAGGCTAGTCGCTAGCTTAGCTCAGCTCATTGCACTTTCGCACAAAAATGTAGATGATGGAGCAAAACGCACTCGAATAAAAGGCAGATTGCTGAAAGTGGGGCTCGCTGGTTTCCGGCTGAGCCAGAGACGGGCGCGCTGGCCTACAGCAGCACCACGATGAGGAGGATGAAGATGAGGATGGTGGTGATGGAGAGACCCCACACTCTGCCATGTTTCTTTTTTTATCTCCTCACCTGCCGATGTGTCCCGCAGGTAACGCTCCATCTGAGGGAAGGTAAGCTCCGGCAGGTCCAGGGCGGCCCCGTACCGCTCCAGAAACGAGCACACGACGGCAAAGCTCGGACACAAACCCGGCGCAGGAGCCGGCGCAGCGGCCGGAGCAGCCATGTCTTCCAGCACACATACACACACACACACACTATACACTAAACACACACACACACTGTACACGCACACGCTTGTATTCCTGTCTTTGTGGGGTATTTCCAAGGCCTTCTGTGCTTAAGCTTATTCCTTAATGCGACCTAAAAAACCAAGCTGATACTAGGCTTTTTACATTTTTAAACTAAATATTAAAAATATTAATGGCTCCAATTTATGTTTAATCACAACTAATTGAATTTTAAATGTTTTTGTTATATTTTGTATTTAATTCATATTTTTGTGTGAATCTTATTTATTATAACGTATTTTTGTTTAAAAAACTATGTTTTAAATCTCCCTCTCCCTCTCCCTCTGTCTCTCTCTCTCTCTCTCTCTCTCTCTCTTTATAT
>JBBPDA010000021.1:19505096-19529363 GCA_037974385.1 Arnoldichthys spilopterus | reverse complement strand
TGTGTGTGTGTGTGTGTGTGTGTGTGTGTGTGTGTGTGTGTGTGTGTGTGTATGTATGTATGTATGTATGTATGTGTATGTGTGTGTGTATATGTATGTATGTATGTAGGTGTGTATGTATATATGTATGTGTAGGTGTGTGTGTGTATGTATGTGTGTTTGTGTGTGTGTGTATGTGTGTGCTTGTGTGTGTGTGTGTGCGTGTGTATTTATGTGTGTGTGTGTGTGTGTGTGTGTGTACCTGTTGCGCAGCAGTTGATGCCATAGCGTTCTGTTTCAGACACAAAGGTACAGCCATGTTCCACAACTTCTCCTGTAGAGCCTGATAAAACATGGCACTTATTTTACATGCTGAATATCAGCATTCCCTTCAAAAAACAAACACAGCACTCTGTTTCACAACTTTTTTTTTTCATTTTCCACAAGATTAAGTTGTTTAAATGTAACCAAAGTAATTGAGATTAGTTTAGTTTTAAATGCTATGTTGTAGACAAACCTAGAGCCAAACTTAGGAATGGAAGCAGAGAGCTCCCTCACAAAGCTACACTATATAAAACTGTTCTAAAGATGCTGTCTAATGCCCGTCACATTGTTTATGACCATTTTAAGAAGCTTTTGGCCTACAACACCTTTTTTAAAATCATGGTACATGCAGGCCACTGTAAGACGTTTCTCTACAATGAACCACTTCATAATAATCCAGCCTCAGTGATTTGGTTTCAGCCTCAACAGCTGAATTATGCAGACACATGGACTAAAACGTTCTAAATGACTGTATGTATAATTGCACGCACACCTTCATAAGCAGGAGTTGACAGTGCAGGTAAGTCGCACAGAAGTCTGCTGATCCAGCCAGCTCTGTCTGCAGCTCTCCCAGTCTCTGCAGGTCTCTGCGTGGGAGAAATATTTCAGCACACACACACTCGGTAAAAGCTGTATAATATCAGCGATATCAGAAATGATGCTTTTGGAACCTGATAGTAAAGTCCAGCAGGTCTTGAGCTCCGGGGGAGTCGAGGTTCTGCAGGGTGCTGACCCGGGAAAGGCTCTCCTGGAGGAACTGCTGAGCCGATTCTAAACTGCCGGGTCCCAGTCCAGACAACTCGGAGCCCAACACTGCTGTTTGCTTCCTGCCTGGTAACTTAAGACAGAGGGATGATACATCACACAGAGGGGAAGAAAAAGGCACAGACATCCCCTGCCCATCAGAAATCCAGGGACACGTAGCTTCTCAAAATGTTTTTCATACAAATTTGTGTTTTCTTTGCCAGTTTGCCATGTGTTTTTCATAACACCAACTACAATACCAAACACAGTGTGAGGTCTGCTCAACCTTGCTCAACCATTGAACCCCGTTCATGCAGTGGGGTGAGGAGGACACAGGTGGCTAGTCTAAAAACAGCAAAAAATAGGAGGAGAGACGAGGGGGAAAAATCCAAACGGAGGAACAAAACACAGGAAAAGTCTCTGGGCAAAACCAAAACACCCTGAGGGTAAAAAAACCAAACCCCAAGGCTGGGGATAAATCAGGGAAGATGCCAAACTGGCTATTTTGAGGAGATATTTCAAAATGCTGGCACCCAGGCAGTGCAGACCCAGAATTGAGCACCAAGAGAGGAGAGCAGATACCTTAAGCAAAAGCCCTGTGGAGGATAGGACTCATATTCCCAAGAAACATCACCAGCGTTATATACCCATTATGTGACCTCCACACTCATCAGTGCTCAAATTTAAACCCCCTCTGGGGCAAAAGGGATTTAATATGTGCTTTTAACAACCGCGTGTAAAGGAAAACAGTCCGATCGTTCTCTGACAGCTACTTGACACATGAAAGGACACTTTAATGAGCATGAAGCTCAGGGTTTAAGCTAAATATTCCCGGAGTATTAGCACAGAATTGCTCTATTCTAACAAAATCTTTTACAGGTTGTGTCCTTACGGAATTTAAAAGCAAAAATAAGAAATTCACATTTAATCCTCCCCCTTTCAAAGCCCCTGCACATTATTTTAAGCAACGATCGACTCCATCGGCTCCAATTTGGGATCACAAACGCAGACTGTTCTTACCCTGAGGTGAGGAACCAGGTGGGACAAGCTGTCCCGCAGATAGGCATAATGTCGGAAGGTGTGGTCGGAGAACAGAGCGGGCATGGTGGGACAAGATTTTGCTGCATTGAAGACCAGCACTAACACAGCGATGTCTAATGAGGCTCAGATCAGGAAAATGTCTTTATAAATAAATATTATTTGGCTTCTGTGTTTGCACATGTTCATAATACTGCAGAATACTGCAAACAATCACAAAGATGATGGGCAGAGTAAATGTCATTCAATAGATCGTGATGTTTCTTCATGTACAAATGGTAAAAGGGATTAATGATGTAACTGAATTCTTATTAAAGACAAATAATAATAATAATAATAATAATAAAAATAAATCCATGTCCACATATCCAACTTAAACAATTAGCAATAAATTATGTAAAGTCTTCTATAGTAAACGTGTAAATGACAGCTATAGAAGCGTCAAAAAATGAGTGGATGTGCTGGATGTGCTATAGTAAGAGATATGAATGCATACGTGAAGAAATAAAGATCTATATTAAGAGAGATTATTGAAACAAATCCACTAAAACTGAAATCACAATCCAGCAGTAAATTCCTGGAAATCTAATTGGTGGCGATTTCTATGACTCGTGGGATACATGCAGGATCGTCCATGTCCGGCTCTGGGGTGTCAAAATAAGGATGTGTGCTCAGAAGCTCAGGGACAATGGGCAACACTAGGGTCGGGTGCCGAGCACCGAGAAACTTCAGACATCTGCAGAGGGATGGGAAAAGGGAAGAGGGGGTGAGAGAAAAAGGATCAGAATCAGTTTTATTTAGCCAAGTACGTTTGCACACACAAGGAATTTGTTTCTGGCCGATGGTGTTTCTCTAGTATTTAACAAACAAACAAACTGTACAATATGAAACATATTAGACACTATACAAACTTAAGGTGGACTTGACACACAGTACGAGGAGAGGAGTACGTCAACAAAAGTGGTGCAAAAATGCATCAGCAATTCAACTGCATGGATTTTGGAATATCAGAATGATCCGCAATAACGCTCAAAGTATGAATTCATTTGTTTGGCTAAAATAAAATTCTTAGGCCATATAATCCATATAAAACCTTGGTGTATTGTTACTATTGGTTATACATCACTACTAGTAAAAATATATTTAAATATTTATATTATTATTATTATTATTATTATTATTAATACAAACTGACAAAATCTAAGATCTCATCAGGCACATGAGATCTTATCAGGTCATTTCCTAGCAAATCATAACCAAGTGGTGGCCAAACGTTTACACCCCTACAGGTATTTGTCAGCACGGTGAAGTAGGAAGCCATTCTGCTTCTGCACTCACTTCCACACGGAGTTGCGGTCAGTGGGGTACTTGGTGAGGTTCTTCAGCAGCTCCAGCAGGGCCAGCTGGATGCACTCTTTAGTCGACACATTAGTGTAACACAGCAACTCATGTAGGGCCTCTCGAATATCCCTCGATGAATCCTGACACGAATAATGACAAAATTTATTATAAACCATTACATATATGAGCCAATTACAGAAATCAGTCTTCATAAAGGAATTTAAACCCTAAACACAATGTCTTTTTCCAGAACTAGTCTAACCCGTTCTTTGTTGCAGTAAGACATTCTCTGAGTGTAGAGTACTGAAGATGACTTATAGTTGAGCCCTAGCCAGCTTACACCATGTCTCGTTAGGCACCAATAAAAAAGAAACCAGTGGAAATTAACATGACTTGCAAACATTATACAATATAATACAATGATTTAACAATATTTGTACACCTACTTGTGCAAAATGTGTATTACAACTCATAACTGATCTCACAACGTAGTCCGGCCTATTCGATGCACAGAGAAGATGCAAGCCTAACATTTTGTGAACTTATTACATATATTATTGTATAATTCCCCTCATACCTTACCTTTCTGTATTGGAAACCTAACAGAAGTGAAGAGCACCTCATATTAATGTACATCTATGTAATGAGATGTTACTGTGGAACTGTGAACCACTTCATCTAGGTCTACCTCCAAACTGGCAAGCACAGACCGCTCTGTAAACACACCTGTGTCACTTAATAAAAACTCAAATCTTTACAGTACACTGATGCTCTAAAAATACATTTCTGCCACTATATCAGTGGCTTAGTTGGTTAAGGCAGTTGGTTAATATAGATGAGGTTGATGGTTCAAATCTGATTTGGCTGTGAGTAATAATTATTTCATGCTGTACATACACATATACTGCTCATTCTATGTTATGTGTACCACAAATGTACATACCTACACCGTTTTATAAGTGAACCTGTTCTATTTCTGCACTTTATTTTTATTGGTTGCTTTACTTTTTTCATTTTTGTAATTTTGCATTTTTCTTAACTATAGTGTTTCTGCTTCTGCTCGGTTTCCATCGTTGTTGCACTGACCATGTAAAAGGCGCAGTGCTTTCCCTCGGGATTAATAAAGTTCCATCTTATCTTACAATAACCTAAAGTGCAATATTAATCTCTCAGAGATGTTTTTTGTTTATTGGTATATGATACATGCTGTCTGGTCTATGTGTCTATGTCTGTTGAACCTTGCATTCTACACTCTGTCCTATGTGCTCTATGTTACACTGTGGTCCATGAAGAAACTCATCTCACAATGTACATGTACACAGCTGCTGATAAAGTAACCTTTGACACACACACACACACACACACACACACAAATACAAATACACACACACAAATACACACACGCACACAAATACACACACGCACACAAATACACACACACACACAAATACACACACACACAAACACATATATAAACAAATAAATAGAACTATGATGCTACATGGTAAGAGTATTCTTCAATGGCATGCAGTACCTCCAGCACAGCAAGCACAGTGTCCAGCTGGTCTTCTCTCAGGGTGATGTGAGTGGAGATTTGACGCAGTGCATGGATCGACTGCAGTCTCACCTCCTCGATCTCATCATTGAACATATCCACCAAGAAGTCCAGGCACTTCTCTGCAAAGCTAGGAGACGACTGTGCCAGAGAGCAAAGTGCCTCTACAGCGGATATCCTCACTTCTGCATGAATCCAACCAAACACCAACATCAGTACAAATGTATTCTTCAAGGAACCGTTCTGCAGAATTATGATTACAACTGTTAAAGCTGTTCGCTTTGTTCGACATGTGCATGTGGCTCTGGGACATACGGACTAATTACCCTCACCGCTACAGGCAGTCACTTCAGACAACACCAGGCCTGGTTTTTACAAAGTAGCTGTGACAAGGACTAAGATCAAGTTCCTCTGTAGATCAACACTTACTCCTGAGGTGGTTTGTGAAAACAGACCCTGTTGTGCCTGCAGTGTGTGGCTATATGAAGAGTTTCTGTTCATTTTTAAGGCTTGTAAGTCATACTGTGTTCAAAACCACAACCACTAGTCTCCTACACCTTAAAGAAGAGCTGGATGCAGTTTAGAGGGGTTGAGAAAAGCTTTGGGGATGTGTATACAGAAAAGATTTGCATGTTTATAGCCTTTATGGTGGAAACATCTGTAAATTTAATCTTTTGTTGAACTGCTCCTTTAACATTTAGATTTGGGTTTAATGTTTTTACGTATTTGTCACTTGTTATTATGAAGGTCTTCACCTGAAATTATCCAACTACATCAGGCTACGACAGGGCTGTTGTCTTTTTGGTCACATTTTTTATTTAATTAGGCCTTTTACTAATGTAAATATTTACTAAAAGACATACAGAAAAGAATACTGACCATACATCTCATCCTCTAGACCATGAACAAAAGCTCCACAGGCTCCAGAATCAATGAGGTTGACTCCTGATGTGTCCACCTTCTCTTTAGGAGCGTCATCTGCCCACTTCCGGCCTGAGGAGAATTCTCCCGAAGCGTAGAGCTCTTTCGCTCGCTCGTGTGCTGTGCGTTTTCTCTACGGTGTTAAAAGGTCAGAAAGATTGCGTTTTGTCCACAGTTGCGAAACAAGCTCAAGTTTAAAGTTGTGGTCTGCAAAACCTTTTCATGGCCATGTTATCCTTGTCCGGGCAGGAAACAGGACTTACTATCATTACTTTACTCTCTTTAACAGCCTTAAAGCCAACGAAAGCATTGGGCAGTGGTGGCCTAGTGGTTAGGACGCTGCCTTTGGCACCTGAAGGTCGCAGGTTCGAGTCCCGGCCCGGGCACTACTGAGGTACCCTTGAGCAAGGTACTGTCCCACTACACTGCTCCCTGGGCGCTGTTGGTAGCTGCCCGCTCCTCCATGTGCACACGTGTGATGGGTTAAATGCAGAGGTCACATTTCTTTGTGGTGCTTCAGTGTGTTCACAATGACAGATTTTCACTTAAAGTATTACTTTTATCTGATTCTGCATTTTCACGGTCAGACACTGCATTTTTAATGAGTCTCTTCTGCTATTATCAGCACTCACTGTTGTTAAGTGTTGGTTAGAGCACGATCCCTAAGGTCCTGTCCACACAGTTGCTCTTATCTTGCATAACTGAATGTTTTCTGAGGTCTTGGGTGTGTAAGCTGCATTTGTTGTGGTGCTTGACTGACTTGATGCTACATTCACATTTGCTTACCTCTGTTTATCTCAAACCTGTGTATTCACCTAAGGGGGCCGGTAAGTCCAGACTGTAATACTGAAGTGAAAGTGACTCTTTGTCACTGTGAACACACTCAAGCACCACAACGAAATGCGTCAGCTATCAGCGTAGTGCCCAGGCCGGGACTTCGACCTGCAACCTTCAGGTGCCAAGGGAAATGTCCTGACCACTAGGCCTCCACTGCCCACAAACACGGTGTGTTTACCCGTGGGGGGTAGTACTCGGGCAGTGTGTTGAATCAGTGGCTTTGAGCTTCATCCTTTATTAGATGGTGAAATATGGATCAGTGTCTTTATTAGACCTGAACTTTGATCTTCCTTGTGCTAAAAATCCTCCTGACACAGACGCGTGGCTACTGGGTTCACCCTCTGATGCACAATCATGGGATATATCAGCTCCTCCAAAACAATAATCTAACAGCATGTAAACACAATAAACATTTTCTTTGTGCTCATTGGCAATTCAGCAGAATCTGATGCCAAGAAAAAAGCTGCTGGCCATGTTTTCCGATGCCATTCGAACGCGCATGCAACTGAATGCCCCGAAAGCCTGTGTTGACGATCTGATTCGCTCTAATGAGCCCAGAAAGGTCTGCGATCCACAGTCAGAAAAAAAGTGTGCTTCAGACATCCGCGTGAGCAGCAACTTCGCAACAGTTTTCTAACTATGGAAAAGTTTCAGAGTCTGAAGGACACCCAAAAAAGTTTGGCATTTCAGAATTTTCTTTTACTCAAAATCTTTGACCAGATTCTGCAGCACAACAAAACCGTCCTGCACAGTTAAACACTGATGCCAAGAGAATGGAATCATGAGAATATACCCTGAGATCCGACATCAGCTTCTTGTCCAGCGTCTGCTCCAGAAAGTGTGGGCTCACTTGCTGCATGGAGCCCTGGAGCGGAGAGACAAACAGCTTACAGGACAAGTATTCAGAGACTGTTAAGGCACAGTCACGTCATGCATTAAAGAATCAAAAAACTCACCAGCAGCTTGGCTGCCTGCACTCGGACCACCCAGGAGCCATCACTGACCATGTGGCAGATTTTGCCAAAAGAGTCGTCTATCAGCCGGATCTCTTCATTAGACGAGGGGATGGGGACAATGCTGTGTGTGATGGGGAGAAGTTTTGACTTTCATGTCATTACATTTGTTTGTTAATTTGCATAAAATCACTTAAAATAAAGGGAAGTTCTGTTTAATATGGTATATGTGCACTGGAATCCTCCCTCATCAGACTATGAGTCAAGCGTTTGTCATAAGGCATTTAAGGTTGACACAAAAACATTCGATCCTCTCATCTCTAAAACATGTTCTCAGTGCTTTAACAAACATGACGCAACATATACAGATTTTTATTTACTTCTTTAAATTAATGGATGAAAGGCAATTTACATCGATCAGCCAGAACATTAACACCACTGACAGGTAAAGTAAATAACATTAACTTTCTGGTTATTTCATTACAATGGCACCTGTCAGGGGGTGGGATATAGCAGACTGCAAGTGAACAGTTGATGTGCTGGAAGCAGGAACGTAAGGGTCTGAGCCACTTTGACAAGGGTCTCACTGATGCATGTGGGGAGTGAAGGCTATCCCATCTGGTCTGATCCCACATAAGAGCTACTGTGGTTTAAAAAGTGAACACTGACTCTGATAGAAAGGGGTCAGAACACAGTGCACCACGCGGTTTCAGCAGCAGGAGGAACACGCTCAGCATTAGGCAGGTGGTCTTAATGTTATGGCAGATCTGTGTAAATCACAGTCACACATCAGATCTTTACTTTGACTGAACAATTTAATAATAAGTGCTTACCCACCCCACACTCTCATAAAGTTTCAGATTCTCTCTGAAAAATGCCCAGTGCATTTAGCAAAGGAAGCCTCGTGCATCAGTTCCTGCACGTGTATGTACTTTACTACATGAGGATGCACACACTTTCACTTCTCCAGCAATAGATTTAAATGAGTTAAAGGGAACATCACCAAAGTCCCTGAATGGATTGCTTGCAAGCTATTCAGTTCAGGTTATACAGCACGAAGACATCAGCCTATGAAACAAAGCCTGAAACGTCAGACAAGTATGTCACCTTTCAGGGTAAAGCTGACTCAGCACCCACACCATCTGCACAGCCGCTGAACGCACTTGTTCATAATCATCATTCAAGAGCTTGCAGGCCTGCATAGGAAAAAAGAAACCCCCCGAAAAAGTTTAACAGGTTTAACTTTAGCTAAACAACCTTGACAACATCAGGGGTGTGAAGTTTGCTTCTTTAGTTCTGCACTGCAGCTATGAAGCTAACGCAGCTAACACTTAACTGAAGATTGGGACGGTCATTTAAGACATGCCTTAACTCAAACTGTGTGGAGCTGCTCAGTAAATCTCTTACAGACTCTGACTACAGATATAGACGTAAAATTATATCCCGATATCTCCTGGTGTAATGAAATGAAAAGGATATTAAAGTGACTATTAGTCTATTTGTCATTGTGAACACACGCAAGCACCACAATGAAATGTGACCTCTGCATTCAACCCATCACACGTGCACACGTGGAGCAGCGAGCAGCTATCAACAGCACCCGGGGAACATTGTAGTGGGATGGTACTTTGCTCAAGAGAACCTCAGCGGTGCCCTGGTCGGGACTTAAACCTGCAACCTTCAGTTCACAAGGGCAATGTCCTAACCACTAGGCCTCCACTGCCCACACTGTATTGTGGGTTATGACATAAATGAGGATATGTAAATAAGTCATTCAGAGTTATCACCACACAGTCCTGAGAACCGTGCAAGCACAAACCTCAATCCAAACCAGTAAAACTTAATCCTGACCATCACATACTGAACCAGAGC
The DNA here is from genome assembly GCA_037974385.1 of Arnoldichthys spilopterus. Lineage (NCBI taxonomy): Eukaryota > Metazoa > Chordata > Actinopteri > Characiformes > Lepidarchidae > Arnoldichthys > Arnoldichthys spilopterus. Next base: position 19,519,799 of record JBBPDA010000021.1, on the reverse strand, counting down.
TCTTCGCATCTGGACCCTGAATCCAGTATCCGCTCCTGGATTCTGTAGTCACAGAATTACAGAATCCAGGAGCACAATCAAGATTCAGGGTCCAGATGTGAACACCTCTGTACTAAACTACACGATACAGAACAGAAGGGTGTAAATAATTATTCACAGATTAAAATTCCACACCAACACTGGCAGGATTCATAGCCGAACCCCCAGAGAAACAAAGGGAAATGTTGTAAAAACAATTTTTTTCTGTAAACGTGTAAATAATGATAAAATAGTGTAAATGTGTGAGATGGTGCGAGTGTGAACACATCATTACTGATATGGTCAGTATATATGATATGATAAATTCTCATCATGAGGAGGAACAGTGCTGGTAGATTACGGAACACACGATATGGAACAGCCCTACTGGTAAGTACAGTCAGTCTATACTATCAGCATTTGTGGTATGAGGAAATTTTACAATCACTTCAAAATCAATCAACAATAAATCAGCTCTGACTTGTGTCACAGACAGACTTTACCTGGTTGTACGCGGTCTGCTGGAGTTTCATTCCCCTTTCGTGCAGCTGTAGCTGAGAATGTAAACATCAAAGAGTTCGGTCAAACCCCAATTTGACATTAACTGCTTCTGAAGCGTTTACAGATAACCATGGCAACCCTCAACGCCTTCATAGTGAAGAAGTATTGCAGTGATAATGGTGCACACCATAGCTTTAATAGACGCTGTGCGAACACGGGGGTCCTGGTCACTGAAGTAGTCGCTAATCAGGCTCTGGACATCCTGCAGTGGTGCACTGGAGCTGCCTGCCTCACTCTCTTTGGTCAAAGGCTTATCAACAGTTCCCAAACAGCCCAGAAGCTGCAGACACTTATTCCGCACTCCGAAATAGGTGCTATGCAGATGCTGTCAAAGGAGATAAATAAAAAAAAGTCAGGGAAAGAGCAGGGAAGCGTTCTTTTTTAAATGGAACATTTTGGTGCAAGTTTGTCATGACTCATATTTGAAAGCCCTAACCCTAGATGTTAGAAATAATTTATTATTGTTATTATTATTATTATTATTATTATTATTAATAATAATAAACTAATGATGATAAGTTAACAGTCTGCAAGATGATAATGCATTTTTTTAATGATGTCTATATCAAGAAAAACTGAAGTTGATGTAGTCATTTATGTATTGATATGTTCATTTATGCAAAGACATTTTTCAAAATGTACCATTCACATATGGAATGTTCCGCATGCCCCTGTCTAACATCTGGTGAGGAAGCTCATGGAAAAGGTCGACTGATTAAAGACAGAGTGAAATTCAGTGGATTTTTCTTTTACCATAACTGACCTGGACCAAGTGATAGAGATGGAACGGTCAGGTTGAGTTAAGTTCAGTGCAGTTAGATACAGGGACTTGAAATGCACTTGACCAAATTACTGACTAGAACACTAAAGGGTTCAAATGATTTATGACTAATTTATTTTAACTATGCATGATTTGTTATTTTGCAGTTAGGTCCTTTTTAAAAGAATTGTGTGAGGACATCATTTGTAAATTATTATTCATCTTTTTCATAACCAGAATATACAGTGGCATGATAAAATATGATATATTACAATACTACCATCCATCCATCTATCCATTTTCTAAACCGCTTCTTCCGTTTCCGGGTCGCGGGGGAAGCTGGAGCCAATCACCCAGGACAGGAGGCTCAACCCATCGCAGGGCAACACATAGACATTCAACACATTCACAATTTAGAGAATCCAATCAACCTACTGCAGCCTTTGGACAGTGGGAGGAAACCGGAGCACCCGGAGGAAACACATGCGAACACGGGGAGAGCACTCCGAACAGAAAGGCACCCGTGGCCGACCCAGGGACCGAACCCAGGACCTTCTCGCTGTGAGGCGACAGCGTTAACCACTGCAACACCATGTCGCTTTTTCAAAACTACCAAGTTATAGTATTAGACTTATTAAAAGCAAGTGAATGTGAGTAATAATTCCTATGCTATTGTTCAGCTTAAATACATTAAAATTACTTCACTCCAGGGAACTGAGAGAGCTACCTTGCATGCCACCTCGATGAGCCTCTGTGTGACTGCTGTGTTCTCTGGGAGCTGTGCGCCAATGACCAGCAAAGTGTCCAACAACTGTGCCAGCACCTGGTTAGACTCTGTAAGCAAAATGAAGCAATTTCATGTCAGATAACATGAGGGAACCACAGCTACAAAAGCTTCTAAACTTCCAAAAACAACATCAAGTGACAATCACAATCAAAATGCATTTGTTTTAGTATGTAGAAACACAAGATGGTAATTGGCTGGTACAAAGTAAAGAACAGAGTACATACATTTTAAGTGAAAGTGAAATGACTTGTCATTGTGAACACACCCCATCACACAAAGTACACAACGAAATATGATCTTTGCCCATCCACATGTGAAGCAGCGGGCCGCTATGAGATGTACCTGGGGAGCAATGTAGCAGGACGGTACCTTATTCAAGGGAACCTCAGTGGTTACAGGCTTGGGATTTGAACCTGCAACCTTCTGTTTACAAGGGCAACGTCCTAACCACTAGGCCACAACTGCTCTTTGGAGCCGTAATCACTTTTTAGCATTTCCTTATAAAAGAGAACATGACATTTCCACAGTCCCTTAGGCTGCTGTTGTACTCCTGCCATGTTCTTCAGGATTAATATGGGTGTTTATTCACTGATCTACCAAAATAACTTACTGTCATTATTAAGGGTGCTTATGACATCATCCACAATGCAGTCTGGGGAAAAACCAGGCGTTTTGGACAGCAAGCCAAGCAGTGAAGCAATCTTCAGCCTGACTGAGTTATCAACCTCCTGTTCAATGACATGTTGGGAAAAACATGCGATTTATTCAATTAACGAGAATAAATTTTGAAGCAACTGACAAGTTTCTCAGTCTAAACAGAACAACAGAAGCGTTACTCTCTTTAAAATCGCTACAAAGTCTTACCTTATAATAATGCTCAAGAAGGATACGAACTACACCCTCAACACTTTCTGTCTCCACTGGCTTACGAGCAAAGCTCAGAAGATACTGCAGGGCATCTGTGGGGTTGGTGGCTTTGCACAGGTCAATATGCAGAGCTGCAGACTTGCTAGGCTTGGTCAGTCTAAGCTTCTTTGCTGGAACCTCCTCATGTGGTTGTTGCTAAAAGCAAAGACAAATTATAACAGTTTTAACAAAACCTGTAGAACATGTAAGGGTTCAGCCTATGTCAGAAAACTATTTCTGCAGTCCGAAATTACACTGGTATACAATGTTTGAAGTTGCAACGACCTGTTGATTCTCATATGAACTCTTTGGCCAAATGTGCATTATTTCATCTCGGTCATTTTTCATACCGACTCATCTCTCTCTGTGAAGGGCTGAAATACTTGTTCATGCATTCGTTAACTTTCACCTTTACTGTTGCAGAGCTCTTTTCACACCATAACAAACCCAGCTACACCTGTAAACCCAATAGACAATAAAGAGTAAACAATAAACAAGACAGTAACAAATGTGCAGTAAATATGTAGCTAGTTAGTTTCCAAAATCCTCCTTGAAGAGGTGCGTTTTGAGTCGTCGCTTGAAGACAGTGAGGGACTCAGAAGTTCTAATGACAAGAGGAAGTTCATTCCACCACTGGGGAGCCAGGACTGATCAGAGTCTTGGTGATCTTCCTCTTTCTTCTTCTGAGCGTTGGAGGCTCAAGGCGAGCAGTGGTTGATGCTCGGAGATGACGGGTAGGGACACATTGCATGATCATAGCTGATAGGTGAGGAGGCGCAGCTCCAGTCTTGGCTTTGAAAGCAAGTGTAAGTGTTATAAACCTGATGCGAGCGGCCACAGGAGCCAGTGCAGATTCTGAAGGAGAGGTGTGGTGTGAGAGAATTTCGCAGTTGCAACTTATTCACTCATCCACTCCTATGCTACTGCTCTGCTCATTGGCCCCAAAGTTCACCTTTGTTCAATGGGAGGCAGATTATTGCATTCTCAACTCTGGAATTCTCCCCCCTAAATCTTCACAATGTCTCTTCTCTCTCATGAGGTGAGCAAATTAAAACAGCAGATTAAAAAGAGGATGGACAAAAAAAGGCAAACATAATTAAAACAGTACATTTAAAAGAGAGGAAAGTTAAACACATCAGTCAGAAATTACAAATAGTAATTAGAGTGCATGGCAACAACTCTACATCCCCGTGTGTCAGATAGTGGCCCCTGTCTGGTGAACACACCCAACCCAGTGCTTTACATGTTCCTGAGGAAAACACAGCTGCTCATTGCTGTAGGAGCTTTTCCTCGCATGCTTGTATCGCTTATAATGTCTTGAGCATGGGTCCAATCAAATTACCTAAAATACAAAATAACATAAAAAAGACTATAATAAATGAGAAATTAGACGTAAATGACCCACAAGTCGTTCAATTGATCGTACTGACTGATGGAATAGCGTTAGCCGGCTGGCTAACTGCAACAGCAACCCTGCAGCTGCGTCTGTTTCCTTTTTATGTCGGGAGAGTAGTGACAATTTCTTGATAAACCGGAGGTCTGATTTACCTGAACAACTTTAGAGAATTCCTCATAAACCCGCTTTTTTAAGTGAGCAGCCATTTTCTTAAAGAGATCACAACGGCTCGGTGCTCGCTCTGTTTGTCCCTCTCGCTTCGCCGTAGCGTTTCCTTTGGCAGTGACGTCATCGCACGACTTGTGAAAGGGGTGATACAGCAGTAAACAGAGTAAACGCGAAGAGAATACAAGGTTAGGGAAACAAACAAAAAAAGAAACATAATTGAAGTAATCCATAAACAGATGCACGTACATAACGAGCAGTTTTGTTTTTCATGAATCTCAGAGATGATTGATTTCCCCCTTTGGAGGGAAATGTTCAATTGAAAATGTGTTTTTAACCATTTTGCTTTATGCATAAAGAATGTACTCAAATTTAGAAAGAAACTGACTCACAATATTTTTTGTCACCCAAGACTACTCAAAAAATATGTTTAGATGTAAAAGGTGATAAAGTGACTATTTGTCATTGTGAACACACTCAAGCACCACAACAAAATGTGACCTCTGCTTTTAGCCCATCACACGTGCACACGTGGGCAGCTATCAACAGCACCCGGGGAGCAGTGTTAACCTGTGACCTTCAGGTCCCAAAGGCAACGTCCTAACCACTAGGCCACCACTGCCTAGTGAAGATAAAAACTAACCATATAAATGTGTATAAAACATTAGAACAAAGTCATGTGCAGGTTAAGTCTTAGTCCCAGTAATTCACTGCTTGTACTCACTGCTCTTTTTTGTGTGTCTGAGCTGTTGTAACCAGCAGTTTCCTCTGGGATCGATAAGGTTGTCTGAATCTGAACCTTTCACCTGATGAAAAGTTAAAGTGACTATTTGTCATTCTGAAAACACTCAAGTACCACAACAAAATGTGACCTCTGCATTTAACCCATCACACATGGAGCAGCAGGCAGCTATCAACAGCACCCGAGGAGCAGTGTAGTGGGGTGGTACCTTGCTCAAGGGAACCTCAGTAGTGCCCGGGCCAGGATTTGAACCTGCGACCTTCAGGTCCCAAAGGCAGCATCCTAACCACTAGGCCACCACTGTCCACTGATGGATAAATATATAAATGATCTTGTAGTGAATTTTTCTTTTGTGCAATATATATTGGTTATTCCAGATTGTTTAGGGTAAAGTTGTGCTTGTATAACATTTTTTCAGTACAATAAGGGCTGGTAATGAAAATCTGATAACGTTAGAGGGAACATGCAGAATTCAGAATCACAGACGTGTAGAAACGCCTGCTAAATTATAAAAAATCCTCTAGAAACTCGGAACCATAGTAAGTTGTTGCAATCCTTATATACATACAGTCAAAATCTATCACATTTAAATCACCTTCTCCATAGCTGTTAGCCATGAAGCTATTACCTGTTTTAATCCACTTTAAACGGGAAACACTGCAGTGGATGCTCCATGTGCTTATTTGGACAAGCAGGGAAACTGAAATGATATAACGTGTAAACAATTCTGCTCAGTTTGAAAGGTTTTAGTTATAGGACGATAATGTAAATGTATTTTATTAATGTTATGGAATTAGCTTTGTAATAAATCAGTTTGATTGTAATAACTGTGTGAATGGTTTGTGGAGCTACCGTAGAGTTTTTTTTAATGAAACCACTGCACAGTTAAACTTTTTACTGGATAAATATCACAAATTATCCTATTGGTGTCAAATTAATAGCATATTTATTAACACTGATCTGATCAATCTCTGTCCTGGATCAGCCGTTGCAGTATATTATAGGTGAAGGAAACTGTATTACTGTTGGAGAAAAGACAACAACCTGCTGTAAAATGGGCATTATTTATTACTTAATAATCTTAAAATGGGCATATATTATAACTTCAGGGCAGGTTCAGACATGAGTGTGACAAAAAAGCATTGTTAGAAAAATCATGGTGAAAGTATGAAAAAGGTTAAGGATTCAGTGACCGACAGACAGACAAATGAGTTTAATATTTAAGGAAAAAATAAATATGTACATTTTCCTTCCAATATGTTAAATTCAGCAAAGCAGGAGTGTCCAAACCCATTCCTGAGGGGCCAGTGTCCAGCACAGTTTGGTAGTTCCCGTTCTCAAACACACTCACTACACCTGGCATTGAATAAGTGAGCTGAATCAGGGAAATCACCAAACTGTTCTGGACACCAACCCTCCAGGGCCAGAGCTGGACACCCCTGAAATAACAGTAATGGTGCCTTAAAGGTGCACAAATCTGTAAAGGACGTGTGCTTCTTACTAAAAGAGCAATGGAACATAATTTGACCAGGAGTACACAAACTTTTGCATACGGCTACACATTCTCTTCAGCTACAAAGAGGCTCATTAACCCAGGATATGTGAAATACTAAAAATATTTTGGAGACAATACAACATCATCAGATGAGCACTTATCCAGTCACTAGTGATTACCGTGTGTGTGCGACACAACGTCAGTGAGGTGCATGTGTGAGTGAGTGGATGCAAAGGGCAGGTACCAACTAGTGTCAATATTAAACAAGGGTGGCCACAGTCACAGGCAGAGATCCTGAACAGATAGGCTCTCCAACATGTGTGGGTGTGGTGTACTAACAGATAACACATTCTTCTTGTCTGAAGTATGTATGGGTAGTCCTGAGCTTAGTGTAGCCCTGTCACATCACAGTGATTGCAGTATGCTTGTAGCTGCACTTATTGGCCATTTCATCAGTAAAACATACCGTATAGTATCACTTTGCTGCTGAGCAATTCATCAGCCTCCTTTAACTCCAATCATCAGTGAAAACTGAGCACCATAGGACCACTACTTGCTGTTGTATGCAAGCACTGAGCACTCCTGAACAAATAAGTGTAAATACACCACCTGCCTAATACTGAGTGTGTCCCTCCTGCTTCTGACAAAGCTCTGAATGTGCTGCACTGTGTGTTCTGACCCCTTTCTATCAGTCAGCATCACTTTTTAACTGGGATCAGACCAGGCAGACTAGCCGTCACTTCCCACATGCAGTAGTGAGTCTCGGGTGCCCATGACCCACCAGTCATCCTTCCTTGGATCACTTCTGGTAGGTACTAACTACTGCACACCTGGAACACTCCACAACACCTGTCGTTCTGGAGATGCTCTGACTCATTCGTCTAGAACATCACTTGTCAAAGTGTCTCAGATCCTTACTCTCCTGCCTCCAGCACACAACTTCAAGAACTGACTGTTCACCTGCTGTCTAATATATCCCACCCCCTGACACGTGCCACTGTAATGAAATAACTGGAGAGTCGCTGTTACTCACTTCACCAGTAAGTGGTGTTAATGTTATGGCTGATCTGTGTAGAAGTGTGTTCTCTGTAGAGGGTGTGTACTTTTTTACACTGCAATCACAAAAGGTGTCATTTGACTAAGGGTGCTCAAACTTTTGCTTTAACTGTAGTTTTAGACCATTATCAGTGGTCATGGTAGTGTGTGTGGTGCCGGTATGAGTGCATCAGGCCCAGGTGTTACAGGGGTCACAGCAAGGTCAAAACATCTAGCTGTGGTCAGACACTGACCGGTGATGAAGGGCTAGAGAACAGATGACACAAAGTGTGCATAGGTGTCTCGAACTGTACACCAGCAAGGTGTTTCTGATAAAGTGGCCAGTGAGTGTGCCCCTAGTAACATTGTGACATACTGTGCTGTACTGGGAATGAACCACCTTCCAAACAATGGTCCGGGTCGGGGGTTGGTCCACTAATGAATGGAGTTACAGTCTAAACCTGCACCAGGATGTACATGGAAGGTGTTTCTGATAAAATGGCCAATGAGTGCTGCCTCAAGGTAGGTGTACCTAATACTTAGGCATCTCATATAATAGTTGAACCATGACATTCACAGTCACCACCAAGTGAACGTGAGCTTGTAGAAGAAGCCGTAGCTCTTAAAGAGAAATCCTTTATCCGAGCTGTGTGGTTTAATGCTCACTTTATACCCTTTAGCCTCTATGTCCATTTTTATGCAGTCCAGAAGGTCCTCTACAGCAGCTGGAGCGTTCCAAGGACCGAAGCTGACCACAGATTCTTTCTTAGTGTCCATATTGTCCATGGCATCTTTGTACCTTGCCAGGTCATCCTCCGTTCTCAGTACGCACATGATTATTGTGGAGTACCGGGAGGCCATGGCTTCTGCCCTGGCAACTCTGACAATCACCTCTAGGTTTTCATGGTAGTTGCGGACGCGGGACACAAACTGCTGCCTTCCCACCATCTCGCCGAAAAGCTGAGGCGTCTCCTCAAGAACTTTAACCAGGGGCTTTATATCGTAGTACACAGCCTCTTTGTGCACCTCCAGCAAGTTCTTGCATGGGACCTCCTCAGTGCGAAGGTACGCAAGAATTGCCCCAAAGTGTGTCCCATCTCGGTCTATGAAGCAGCGGCCCTGGCCGTCCTTCTGAAGCTTCAGTGGCCCAGAGAACAGGTCTGCCAGCTTGGAAGTGGGGTATTTGCGCAGCGTGCTCAAGGCAGTGGTGTACAACTGACCACCAATGTTCAGCTGCACAACTGGAGAGCTCTGAGAACAGAGGGAACATGAATTAGAGGGGATTAGTGATTCAGTGCATCAGGACAGCTTAATTTGGTGCGACTGTGTTTTTTGATTGGAGGAACTTCACAAAATACTGGAAATTACCCAATAAAAACAACACACCAAGGTTAGATTCTCTAATTTTTATTAGTTACCTATAAACCCTAATTTGCTTATTACTTCACATTTAACAACTGATTTCATTTTCTTTTAAATTAAATCTACTTTATTTTTTAATCAAATATGATATATTTATTAATTTATTGTATTTTATATTAGTGTTTTCAGCTCTGTGCTTCCCAAAACACCTGCAGTGGAACTTCCAGCATCTGTCAACATGGGAGCCGATGTGTGTTTGGCTCTGTGCTTCTTATTTTTTGGTGTAAGTCTACACTAGAATCCTAAAGCTCCATTGTAAGCAGCGGTGAAGCAGTTTAGGGGAGTCATTAAGGAGTCTCCAGGATGAAAGATCAGGAACACCGCAAAACCAGTGGAAAATAGACCTCATACACAAGAGCATGAACACAAACCCAGTGGAAGAGATTTCAAAGCCCTGTATGAGGGGAAAGTGGATCATCTCCCTCGCATGGGCCTATGCCGAAGTTTAATAGTTAATTTTCTTAAGCATGTGTCTGATTAAAAGAACCCCACTTTACATCAAAAGGTGGGTTTTAGGCACATTTAGTCAAAATTTCACCTTGCTTGCAAACTTCTGGAGCTTTGTAAGGTTGAGCACAGAATTCATAGCTGGCTTCACCGCTTGCTCCCACATGTACCAGAGAGAAAATTTAAGATATTCCCTGTGCTTTTACTTTTTGCCCCTATAATAATCCCCTCAAATTTGGGCTGACACCTTTATACACCTGTGCACTGAATCAGAGAGGCGCCTACTCCACCTAACAGCTGCTAACCACCGCCTGAGCTCCACATGGACTCATGGTCATTTTATTACAAAATAACAGCCACAAACCCATGAAAACTCCCCCTCCTACCTGCTGCACAGGCTCCGTGGACGATTTCCGCGACGATTTGCTGTCAGGGAGGCTCATTTTGCTCGAGCTTCGACGGCAACTTCTTCCATTCACAACTGCAGTAGGTGAGCTGGAAGGGGCGTGGCTATAGCATTTCGGTAAGCAGGTGGTGACGGAGGAGGGCGCTGCTCCTCAGTAAATACCGGAGTTCAACCCACTTTATCCTGTACGGATTTCCCACAACCAACCAGGCCTCACCACCTAAACTAAGGGGTTTTCCCCATCACGAAAAAGCCTGAAAATTCCAAGCTAAACTTTATCAACGGTCAGGTAAAGCAGGTGCACATTTGCAGCCTTTCAGGTAAAAATACTGGTCACTTTTAATATTACCTTTAGTATATTGCAGTTACTCTTTTTCATGCATTTTCTTCACAGTTTACATTTTATTCCCCTTTATTACTTTATTAATGTTAACTGTTATGTGACGAGGCTCCAAGGCCAAGAATGTCATTGCTGGGAATGATGTTCCATCGTTACTTAAACTTTGAATTTTGAAGTGTGTGAATTCAAAGAGGAAAGACTTGCTCAATTACCATAACCAAACAAGAGGGGGGCAGATGCCACGGAGGTAGAAAATTAACACAAACAAGGAACTAGTCATGAAACACACTAAATCTTTTCAGCTTACACAAACATTCTAGCATTAAGAGGCTGATCAATTTTTAAATACAGAAATAACTTTATACAAGGTTCATGGATATGACTAATATAAATGTAAAAAAAAAAAAAAAAGACAAGGCAAAGACGTATTTCTCCTTTTATTTTTGTACAGAAAATGAGCTTTCCATCATCCAATGGTGAGCGCCTGTAATAAACAAAGAGCAAATGTTAAACTACAGACAGAGGAAACACAGACCCACCAAAAATAAATCATGTCTCCATCGATAAAACACCCTTCTCAGACAAATGCCTCAAAATCTTCAAGCAAAAGGGACGTTCTCCTCCAAGGGACTGAAATCAGAAACACAGAACGTGAGCTGACACGGACACCTTGGAGAGAGATCGTCCCATTCCGACTCGTCATCGTATCATCACTGAAGGGCAAAGCTGTTCGGATTTGCGACGATATTCATTAAAGACCTTAATTTCTCTTTTCACATCATTTGATGATCAAATTGACCTTTACGTCAACAACTATGAACAATATAATATCATAATGTAATTAACATCAACAATTCCTAAAAGATTAGATTTTTTTCCAGCTCTGTAAAGAGCACAAGGTGCAGCAGTTAGACTGTAAAGAAGCTCAGCGTGATTTGATGTGAAATGGTTCACTGCAGAGAAACGTTCTCCCAGATCTCTTTCCAATTTTAACGATTGGAACCAGGAGAACCTAAGCTGGAGTGTTCTGTTTACTAACCAAAACTACCATAGAACCTAGACAAGTCTGTTTTTATATGTAAATGAAGATCGTTTGAATTATAAGTAAATCTGAAGGGAACACATGGTTTCTTTTGGGACTACTTTACCTTGACATCCTGCAAGTAACATTAGATCAAAACTTAACACTACATTTTATCTCTGGCATCAATCTAGTAATTTCCATTTGACTTCCTAACCATTTCATTATTGAGAAAAATGATTTAAAAAAAGTGAAAATCTCTGGCATTGATTTGTAGCTGCCAGGGGCCTGAGAGGTTGCAGGTTTTAATACCAAGCAATCAGGGGGACACCTGATCGACTGCTTAAAGACATCCACACAGTTAAGGCTGGTCAAGAATCCGCACCAGCCCTGTAAGGATATTTTTTGCTAACATGCCTGAAGCCTACACTGAGTGAGGATGCCATTTGTCCCACTTACCCTTTATGCAGTGGGTACAGGAGTTCCTTGTGGCATGACTGGGACCTCAGGCTTGGCCCCTTTCTGTTCAGACACAGGGGTAGTGGGGAGAATCTCCTCCTTGGGCTCCACGATGCTGACGTGGTCGGGCAGAGGCTTCTTGGGGCCGATCTTACCGCTGGGGTCCCAGGGAAGCATAATCTTCACCTTAATGCCGAGCACACCTGGAAACAGACGGGTCAACAGAACAAAAACAAGTTTAACAAGCCTTAAAATTACCAAAAAGACCTGAGAAGGAATCTTTTGAGAACCTGTGTCAGTTAGGTGTTATCTCCAAGCTCCACACACCCCTCAGTCAAGTGTGGCATAGTGTAATTTCAAGCATAACATTTTGTAATCCTGATGTGGCCCTTTGGTGCCTTCATATGCATTTCAAATGTTAAATCTTGTAGCAAAATGTGTTTACCCTTTTCTTAAATGTACATTCTCAAATTCAGCCTTTAGATTATTCCAGTTAAGTTATGCCCTTCTCAGACAAATGCCTCTATGTCTTCAACTGAAAAGAACACTCTGCTCTGAGGAACTGAATCAGAAGCACAGAACGTGATCCATGACCCAGAATCCTCAGAGACAAGACAATGTCCTGTTCCGACTCGTCATCGTATCATCACCGAAGGGGACAAACACAAATGGAAACACAAGAGACTTATACTGGGGTAGGCTCCTAATTTTGGACAATATCTCCTTATTTATTTGTTAAAAGAAAGTTGTTGTGATGTTTCACCAGAGTCAATACTGGGTTAAACACCGGGCAGGATTTTGGCCAATAGTTTTAAAGAATTCCCTGCACCACTTGGAAAATATCCAAACACCACTGACTACCTCCCATACATCTCACTCACCCTGTCGGAGCAGGACGTGGCGGACAGCGGTGTCGACGTAGTAGTTGACTGGATCTCCGCTGTGGATCATCAGACCATCCACAAACTTCATGGACTTGGCTCTCTGACCCCTCAGCTTACCAGAAACAACCACCTCGCAGCCCTTGGCCCCGCTCTCCATGATAAAGCGCAGGACACCATAACAGGCCCTGAGAGGAGGCAAACTCGTTATAAAAATCTGCTCAATCCACTCAGCAAAACCACAGCTAGTTTTCGCTCTTCTCAGACAAATGCCTCGATGTCTTCAACCGAAAGGAACAGTTGTCTCTGAGGGGCTGAAATCAGAAGCACAGAACATGATTCTTGACCCAGGACCCTCAAAGACATGACCTGTACCATTCCGACTCGTCATCTTATCATCACTGAAGGACATATGCACTCAAATTTAAAAAAAGGAACCCAGGACAGTTATTAGGAATGATGCTGTAGAGGTCTTCAACTTCCACTCATGGAGCTTTATTACTGGAAGTTACCTGAACTTGAGAGCCAATTAGTCTCCTAGTGTTACAGAACCAGTGACTACAAAACCCAGGATCAGAAAGTGGATTTAAGGTGTACAGGTGTAAACATCTCCTGTAGGGGAACCACTTTTGATTCCCTCAAGCATTCTCTCAAATAATTCCAAGTGGCACCTGTGATGCATGTTTAGCCAACCTTTGTTAACTGATCTGTGATCTATAAAGTTCTCCGGACTAGAATTTTTGTTCGAACCTACTCCAAGACATGCCTGGTAGTCTGAAGACTTGTTTGAGGTTATGTCCAAGTTTAGAACCTTTATTTAAGAGTGCATATATAGGAGGTGGGAGGAACTCCATGAGGAAGCCACACTCCATGTTCGAGAACAGTAAGCATTATATATATATTCCACTCACCTACGAACAGCCAGGCCTCCGAGCAGCTTGTAGCGGAGAGACTCTGCCTGGGCAATGGCGCACAGTCCCCTGGTGGCAACCTTCTCAGCATAGAGCTAAAAACAAGCAGGAAGAGCAGTTAAGTATGTAGTATGGTGACAGGATACACCAGAACGAGCAATTAATGACAAGGACTTAAAAATATGGGTTAACTGGTGTGACAATACATAGAATAAATATTCAAATCAGCACTTGAACCAATCAACAATCCAGATCATAGTAACTGAAAAACATTGCAAGCAGAATTTTAAACATGGCACCTCAAGAATCTCAGCTATACAAGATGCAGCAATAGAATCTATGAACTGTCGATATTGTGAAGCCCTAGACACCAAAAAAGTCCATTTACACACATTGAGGCTTAATGGACATTTCCTGAGAAATTGTTTACTAGCTTGTTTTTAATCCTTTAGTGGCCACACCAATAAATAAAAGAAAATAAAATTCACTTATGGTAATAATTTGTAATTTTTCACACATCCCCATAGTTTTTTTTAAACAGTCTTCAAACAGTCAAGACTTTGCTTTACCAGAAAACAAATTCTTGGATTCTCCTAAAACTTGTCTAACGTCCAGAGAGGAAGCTCACTAATAAGAGCTACTAACTAGAGACAGTGAAATTAAGGGCATTTACCATAACTGACCTAAACCAAGCAGCAGTGAACAGTCAGGTTGAGTTAAAATCAGTGTATGTTTTAATAAGATACAGGGACTCAATCACTCGACTGAATAACTGACCAGAATATTAAAAGGGTTGAGGATAAAACACAGCCAGAACATTAAAATGGCAATTATCAACTGCCCAACATTTATTTATTGGGATTTCAGTTATTTTAGAGTTTGACAGCTGTGTATAACTCACCTCCACGCTGCCCTCTGGGAACCCAAACCTCTTCTGGACAACAGCGGTCA
>JBBPDA010000021.1:19486131-19499497 GCA_037974385.1 Arnoldichthys spilopterus | reverse complement strand
AGAACATAGCCTTCATGCTGCATGTGGGGAGTGAAGGCTATGTTCTCTAAGGCCATGTTCTCACCCATCATGTTGATTGGGGGGTGGGACCTGGATAGAACACGCAGGTGTTTTGTCTTTGAATGCATAAGGTTTGCTGTTCACCTGCATCTCAGTTCAGATCACAGTGAGATTCAGGTGCCCATGACCACCAGTTGTCCTTTCTTGGATTACTTCTGATAGGTACTAACTACTGCACACCTGGAACACTCCACAAGAGCTGCCGTTCTGGAAGAGCTCTGACACAGTTGTCAAAGTGGCTCAGATCCTTCCAGCACATTGACTTCAAGAACTGACACTTTCAGGAGCCAATGTAATGTTTGAAATACCGACGTTAGTTCCTCTCATTGTAAGTTAAGGTTATTCAGAGGTGGCTTCCACCCAGGTATAGTCGGGGTTTGCCAAGGGCAACCAAACTTCTGGCTCATCAAATGGACACATCAGTTCTGTGTTCTCACATCTGGGCCTGGAAATGGTGTCATCATCTATGTCATTTAGAGCATATGCTCCAACAGAGCCATCCTCAAAGCCGACATATACACACAACTCCTCAGAAAGAGTTAGAGCAGAGGGTGTTTCACATAGGTAGAACTTGCCCACTCTCTTCCCATCTGTTAACCGTATGGCAACCAAGATCTGCTTGTTATGGAGGTCACAAGAATCATTCTGACACCTCACTGAAGAGTTGCAGAGATACACCGCATATTTACAACAAATGTCTACAAATGGCAGACAAACTGGCCCTTCGGCATTCAAGGAGCACACTTTGCCTTGGTAAACATCTAAGATGTTTATCTGTGATTCATCTACAGAAATGATGCCAAAATTGCCATCAGATGAGAACTTAAAGAACCGTGCCGGGCAGTGGAATGACTCTGGGAACTGGAACTGGTGGCAAACCGTTTCTTCTGTTATCCTCCATGAGTACAAAGCTCCTGAACTGGTAATCACAATGACATAGTCTGGATGGTCTGATAGTGGGACAAAGGCAATAACTTCTGACCATTCTGAACTGGAGAAACATCTGCTGATATAACCAGACCACAGACTGACAGCCAGGAGATCCCCACTGCTGATGCCCAGAAGGAAAGTACTCTCCGATGAGATGACAGCATCTCTGAGATGGTGATGGGTGCTACAAACCACATGTCCACTGCACAATTTCCATACCCTTGATAGGCCTGTTTCTGACAAAGACACTGCAAAGTTGCCTTTTGGAGTTAACAACACCTGACTTGCTTGACTTCCATGGATCCTGTGAATGTTCTTGTTTGTGCTTGTGTTCCACACATAAATGTCACCTGAGGCAATGGTCACAAAGTGTACACCATCAGCTGAGAGAACCATGGTCTCCACAGGACCATGGTGTAGCAAGTGGCTTTCTGGTTTCCCATTTAACATAGTCCACCTCCACACAAGCTCAGAACCATCTGTTGTATAGAAGTATTCCCCATTGGGTTCCACAACAACTTCCACCACTTTTTTACCAGATTTTGGAGTGGAGGCTGCCACAGAAATAAGATCCAGGTCCCAACTGACAATGAATGTGCTTGTGACAGCTGTAAGGTAAGGGAAGTCCTTAAGCTTTAAAAGTTTAAAAGCTTGGGTTGTTCCAATGTCTAGTCTTAACACACATTGACCTGAGATCCAGTTCCAGACCAAAATAAGGCAATCCTTCATCAACGCAATGATGAAGTGCTCTTCAGGATCGAAAACTGCTTGCACAAAAGTTTTGCTCATTGGTGCACCCAGCTGGTCTTTTACATCTAACGAATGTGAGGCAACTATTTGGAACTGCTGCTGTTTACAGACAAGCAGAAGGTTGCTCTCAGAGTGGTCTGTATTTAACACTTCCTCCTTAGTGCAGCTCATGCTCTCTTTAATGAGTACTGGCTTGGTAATCATCTTAAGATCCCAAACAAACACACTTCCTGTGCTGTCAACACATGTTATTGTCTTTCCATTGTCATGGAGGATAAGATCAAACAAAGACATTTTGGTTGAACACATGAAGGAAGCCAATGGATGACTACTTTGGGAGTCAAATATACTGACGGTACCCTCATTCTGACCACAACAAACCATGTGACCTTCTCCAGAACATGACATGCACATTACACCAGAGGAGCACTGGAGTGAGTTAACTTCTATTCCCTCAGAAAAAACAATGACTGAACTGTTTCCCTTAGAGAATGCAAATATCTTGCCATTGGACAACAAGATGCCCTCAATGGTGACAATGTTCCTTTGGCCTTGTTCTTTGGTCTGAAGTTCTTGGAGGTCTGAGGGATCCTTAATGTCCCATAGTAGGTGTTTACCACTCCGAGTGGTGAGCATGAATACATTTGCAGAGCATCTAACATCTGCAAACTGTAACTGAGAAAGTTTGAATCCCTCAGAATCACTTCCATTCCAGACCCAAGCAGAACCATTGTCTTGAATCACTACTACAATTCCATGCTGAGATACAGCCGCTTTTATAATTGGAGATACCTCTGCTACTGGCAGTACCCAACGAGTGGCAGGCACAGATGGTGTGGGGAATAATACAGTGTCCAGTCCAGTGCTTGGCACTGTACCTTCAGGTCTTGCCTGGTTGACAAGTTCTTGTAACTCTGGGAAAACCTTTATGAATGGGAACAACCTGGCCTGTGTTATCAGTATTAAGTCTGCAATGCAATCTTTTAGCCAGCAGGTTGAGGTTTGGAGAACAGTAGAGAGAAGCCGAAGTTCTCTGGGAAACACTGTCTGGGATGTTTTCTCCAGCCAGAAGGCCAACTCTTCTGCCAATGTTCCTTTGAACATTACATAAAGGAACTCTTGAGAGAGCATCATGCGACCAAGCTCATCAGTCCTGCCACTCTGCATTAGATGGAAAGGTAGCTCCTGCAGTTTCCTCAGATTAAGATGTTCACACTCAGTTGGACTGGAGGTAGGGTGAATAGATGTCAAGGGTTGGAACATCCATGGTTGACCAGGAACTTGCCTGTCTGTATAAACCTTAAAATGTTTGTTGGCATTTGGCATTTCCATGTTAAAGTTTGTGATCAGTGGCTTAGTTGTGCCACATGCCCACCGACCACTAAAATAGTCTGCCATCAAAGAGTGCATTTTCTCTCGCTCGTCTGAAGACAAGCTCCTCCTGCGAATGACCAAGTTAAAATGTCTGCTGACCCAGAACAACGTTTTTGCACATGAAGTATTCCTAACCATCAGAAATCCCTTCAGGTCTAGCAGTAGCATCTCTACCACAACCTCTGGAACCCTTATTTTATATTGTATAGCATCCTGCACTGGGAGGAATTCTGATAGAACCTCATCATCACAAGAGAGAATATCAGTCAGCTCAGCCTCTCCCAAGCCATGCCTGGACAGGGTGAGATACTGTAGAGTTTTTCTGACTAACACGTTTCCATGTTTTTCCTCAAGGTGATTAAAAAACTCACCAATGTTGGCGTGCACCCCTGGGACCAGTGAGTCAGGGGTAATCTCTGACTCTGAGCTCCAACGACACACTTGCCTGTGTAGGAGCTCCACGTACAAGGGGAGAGAACATTTCTTAAAAGTTTGATTTACATGCATCTGCTGACCGGAGGTTATCCTCCTACTGGATGTCAAGAGTAGAGTTGTCAGCATCTGGTTGCAGCTTTTACTATGTAATGGCTTTAGCTCAAAGCACAGGAAGAAGTCTGGGTAACGTGTTTGGATTAAAGAGAGAATCCCTGACTTTGTTGATGTAGAAGAGATGAAAAGCTTCACATTAGAAGGTAAACTCTTGGGAAGCCAGGTCAACTCTAGAGGCCCACCGATTTTAGGCATTTGGTCAAGTCCATCTATAATAAGAATTAGAGGATTTGAGGACAATGAGCTTGTGGTCAGGAGATTGTTAAAAGTTTGTTTAAGGTCGAACATGTTTTTTGGATTGATGTTGCAGGGCTGGTTGTAGCTTAAAGCAAGCTGATGGCATATGCTGGTAAGAATCAGCTTCAGTGAGCTGTTGAGGTCTGTAAATTGCACAATAACCACAGGGTCCTGGTCCTTCATCCACGTTTTTATCTGAAAGAGAAGGAATCTTATTACTTAGAAAATATTTGAATGGGCATCTTCTATGAACATCAGCTTCATCTGAACTTACATTATACAGAAAATTTATTTTCTAGATCATAACAATTGCTACTAGCTTTGCAGGTGATTACAAAACAACTACACCTTGTCCATGGTCCATCTAAAGGTAGAACCTTTCACTTGGTAAAACAAAACCATTTGAAATGCATAATAAATTAAGGCATTTTAATTTAAAAAAAACAGCTTGGGCAGCTCCTGCAGGCACAGCTATTTAAGCTGGTAGAAAGCATGGCTGAATAACCAACAAAGGATAAGCTGTTGTTTGGGTTTGGTTTAGTTTAGCATGGCCTGACTAAGTTAGCCAGCCAGCATGACTAGCTTGATCAGTTCATCCATACAGGGTGTGTTTTCACTTAGACCAGTTGAATGTCAAACTGGTCAACCACCCTGACACATTTTACACATGAATGATATTGTCTTTACATTCTCATGGAGGGTTATAGCAGAGGAACACTGGAGTGGGTTAGCCTCTATTCCCTCAGCAAAAATAATGAAGGAACTGTTTCCCTTAGCCCCTGTCCACAAAGGCGTTCAGATCCTGGCAAGTTTTGAGCTTCTAGGCATTTTGTAGCACCACTAGCTAGACTGACTTTAATTTGATGTTACATTTACATTCGTTTGCCTCTGTTCAACTCCAACCTGCAGCCCGGACTGTAATTCTGTGTTTTTACCTGTGGGGGCAGTAATCAGACTAAGTGTGACTACTGAAAGCCTGTGTGGATGGTATGATTCACTCGAGTGAGCAGAAAAACAGTCAGCGTTGGAGACATCCTTACACTTAATTCAGACATCTGTGTGGACAGGGGCTTAGAGAAACTAAATATCTTGATATTTCTTCAAAAATCTAGCAATTTAGCAGTGTTACATGCTACAGTTTTTCGTGAGGTTCAGTGGACTTCATTCACCAATATCCTCCTAAATTTGTTCTTAAGAAAGTCAGTAGCAGATATTCTGCACCAGCATGTCGGCAGTGAAATGTGTGTGTGTTCTCCTGAGTTTGTGTAGATTCTTTTCTTCCCAAAGAACAAATCTTAAAAATAATAACAGTGGTGTATGTGAGAATCTTCAAAAAACAAAACAAAACACAAAGTGGGTTGTAGGAAGGAATTTCATGGTGAATGAAGTCCAATGTTTTGTTGCACCTGTCAACAGTTTTTGGGTGGAGCATGAACAAGTTTATTGAAGGCATACCTGATCTGCACAGTGGGCCAGAAACACACTTTTACCTGTGCAAGGCCCACCAATTAGAATGAAGGGATGATTCGTGTCCTGCTCCAGGTAAGCTCTGACATGCGTGACTTCCTCTCGCTCTATTACGTAGCGGCGAGAAAACATGTGACACAGTTCTTTTTGCTGGGAGAGAAAATCCTGGCTTTGGTTTTTCTCCCGCCTGAGAGAGCAGTCTACCAGCTTCTTAAGATCTGAATAGAGCTGATGGCCTAAATCCTCTGCGTAGCTTTGCTGAGCATCATGCTCAGTGGTGGTGGTGTACACCAGGGCCTTGTGTGTTCGGACCAGGTTTGGTAGGAAGTCATCACGCAAGTGTTTTAGTCGCGCTGATGGTGCTTGGGAACTGGTGTTCACTACGTTTCCTTTGGGTTTATTGACATAACAAAGGCATCTCTTGATATCCGCACAAGAACGGCCTTCAAGCGCAAAGCGGAGGTCAATCTCAAGACCTAAAGATAAGATAAGGTACTTTTAATTAGTCATTTTATGGTATACACTGATCAGCCAAAACATTAGGACCACCTCCCTAATATTGACCAGGTACCCAATCCACAACATTTTGTGCAACATGAGCTCCTTTGACCAGACGAGCTAGCCTTTACTGCCAAGATGCATCAGTGAGTCTCGGTTGCCAATGACTCAGGTGCCATAAGTTGCCTCTTCTTGGGTCACTTTTGGTAGGTACTAACTACTGCACACCTGGAACACTCCACAGGACCTGCTGTTCTGGAGATGCTCTGACTCAGTCATCTAGAACATCACTTGTCAAAGTGGCAACTTCAACAACTGACTGTTCACCTGCTGCCTAATATATCTCTCTCCCCTGACAGATGCCATTGTAATGAAATAACTAGAGAGTCAATGTTACTCACTTCACTTGTCAGTGGTATTAATGTTATGGCTTATCAGTGTATTTAGCTTCATTTAACATGTACTGTGATGATGTTTGTTAATGATAAAATCTAAAATATTATAATATTACTTACTTGATCTGAAATATTTCTGAGCTCTTTCTGGGTTTACATCACCCTCCAGAACACACTGGGACACAACACTATGTATGATCTTCCTCCCTGTCGCCAGTAAATCATTCCAGCTACTCTCTTCTGTTTCCTGCCCTGGCTGTGGACATGATGAGTGTTGAAAGTTTAGGACCATTAAATAAACGTCTTTTAGTTCATTTACACAGCTCTAGGCCTTTACCTGGCGAAGCAGACAAAATGAGGGTGGTACAGTGTTCTCCTCTCTCCAGTAGCATTTCTCCAGGATGTCACAACTGAGGCCCATCTGCTGGCACACCTGCAGTAACATCAGGAACTCTGAGAGCTCCACCTGCTCAGGTAAATTCACAGCTCCATACTGTTCATCCACAAGGCCCTGACAGGTTGCATACAGAGATAGAGTAATAGATTAGCAGACAGCTGTGAAAATTGGCTACAGAATAGTCAAAAACATAAACCACCACTGATGAAGGATGGCCTGGAGGATGACCAACACAATCAGTGCAGAATTAGATCAACTATCATTGATAACACCTACAAAGTGGAGCAACTGGGTCTAATAAAGTGGCAAGTGAGGGTATGGGTTGACCCTGCATATCATGTATTAAAAGTGCTACAATGACGACAACAATAATAATAATAATAATAATAATAATAATAATAATAATAATAATAATATCAACAATAATAATACTATTACTAATAATTTCATTATATCCAGAATTCTACTGCCAGCAAACATTCATCACCCTCTCCCTTCCACCTAGATCAGCTGCATGTCCAACTGGTCAACCACACTCACCATTGTGCACATGCATAAAGCACGAACCGAGCTAATGACCATCAACGTCAACATCAACATCGTTTTGCACCAACATGTCATCAGTGAAATGTGAGTGTGTGTAGTTTCTGTTCTTCCCAAAGAACAAATCCCAGAAAACAGTGGTGAACGTCAGAATCTTCGAGAAAACTCTGGGTTTTAAGAAGTTTCTTCTTAAGAATCTAGTCCTGTATGACATTTAAGTTACTCCCTACACACTCTCGCTCCTCTCTACCTCCATGATCTTCTTGTGCCTTACTCCCGCAAGCCATCAGGCTACTGATGAACACTTCATCTGTACGTCTGTCTCTCTGTGCAGTTGTAGCATAAGCAGTTTCCTCCGGGATCAGTAAAGTTTTCTGATTCTGGTTGTTTAACTTTAACACTTTTAACAACTCACTGGTTTTTTGTATATAAGAGCCTTAATCGTCTTTTGTATTATAACAGTTCTTAATTTTCTTTGTATTATTTTCACTTTCTTTTTACTATTTTATTCTACTTTTATTTTTTCTCTCCACTCTGGGAACTCAGGTCTTTCAGTGCTACTGCCCCTAAACACTGGAACGCTCCTCCACAATCTCTTCATTACTGCACTTCTTTCTCTTTTTTCCCATCATCTTTCTTCCTCTCACTCCTGCATTTCCTACTTGTTTTCTTTCTCTATGCATAGCAACCTTGGGTTTGAGAATCAAAGAAACTTAACTAGCCCATAGCTTTATATTGATTATTGATATTTAACATTATGCTGCTCCTTCTTCCTGGTCCCTGGGTCCTGTTCCCATCTGCTCTTCTCCAGAACGTCTCTGAACAACCCGCTACCTTACACCTTGTAGATCCACAGCTGTGCACTGGTCTCTGGTGCACTGTCTCTGTCTGTACCTGTCTGTCTTTGCAGATGTTCACACAATGCATTTTATTTTATTTTATGTGTAGTTTTTGTGGTCCTGTGATGTCATGTAGCACCGTGGTTCTTGAAGAGCGTTGTTTCGTTTCACGGTGTACTGCGTGAACTGTGTAAGGCTGAAATGACAATAAAAGCTGACTTGACTTGACTTGAGAAAGGTGCTGTACAAGTGTAACTTTAATAACAGTAACACTGCCAACAACACTAATGAAAACCAGCAAATTATACTCATACTCATACTCATAAGTTATATGGGACATTTCAGCCTGGATGGTTTTTTGAACGAGGCAGCCAATTAGAACAAAGCTTAAAGTCACAGTAACAAAAGAACATGTCACTGTAAATTTCATAAGTGGACCTTACTCAACAAAAAATGCATAAAAAGTGTAGGAAATAAACTGTTATGGGCTCCTGTTGTTAAACTACATTTGTGTAAATGTGTACAGCAGATCCAGAGTGAACACAAAGTTACATGTGAACGTTTTTTACCACAAAGTATGGCCCCAGCGAATTTCTCCTGCACTCTTCAATTAACTGCAGACGCACCTTCTGCGTTGGCCAGTTAATCGCTTTCAGCCCCTCATAGGGGTCAATGACCTGTAGAGAGAAAACCACAGACATTCTGCTTTACTGAGGATAAACACACACATTTATTCTACACAGAATCAGCACTGCGTTCAGTGACATCTCCTGACAAATCTCTTGAGGTGTGGAAACAAGACATTATCATGTAGCATTAAGGAATTTGTTTTTTTCTGGTCACCTCATATAGCAATAGCACCAGCGACCACTAGATGGCAACAGAGTGGCTGGCTGTCCTGGCAATCCCTACACCAGGTTATGTACCTGATTTGATCCAGAAACCCAATTTGGATGCTGCATTGCTCATTTGCACAAGTGGGAAAACTAAAATGATATTTTATGACAACTGTGTTCAGTTTTAAAGCTTTTTGTTATGGGACGATAGTACGATAGTAGTAGCACATGTATTTTAATCATTATTACTGAATTATCTTTGTAGAGATTCAAATGTGTTAATTCAGTTTAATAATAACAACAACAGCAACACAAAATAATTATAATAATAATAATAATAATAGTAATAAGTAACAATTATATAGTGGTTTTCTTAAACCCAATGTTGCTTTAAACACACACACACACACACACAAAATTACACCATTGAGGAGGAGAGGGATGATGAGTTTGACTGTAATAACAGTGTAAATGGTTTGAGGAGCTGTTACTGTACAGATTTCATCTTGAAAACAGCCCAGTGAAACTGGGTAAATATAACAAATTATCTTTTTAGTACAAAATTAATATCATTTTTATTATAATCCAATCAATCTCTTGCCCAGATCAACTGTGCTAGTATATTTTTACTGAAGGAACCTGACTGATGCATTAATGGCTAATGATAAATCTGCTGGAAATGTTCATCATTTATCTTTATATTATCATTAGACATATTTCCACATTAATAGGTATAAATAATATATATGATCATCAGTTGTCATTGACTGAACTGACAACACTGTGTCGTAAAGTACACTGTTAAAAAGTTGCAGGAATCCTAAATTGACAGCTAGCTAGAAGGGCCTTACCACGTAGCATTGATGGGAAACAATAGCAGAAATGACATAAATCTTAGCAGTAGATTCTGTTCAGTCTCCACACTTCAGCTCCATCCAGCTGCTTTGGGATGAACTGGACAGAAGAGGTGAGAGTAAAGCAGCAAAAGTTTTGACACCTCTAGGAATTCTCTGCAATTAGTTTTAGTTTCGTTTATTTCCTCTGCTTCAGGAAAGCTAGACGTTCTCCATGTTCTTCATTCCTGAACAAAGCCTGTTTTACTGCAGATTTATGGGATTTTTTTGTTTTGGATGATCTATGTTTGATCACTTTAGGCTGTGTGGGATTTCAGGTTATTCATTGTAATCAAACTGCTTAAATTACCAGTAAAAATTGGAAAATTTGGTGTTTTTAAAGTTTTGACCAGTAATGCAATTTTCTTTTGTTAAAACAAACGCAGGTAATTTGGTGTATACATTATTTTCCTGTAAATATTAATTACAGTCACCAGTCGTGCATGTTTGAAAGGTGTAAATTCAGCGCAGCTTTATTTTCAGTGCATGATAAACATGATAAGCTCTCAGCAGAGAAAGCTCCCTTTGTTCCCTTTGTTCATCTGCACTCAGCAGCATGTGCTGCCCAGAGGGGATCACTGTCCTGTCAGTCAGAGGCTGTTTGACTTTAATAATTAAAGAGTGAGAATGTGTCGATGGAGTGACTCCGCCCCAAAACAAAACAAAACAAAACAAAACAAAACAAAACAAAACAAAACAAAACAAATAAAACAAAACACACTCTACGTATACACACTCAGACACACAGACATGCACGGCTCAAAACGTTAAAATCGTAAACCCTATGAGCATGAAGATATAAGGAAGTGGTAGAGGGAAACTGCTCACCCTGAAGTCCACTCCATACCAACGTCTGCAGTGGTCCCTCAGTTTGGGAAACACGTTCTCTCTCAGAAACTTCCTTTCCTCCACACAATCTGCAGCACACAGCCAGCATGTAGGATGTAAAGAATTACAGTAACACACAAAACATGTAAAATAAAGAGCTAACACAGTACTATAGAGCAGGAAGTAGTACTGTATATCACTATCACAATGGGGAGGAAAAGGCCAGAAACACACACATACACAGATTAAGATCATGAGCCCAAACAGTAGAAGAGAAAAACTCAGCAGTAGATTCAGTTCAGTCTCCACACTTTAGCTCCATCCAGCTGCTTTGGGATGAACTGGACAGAAGGGGGGAGAGTAAAGCAGCAAAAGTTTTGGCACCTGTAGGAATTCTCTGCATTGACTTTTAGGGCTTCATTTATTTCCTCTGCTTCAGGAAAACTGGAAGTTCACCAGGTCCTTTATTCCTGAACAAAGCCAGTTTTACAGCAAACGTTTTTTTTGTTTTTGAAAACCTATTTTTTGTTACTTTGGGCAGTGTATGATTTAAAGTTATTCACTGTAATCAAACTGCTTAAATTACCTGTAAAAAACTGGGTGCCCTAAAACTTTTGATTGGTAACTTAAATATTTTTTTGTGAAAACAAACACAGGTAATTTGGTGTACTATAGGTTTTTTTTCCTGTAAATATCATTAACAGTTAAGGTAAAGGTGAAAATGCAGCTTTTTGAACACGTGAGCTGTGATGTCACCAAGAATGCTGCTGTTCTAAAAGCAGACTGAGAGTCCTACATCCTCCTGTCCTCAGCCCAGCTAAAATTTGTACTTGAAGACCAATATTTTCCAACCTGTGCACCACTGCCCCCAGTGGGCAATGGTGGTACTGCTAGGGGGCTGATTCAGACATAGCTAGCTGATCATTATTTTCAGTGCTTATCCAAAACATTTATTTGTATGTATAAATGGCTACAAACATCAAGGTCTGAAAGGTAAACAGGTTAAATTGGACACACAGTCCGGAAAAAATATTTCAATATTACAAGTCAGTAAATACATGGGAAAACAAGGAGGAAAGCGCAAGCCTACCCTCAGGGTTGGAACACAAGTAAACTTTCACGCACGCCATGCTAACTTCATCTAAGCTCCCAGGCAGCTGTCCACATCAGGAAAACACTGCAGAAACACACGGCCAACAGCTCACAGCCTTATGTTGGGCGTTGTGGACCGGGCAGATGGGCTGGGCTAAGGGGTGTGGGGCATAACTCCCCTCCTCACTCACTTTTGTTTGTATTCCTCTTCCTGGAAAGAACTTTTATCCTGAAATTAAATGGAATGTGCACCACCCACACACCCTCCCCACACACAGGAGCCACTAAATACACACACTGTGACATTCGATCCACCCCACACACGCTATTACTGCCTTTATCGCAGTTTTTCTTTGACCATACATGCTGCTGTGACAGTGTGTATAGGACTACTACTGTGTGTGTGTGAGGCAGCCTCTTCATCCATTTGCCAGCTTCCCCTCTCACAAAATAAATAAAACACTGTGTAGTTTACCAAAAGTTCATCAGAAGATGCTTATGGATGCTTAGGGAGTTCCCCCTGTTTCTGAAGGTTGCTGGTTCAAATCCCAGACCGGTACAAGCACCACTGAGGTTTTGAGAGCAAGGTATCATCCCCAAACGCTGGGCGCTGGGCGCTGGGCGCTGCCCGCTTCTCCTACATGGATGAGTTAAATGCAGAGGTCACATTTGATTGTGGTGCACTGTGTGTTGTGCTGTGGTTTGTTCACAATGACACTCACTTCAGTCATTTACATTAAAGAAATATAAACAGACATGAAATTCTTCAGTGGAGAAAGTAAATACACCACTGCTATCAGAAGCTAGTGTTGCATCTTTATTTCTTGTAAATGTTTTGCTCACCAGTCTCTGATATCAGCTCGCTGAAATCTTCAACTCCTCTTTTCATGTACAATTCTTAAGGTTGAGTTCAAGATGTTTGAGGCTTTTCTTACATATTCTGCCCTTTTCAAATCCCCTCACAGATTTTCAATAGAGGTAAGAAAACCTTTCCTCTTTTGGAGCCATTCCTTGGTGGATTTGCTACTGTGCTTAGGATCATTATCCTGCTGAAAGGACGTTTCAGAAAAGTTTGGAGTGTAAGGATCTGAGCCGCTTTGACAAGGGTCTTATTGTGATGTTCTAGACGACTTGAGTCAGAACATCACCAGAATGGCAGGTCTTGTGGAGTGTTGCAGGTGTGCAGTAGTTAGAACCTACTAGTAGCAGTATGATACCGTGCTCAAGGGAACCTCAGTGGTGCCCAGGCTGGGATTTGAACCTGCGACCTTCTGGTCACAAGAGCAACATCCAGCACTGTAAACCCAGATTTCATATCTAATTAAACAGTCAGTTACTATCAAATTTAAGTATAATTAATTAATTTTGTAGTAGAAAATACTTGATTCTGATAGATGTAGATGCATAAATAATTTAAATTTAAAATATGGATTGTAGAGAGCTGCTGATTGGCTATTTCAATCCACAATGGGAACGTGAACATGAACACTGTGTAAATGTTGTTTTCAGTTACTTCAAAATTCTGGTCTGATGTTTTAAATTTTCTACAAACCAACATTTTTCAAGATGTCTCCTTTTGCTTTAAACATGTTGTTTTTGGTTTTTTTTGATGGCAATGACATTAACAAAATTTACTTTTTGAATTTAATTTTTCTTCTAGGCAAATACTATATTCATA
>JBBPDA010000021.1:19455440-19462940 GCA_037974385.1 Arnoldichthys spilopterus | reverse complement strand
CTGCAGCGAGTGTGAGCAGGTATTCGTTCCGGGCGTGAGTGGCTTTGGAGTTACAGTCACTCCTCTTAGCTTTCAACTACAGAAGAGAGAAATTTACATTAAAACATCCTTAGCAACAAGCAACGATTACCAGAGTGAAATAAAATTTTATCAGAAATTTATCAGAAACAGTTTTCACCAAATCACCCAGAACATTAGGACCACCTGTCTAATAGTGAGTATGTTCCTCCTGCTGCTTAAACAGCGCTGATTGTTTAGCTCTGTGTGTTCTGACCCCTTTCTATCAGAGTCAGCATCACTTTTTGAACCACAGTAGCTCTTCTGTGGGATCAGACCAGACAGACTAGCTTTCACTCCCCACATGCAGCAGTGAGTGTCAGGTGCCCGTGGCACTGTGGTCAATTCATTAGTCGTTCTTCCTTGGATCATTTTTGGTAGATACTAACTACTGGATATCTGGAACACTCCACAAGACCTGCCGTTCTGGAGATGCTCTGACTCGTCTAGAACATCACTTGTTGAAGTGGCTCAGATCCTTACACTCCTGCTTCCAGCACATCAACTTCCAGAACTGACTGTCCACCTGCTGCATAATATATCCTAGCTCCAGAACAGCAGGTCTTGCGGAGTGTTCCAAGTGTTCGGTAGTTCGTACCTACCAAAACTGATCCAATATAGGACACCTGGTGAATCGGCCACAGGGTCACGGGCACCCAAGACTCACTGATGCATTTGGGGAGTGAAGGCTAGGCTTAAAAAGTGATGCTGACTCTGATAGAAAGGGATCAGAACACACAGTGCACCACAGTCAGAGCTGTTCCAGCAGCAGGAAGGACACTTAATAACAGGCAGGTGGTGTTAATGTTATGGCTGATTGTTGTTAGGATACAAATGACATATATGGTTGACTGAGAATTTTATTTTGGCCTAAAATGGCTGCGTGCTTTTGCTGAATGCTCTCATCTGTGTTGGGTTGTGGTGTTTCTGCTGATGGAGATTGTGATGCTCACCTTGACACTGGCCTTCTGTAAACTAATCCTGGACTGAAACAGCCCCAGCTTTGACCTGCAGAACACACAGCAGACATTAATCAAGTCTCATGAATTTTTCATCCCCAAAAATCAAATCCAATCTAAATCAAACCCAGCTCATGGCGCCACAACATGGAGCTTGCTGCACTACAGCTCTGAGAGCGTTCAGAGTGGAACCCCCTGCACCACAGGCCAATATGACAGTGTTATACTGTTATTGTCACAAACTATGTCACTAAACACTTTTTTGCTTGTAAAGTGAAGATGTGTCATTGTGAACACACTCAAGCACCACAACGAAATATGACCTCTGCATTTAACCCATCGCACGTGCACACGTGGAGCAGTGGGCAGCTACCAACAGCGCCCATGGAGCCATGTAGCAGGACAGTACCTTGCTCAAGGGAACCTCAGTGGTGGCCGGGACTTGAACCGGCGGCCTTCAGTTCACAAAGGCAATGTCCTAACCAGTAGGCCTCCACTGCCCACTGTAGCCAGTTCACGCTATCAACAGAAACATCAAATCCATCCATCCATCCATCCATCCATCCACCTTCTAAACCTTCTTCCATTTCAGGTCGTGGTGAAGCTGAAGCCAATCCCAGCTGACTATGGGCCCAAGGCGGGGTTCACCCAGAACAGAAGACCAACCCATCACAGGGCAATACAGAGACAGACAACCATTCACACTCAGACCTATGGGCACTTTAAAGCATCCAGTTAACCTAATGCAGAACCTTTGGACAGCAGGAGAAAACCGGAGAACCTGGAGGAAACACACGCCCACATGGGCAGAGCTCACACACTCCAAACAGAAAGGCACCTGAGACCGACCAGGGGATCAAACCCAGGACCTTCTTGGCGTAAGGCGTCAGGGCTAACCACTGCACCACCATGCTGCCCTGTTATGTATTCAGTTACATTATTTTTGCCAATGCTGAATAAAACACATCAAAATACTTCGTTTTTAATAAAATGCATTTTATAAAACACACCACTCATATTTGAAATACTGGGGAATGTTCTACTCCAGACTTCAGAAAAACAAAAATGTCGTGAAAGATATCCTGCAGGTTTAGGTCTCTCCATGTTTTTGCCATATGAGATAGACGTTTTGGAAAAATAAGGCCTGTGTCGTTCGTTCTCTGGGTTGCGAAAGGCAGGAAAAAACAGTGTAAGTAAACCCACATTGACTCACACTCACATCTGCATGAGGAAGTAACAGGCTTTACAAATTAAACCCAGATTAACAGTTTTCACAGAGGAGGCCGAGGAAGCCTGAGGCAGAACGAGGCTCTGTGTTTCTAAATCCAACCCAGATCAGATCAGATCCGCTCCGTGACTTGTGAAGGGAAAGGAAAGTCTTCGTCAGAACAAGAAGAGCTGCATCTTCATTTAACAGCTGTGTTAGTTTAGCAATAAAAAAGAGAAAGATGGATCGTGTGAGAAAGTGGGCGGTTTGTGCTTGTGGTGATGGCGTCGCTCCATTTCCACAGTGAACTTCCACATCCACACATCGCTCATAGGTGTTTAGGGCAGTGGAGCTCTGGTGGTTAGAACACTGACCTTCTGAACTGAAGGTGCCTGGTGCTCCACGTGTGCACGTGTGATGGGCTAAATGCAGAGGTCACGTTTTGTTGTGGTGCTTGAGTGTGTTCAAACAGTTGCTTTCACTTTCATAATAAAGCCTCCAGTGCACTGAAGAAGTCCACTGTAGCTGATAAAATTCCATCTAAATCTCTAACATCTACATCTAAAAGTTCCACCTGAAACAGACTATTAACTGACAAAATTCCGCCCAAATTAGCTAAAAATAGCTAAAAAAAATTCCATCAAAACTTGACTGTGGTTGATCAAAATTCCATCTGAACTGGATAGTGGTCAGACAAAATTCCATCTGAACTCAATAATAAAGTGACAAAATTCCAGCCAAATCTGACTGTAGCTGAACAAAAATTCATCTGAACTCCACTGTAAACGTAAAAATAATTCTGTCTAAATTTGACTGTAGATGAAATGGGAGTCCATGGGATTTGGTCCAGTTTCCCCGCGAGCCAAAATGGATCAGCAGCTTGGAGAATGGAGAATTTATCAATTAATCACTGCCTTTGAACAGCCAGCGTCTCCAGCGTCGCACATTTAATGTTTATTACCTTTTTTCAGGCACTAAAATTATGGGAAAAAAACCTAAAGCACTGAAAAAACAGGACACTACCTGTAAAAAGTGTGAGACATTATAAATTTGAACTTGATTTGAAACCTGATAATCATTTTGAAAGGATGCCTGAGCCCGACCGAACCCCAACGTTCTGTCAGATAATTCGAGCGTTGGGGGAGGTCTAAGGACATAAATAGAGTAACGACCTCCCACTTTTTCCTCCTCAACTCCTGCTCTTCTCTTCACTGCCAGGAACAAAACGTAGGGCTGGGCCAATGGCCAAATCAATATTGCCCTTGCTAGGCAGCTCAATCTCAATCCACTGCATGTGCAAATGGCTCCGGAGGGTGAGGAGTGCTAGTACAGGCTACAACAAATGCAGCATCCTGCTAATGAGCTGCTTTAGAAGGAAAGCTCACCCTGTAGACACCCTGTAGACCACATAGACTGGATGAGAGTTTCGGTGGAGGACTTTCCGACAAAAGCACAGAAGGGAGCACTGAATTTTGTGATATCTCCTCGTAACGAGCAGGCTGTACTCTAAATACGCTATTAGAGCGACTCCGAGGCTTTAAAGCTCATATCCAGGTGGTTTCTAAATGGCCAGTAAGTGGGACAGCCCCGAAGCGAGGGTTCCTTGCCGTGGGTTTGTGACCTGGCAATAAGTAGCGGCGCTCTGAGGCTGCTAGCTTTAGCAATTTAATGCTTAGCGCCCGCAGCAGATGAGGTACCTACTTGGCTTCGATGTCGGCCTTCTCGCGGACGGTCTGGGCCATCTGCTCCAGCTCAAAGTACTTCTTTTTGGACTTGGCCAGGTCCTTCACCGAGTCTTGCAGCTCAGCCTGGATCCGGCCCAGCTGCTCGATGCACTGCACACAACAGCCACAGGGGGGGCAGCATCACAGGTGGTAGGGTGGGGGTACAACAGAGGGCAGTTAAACACAACTCACGAAGCAAACTACCAACATTAAAGGATTTAAAACTCCTATACTGATCAGCCATAACATTAACAACACTGACAGGCGAAGTGAGAAACAACAAGTCTAGTTATTTCATTACACGGGGGGTGGGATATGTTAAACAGTCAGTTCCTGAATTCAATGTGCAGGAAGCGGGAGCGTAAGGATCTGAGCCACTTTGACAAGGGATGTTCTAGACGACTGAGTCAGAGCATCTCCAGAACAGCAGGTCTTGTGGAGTCTCGGGTGTGTAGCAGTAAGTACCTATACGGGCACCAGAGGTTCACTGCTGCATGTGGGGAGTGACGGCTAGCCCATCTGGTCAGCTTCCACAGAAGAGCTACTGTGGTTTAAAAAGTGAATGCTGATTCTGACAGAAAGGGGTCAGAACACACAGTGCACCACAGTCAGAGCTGTTTCAGCAACATGAGGGATACACTCAGTATTAGGCAGGTGGTACTAATGTTATGGCTGATGAGTGTATTCTCCATCAGTCACATCCGCTACGAATGCATTACTACAAAACCCACTGACTCAAAATACATTTATACCATGTATTTGCTAAACGTTGACATTGTAAAATGCACTGCACAGGCACACAAACACACACACACACACACACACACACACACACACACAAAAACACAAACACACAAACACACACAGACAAACACACACACACACACACACACAAACACACACACACACAAACACAAACACACAAACACAAACACACACACACAAACACAAACACACAAACACAAACACACACACACATATTGGTATTGCTATACTTATGAGGACACTCCATTGACTTGTGTAAACCGTTTTTCCTAAAAAAAAACTTGAATTTGTGGAGAAATCAGCTTGTTTCCATTTGAGGACCAGCAAAATGTGCTCAATTCAACAAGATTTTCCTATCATTATGAGGACATTTGGACCTCACAAAGAGTTAAATATGTGTGCACACACATACACAGCACACACGGACTGCATGAGCGTGAACCTGTGACAGACAGTACCTTCTTCAGCTGCTGCTCTTTGTAAAGCCGTACTGTTTTGGCAGGGTCGGAGATTTCGTTCTTGTAGTTTTCACACACGAACAGTCGAGACTGGGTCACTTGCACTGTGCCCTCCAGATACGCCCTCCACACACCGTACACATTCCTGCAACACACATACACACTGCTGCACAACGGCCAGTATCACAGGTATGAGCACCACCTTGGCACCGTGTCTGGAGTAGGAGTGTAGCGATATAGCAATAGCAACACAGCAATTTTGTGACTTACTCTCAGGATGTGTTCTACAATACAATATTACTGTCTCTCCCACCTCTGACTGTTAAGAGGCCCTGCATTGAAAAAGTGGTGGAGTAAACCGCTTCCTGCTGGCGTAACATATAAAAATGGCGCGCTGTTGGGGGTGGCTGGTAAGAAAGGGGTCCTGGGCTTAAGGGAAAGGGGAATGGATTTCGACAAGTAGGGATGGGGCCTCACAAGCCAAACCAGATGTGGACCTCCCTTGCCACGCAAGTCCACCTTCTCACTGGTCACAAACCTCTAGGCATGATGTCGGGGCACCTGCTGCCAATCTAGGGCAAGCCCAAGAGCCTTTTACCATTTTTAACCGGCACCAGGGACGAGGACTCTACGTCGCCTGACGGGACAACCATGCTGAAGGCAGGGCTCTCAACTGCACACTGCCAGCCTGCCTGGGCACTGCGCCTTAAACAAAGTACCTTAAGTAATAACAGGACCAGTGGGAATTCCTACAGAGGTGTTAAGACACGATACTATCAGAATATGTGTTCTAGATACAAAGTTATTGTAATCCACTGTAGTTTACTGTAGTTTACAGTAACACAGACAGTGTGTTACATGTAGGAGTCTCTGCGGTCATCTTTCCCACTCTGACTTCCTTTACCATCTACACAAGAGAAGAACCTGGTCTTGCGCCACCTTGTGGACTTCAGAAGCAGTGTTATCAGAGTAGACGCATGTACCAAAATAAAAGTTGAAAATGTTGAAAATTGTAAAAAATAAGAAAAATAAACATATTGATAATATTGAAAATATTGATACTCTATCGATATAATAATGTTCTGAAAAATATCACAATGCTACACCACTGTTAATTTCACTGAGTGCTTCCTTGAAGCCGACTCCATCGGATGCACTTGTTTGTCTTTGTAACACACTTAACTGTAACCGTGTACTGTATGTGTTGCTGCCCATCTTGGCCAGGACTCCCATGAAAAAGAGGTTTTTAACCTCAGTGGGATTTTTACTGGTTAAACAAAGGTTAATAATAATAATAATAATAATAATAATAATAATGAATAAAAATACACTGTGTGACTTATTACAGTATTAGTATCACAGTGCTCTTATGAATGGCAGCGTACAGAACCAGTGTACTTAATCTGCATAGCAGCGGCAACAAGCTGCTGTGTGAAGGAGGAGTGGGGGGGCGTGTGTGGGGTTAAGTCACCTGTAGTCTGTCCGCTGGTCGTCCGGTTTAATGCCGGGCCAGTCCCTCTTCAGATACTGGTTGGCCAGTTTCTGCAAAGCCTGAAAAACAGACAGGGAAATGACAGAGGAGCTGTTAATTGGGCGATTTATGCAGATATCCAGCCTCTCGGCACCAGCTCCCTGCTCAGAGAGAGGGAACACAGTGTGTGTGTGGGGCCATATGTGTGTTCTCATGACCCCGTCATTAAACACCATTTATCATGAATCAAGCCTCAGTCTGACACCAGAAGGGCGGACACACATGCACACGCACACACACACACCATACTGTTTCATATAACATATTCTAAATGGTTAGGGAGGGGTGTGTGTGTGTGTGTGTGTGCATGGGGGGTATTTAGCCCCATATGGGGAAAATACAGGCTCTGATTCAGTATTACAGTACAGCCCCATCCCCCCACCTATCTATCCGACATATGGCCAAACAAATTCAAACAAAAGCTCCAAAATATGTTTATTACACAGCCCGAACCCCCAAGCATCTTCAAAATAATGAGGGAGGCCCGTCTGCCAGGCTGGAAGAGAGAGAGAGAGAGGGAGAGAGAGGGAGAGGGAGAGAGAGGGAGGTGGCCTCACTCACTGTTGAACAAACACAGTGCAGTGTCATTTCCACCTGTCAGATTCCCAGCTCTGAACCCACAGCGCACACACTCGCTCTCTCTCAGCTCACACGGGTACAGTGTGTCAGTACATACGCAGGGTGTGTGAACTCGGCTACACTCACACACACGTTCCTCCTGCCACACACAACAAACTGGAGCACATCTTCCCTCTCATGCAGCAGACAGGGCCTGTACTGCGCTGGGCGAGTGTGTGAA
>JBBPDA010000021.1:19447940-19450440 GCA_037974385.1 Arnoldichthys spilopterus | reverse complement strand
TTTACACTTTTCATGGCCTGAAACATTCAGATATATTGGCTGCTGGAAGGACGTGCCTGTGGTTCTACAAACGCAGTCACAGACGTTAAAAACGTTAAAAAGCCGCAGCAGGTGTGGCCTCTTCCCCGTTTCGGCCTTTCCCTGCTACATTCTCTCACTCTGGTCCGTCTGCGGCGGATATCCTGCTCGGGCTGGACCGGATCGTCCCAGGCCTGCCTACCAAACAACAGGAAGTGACTGAGCCTGCAGCGTTACTACAGGAGAAATGTGTCGAAGTGCAGTTTCCTGTTGCGTCGGCCTCTGAACTACCGCACCCTTACACAACCACACGGTGTACAGCAGCGTACACACTGTGCTAACCGTGCTCTTAACGGAAGAGGTGTTCATGAATACAGTGATCAGCCAAAACATTAAGACCACCTGCTCCTGCTGCTGAAACAGCTCTGACTGTGCTGCACTGTGTTCGGAAAAGAGTTGTATAAAGTACATGAAGGTCATGCTTGAGCAGAAGAACAGATACCCTACCAAAAGTGGGCAAACGTGGGCAGTGGACTAGTGGTTAGGACACTGTCTTTGGGACCTGAAGGTTGCAGGTTTGAGTCCCGCCCCGGGCACTACTGAGGTACCCTTGAGCAAGGTACCGTCCCTCTACACTGCTCCCCGGGCGCTGTTGGTAGCTGCCCGCTGCTCCACGTGTGATGGGTTAAATGCAGAGGTCACATTTCGTTGTGATGCTTGAGTGTGTTGACAATGACAAAGAGTCACTTCACTTAAAAAAAATCTCTTAGAAGTTTAAATCACAGACTAGACAGCTACTCAAGTAAAAGTATTTAGTATTTAGTATTTACTGTAGTTAAGAATGACAAATAATCCATAACTAAATGTACTAAAGTTATGAAAGTACGAGTACAAGAACCTATTAATAAAAACAGAAGGCCGTCAGAATTTTGAAAATTATGAGGTTTCTCATAGCATGGAGCCTACATCACACTTCATAAACAAGCTCTTCAAAACTTAAACAATTCACTAAACACCAGCCTGTTTTCTTCTACATAGCTTCATTCAACCCTCGCTCCCTCACTTTAGTTCATCTTGACCTTCTTTCTTTCCCCCTGTAATAAGAGCAATCTCTGCAACGCTGCATTTGAGCCCTGTGTGATTCCTTTCACTCATGAAGACCAGCTTTTACAGACGTGAACCTCACACCAGGAACGGCAGATCATTCGCTAACTGGTAAACAGTGATTTCTGCCGTTGCCAAAGGTGCGAGAAGGTCAAAAAGTCACTGAGAGAGAGAGAGAGAGAGAGAGAGAGAGAGCGAGAGAGAGAGAGCGAGAGAGAGAGCGAGAGAGAGAGAGAGCGAGAGAGAGAGAGAGAGAGAGAAAGAAAGAGTGGAAGTGACCGTGTGTCATTGTACAAACACAAAGTTCACCACAACAAAATGTGACCTCTGTATTTAACCCATCCACACGTGGAGCAGTGGCAGACATCAGCAGCACCCGGGGAGCAGTGTAGAGGAACCTCCGTGGCACCTTGGCCAGGACTTGAACCTACAACATTCCACATGACCACATGGTAGTAATAGTTTGCTGTGTGTTCTGGTTTAAACACCGCCCCCTGGTGCTCGCGTAACGTGCGACTGTGTTAGCAGACGAAAACTATTCGAACTTTCCCGCGTGACGCTGCTGTTCGCAGATGGAGAAATAACATTTGGGCAAATTCCAAAAGCCTGCAGCTGGAAAACACAGCGGCGCAGGAATGTTTAAAGTGATACGGAACTAAATGTGTTTATTTACACTGATTTATCTCACAAACAGCTGGATTAAGGGTGTTTCTGCTCTCCGTTTTGGAGCGGACATTGTAAACAGCTGGACAGAAATTCAGCTGGAACATTCCGTCCAGACATCTCCAACATCAGCCACTAAATCAGCGTAAAACTAAAGCAGCAAACCTCAGACACTGAACACGTCCGGGCTAATCGAGCACATCTGGGCTGAAGGGGGAAAACTGAACTGAACCACTCCTGTAACATAGCAGAGCCTACACACAACTGCATGTATAGGGTGGCATGCTAACGCTGATAGGGTGGCATGTAAAGGGTGGCATGCTAACGCTGATAGGGTGGCATGCTAACGCTGATAGGGTGGCATGTACAGGGTGGCATGGCTTATGCTGATAGGGTGGCATATAGAGTGGAGTGACTTACACTAATAGAGTGGCATGTTTAAGGTGGCATGGTTTATGCTGATAAAGGGGCATGTAAAGGGTGGCATGGCATACACTGATAGGGTTGCATGTAAAGGGTGGCATGGCTTATGCTGAAAGGGTGGCATGTATAGGGTCACATGGTTTATGCTGATATGGTGGAATGCTAACGCTGATAGGGTGGCATGTAAAGGGTGGCATGCTAACGCTGATAGGGTGGCATGTATAGGGTGGCATGCTAACGCTGATAGGGTGGCATGTAAAGGGTGGCATGCTAACGCTGATAGGGTGGCATG
>JBBPDA010000021.1:19406794-19419400 GCA_037974385.1 Arnoldichthys spilopterus | reverse complement strand
TTAAATGCAGAGGTTGCATTTCGTTGTGGTGCTTGAGTGTGTTCACAATGACAAATAGTCACTTTCACTTCACTTTTAGGCCTAAAACTGAACTCATTCATGGTGGAGGGATACATGCAGGGCATTGGGGGCTATTTTGCCTCACAACACCCTACATACACCCCTCCAACAGTTATTATGTAGGTGGTGGATAATTTTTGAGCAGCAGACAAAATTTGTATGGTAAGTTGGCCTCTGAAAATGCACCGATTCACTATTTTACCATTGTCAACATTCCACAGAAACACTCAGGTGACACATGGAGCTTCACTGGTGGGGCTGGATAGACAATGTTTACCCAAGTGGCGTGTGACAATGTTTACAGTGCAACATTTCAATGGATGATTGATTGATTGATTTTTTTTGTGTGTGTGTGTGTGTGTGTGGGGGGGGGGGGGTTCCACAATGCAAGCCTCAACATCTTTACAATGTTCATCCATTGACCCAACCCTACTGGGTAGCAAATAAAATGGCTATATTTGTGGCAGAGACGTCTGGTTCCATTTACCAACACTGTACAGAGTCAGTAAATTTCTCTTCAATGAACCATTTCACACCAAACCCACTCTGAACGGCACTGTTCTCACCTCAGCCACTACAATTTTGAAGCTGAACCATTACTTCACATATAAAAATGTATTTAAGAGACTCTACACACCTCTGGCCATCCTACGACTTATGGGTTACGCCATTGGCAGTGAGGGCCTAGCGGTTCAGGACTTGCCCATGTGATCTGAGGGTGGATGGGTTCAATGCAGAGGTCACATTTCATTGTAGTGCACTTTGTATGATTGGGTGCGTTCACAATCACAGTCACTTTCATCATATACAGTCAAATCTACATACATCTCCTTCCACCCCCCCCCCCCCCTCTTCTCCCCAATCCTGCTCCCATCCCCACCTCCTGAAATCAGAGCCAGCTCTTTACATAAAAGGCCATCCTCACACACTCCTCACACCCAGGCTGAGGGTGTGTCCCTCACTCGGCTGAGCCACATGTGCCTTGGAGTATGTTTGGGTGTGCACGCTGTTCCCTTGCGTCACACACTCCTTGAGGAATGCTTAGCCAGCAGGTCTTTGCTTCCCCCCCCCCTTCCTTGCTTTCGGTCTCTCTCATTTGCACACACAGCAGTAACGGTAAAAACAGGGTGCTCTGCCCAGACGCACACCCTGTTTTTGTGGTCTCACACACAGACTATGGCAAGTACCACGTCTGTGCACCCTCCCGTCCTGAAGGCTCACACAATCTTCCATTATAATCTTCGCTGCTGCCTTAGACAGAACGGCCTCCAACGTATGCTGCGTGTCGAAAAGTATCCGGACAGCCCTCCAGCTACTTTAGTGTGCAATCATTGCTCACACAAGTGCACAAACCAGTCACCAGTCCCCCCCAACCGCGTTGGGCCAGAGTAATGGAGCTCCATCCACTACCTTTGGGATGAGTTCATCATCTAGCATCAGTACTTAACCTCATTAATGCTCTCCCGGCTACAATCAAACCCTCACAGCAATGTTCCAACATCCAGCCTTCCTGCAGCAAAGGTGGGGCAGCAACTCCTCCTTGGTTTGGAGTCTACAAAAATTGCCTATACTGATCAGCCATAACATTTCCACCACCTGCCCACTGTGTCCCTCCTGAAGCTGAACAGCTCTGACTGTGCTGCACTGTGTGTTCTGACCCCTTTCTATCAGCGTCAGCATCACTTTTTAAACCACAATAGCTCTTCTGGGGGAACCAGATGGGCTAACCTTCACTCCTCACATGCATCAGCGATCCTTGGGTGCCCATGACTCGGCCATCCTTCCTTGGATCACTTTTGGTAGGTACTAACTACTGCACACCTGGAACACTCCA
Source organism: Arnoldichthys spilopterus (assembly GCA_037974385.1). Classification (NCBI taxonomy): domain Eukaryota; kingdom Metazoa; phylum Chordata; class Actinopteri; order Characiformes; family Lepidarchidae; genus Arnoldichthys; species Arnoldichthys spilopterus. The sequence continues at coordinate 19,417,506 of JBBPDA010000021.1, read as the reverse complement.
CATGACCTGTTCTTCTGGAGATCCTCTGACTCTTGTCTTGTCTTGAATATCACAAGAAGGCCCTTGTCAAAGTGTCAGAGATCCTTACGCTCCTGCTTCCAGTACATCAACTTCAAGAACTGACTGTTCACTTGCTGCCTAATATATCCCAGCATTTTCCCTTTAAGACCCCCCCCCCACATAACAGATCAATTTGCGGTGGTCATATTGAACACCAGCACGCAGAACGTCTCTTTGACATAATCCACACAAAGCCCTTGCGTGAGGTAAGCGGGAAGAGAGAGACAAATTCTACAAGCTCATTTTGTTCCAGGACACATGAACCAAACATCAAACAAAAATACATCACTGTCATAAAGCAGGACTGAGTTTAGAGCAGGGCCTGAGGCCAACATGGCCTTTTAATGCCCTTTATCCTTCACTATGGACGACAGAAGGAAGAATGTAAGGGGGGGCAAACAGAATCAGAGAGAAAGAAGAGACAGAACATAGAGAGAAGAAGATAGACAGAGAGACACAGACAGTGAGAGAGAGTAAGAAAAGAGAGAGAGAAAGAGAGAGAGTAAGAAGAGAGAGAGAGAAAGAAGAGAGAGAGAGAGAGAGAGAGAGAGAGAGAGAGAGAGAGAGAGAGAGAGAGAAAGAAGAGAGAGAGAGAAAGAAGAGAGAGAGAGAGGACGAAAGAAAGAAAGAGAGAGTGAAAAGCAGGAGAAAAGAAAGAGATGGAGAGAAAGAAAGAGAAAGTGAATCAAGAGAAAATGGTGGGGAGAGAGAGAGAGAGGTTAAAAGACAGAAAGAAAGACAGAAAGACAGAGCGCGAGACCTCAGTCTGCTGTGAATGATGACTGAAATTAGGCAAAATTATCGGAGCTGAAAGTCGAGGCCAGGACGCTGCATTTTCCCCGCTGTGCGTTTCATAATGACCCTTAATTCAAAACAAAAGAAGAAAAATTAAAAACTAAAGGCCAAGGAATTCTGGTTTGGCTTTAGGGAGAAAGAACCACAGCACTGTCAATCTCATAAACTCGTTTTCACATAATCAGCCTGTATCACCAAGACCCAAGACTCAACAAACAGCAACACGTGACCCAACAAACCGCACAGAATCAAAGACGGACGAGCGCCGACAAACACACTGCCATAAAAGGTGCAGTGCAGAACGGAGATAGCAGCAGGGCAAAAGTGGGTTCACATACTGACACAAAAACCAGATCTAAATGCTATAGAACTGCTAGGGCTGCACGATTACCACCAAAATGATTCTCACGATTATTTTGATCATGAATATTGTGATTATTCATTGGTTTTAGTTACAAAAATGTAAACATAACACAGCGTGTGCTACTTTCCCTCTAAAGTGCAGTAACTACTGTAACTACTTGCAATTACAGAATCCAGGGGCGGAATCTGGATTCAGGATCAAGATGTGAAGAGCTCCGTACTAAACCGCACAATACAGAACAGAAGGGTGCAAATAATTAATCACAGATTAAAATTCCACACCAGCACTTGCAGGATTCACAACCAAACCCCTTGAGAAACAAAGGGGAATGTTGTAAAAACATTTTTCTCCTGTAAACGTGTGAATAATGATGATGTGAGTGTGAACACGTCATCGGTGATATCGTCAGCATATAGGAGAAGATCTAATCTCATCGCGGGGGGAAACAGTGCCACTAGATCACGAATGGGGCCCTCCCTGTTAAATAACCCACTGACTGTATGGACTGGGGGAGGAGGAGACATTTTTTAACAGTTACATACAACAGTCTTATTTAAAAAGGGCTTAAGGAAAGTCAGGTTTCCATGGCGCCCATCCTCTAGAAGGACAAACTTTGCACTACATTACAGTAGGAAAGTTTTAAAAACTGCACTTATTTTGTCACTTTAGGCAAAACACCATGGTTCCCGTGACTCCTGGCTCATATTATGTGCCACCTGTTGATTTTGTATTAATATAATTTGCAAAATTCCTGTTGTACTGGCATCACTGTCTGCAGCATCTACATGACCGGTGTTTAACTGTAGCTGTTATAATTTTCCTACTGAACTTTGACTGCATTTCACAGCCTGAACCTACTGAACGTTATGTGTATAGTGTATTTGTACAGTTTAGCATGTGTACAGTTATTTGTATTGTGTGTATTTACAGTTTAATTTGCATTCTGGGACTATTGGTAGCAAAATTTCACCCAGGACTAATAAAGTAAGTGTCTATCGGTCAACCTGCATGGACGCCGTTCTCCAGTGAGGTCAGTTAGGCAACTGGAGCCTCAAAAAGCATTAAACCAAACTGATCTTGGAGCTAAATTAGTGTCTAAATACACAAGGAGATAAAACAATCTCTCCAAAACATGCCAGGAAAGAATGCAGGGACATGACATGTCAGACAGCCAAGCACTCATCTACACACACACAACCTGACACAGGCTTTGAGTAGGGGGTGTAAACGCAGCCAGAGCTGGAGAGAAGGTGGACCTAAGAATACGAATTCCTCATTTTTTCTTAGAAACGCCGTTTCGGTTACGTTCAGGACGAAAACAAATCTCAGGCCATAAATTTCCCTTCGCTGGGATCAGATGATTCACAAATGGAGACCGTCAGACACGTGTGCACACACAGACACACATTATTGACGCAGCCTTTCCAAGTTTACTTCAGAAAGATTTATCCGTCCCACTGTGGTCGAACACAGCCCAGCACCATTACAGAGGGCTCCAAGCAAATGTAAGAACGATGCAAAACAACTGCAAGCCCATTTCACCCTCAATTTAGGAGCTTCAAGCAGGCAAAACACACTTCAGCAGCTGTTTGGGTTTAAGGGACACTCTTAAAAATAAGCGAGCATGCGTTCATACCTACGTTCATACCCACGGTCATGCATCACACACCTGCCTGCATGTAGAAAAAAGAAAACACTGCACTTACCACACGTGGCTTGGCCTTAAGCGGGGCTGCCGTCAGCTCCACGCTGGACTTCCTCTGCAGTATGGGTTCGCTGGTGGTGGTTGGACTTGCAGGAATGGACCTGGTACCATCTACCACAGCTTCAGCACACGCACCTTCAGGGGGGTTCAAGGCCAGTATGTACTGTTCCGTCACATCCTCAAGAGATGGGGTCCCCTCCCCCTGACTGTGCTTTGATGGTCTTGGGGGTTCAGTGGTGCTACCTTGCTGTTCCTGAACAAGGGAGCGGGTGCCGGAGGGTACAAAAGTGGCCGGTTCGCTAGCATGACGCACATGCTTGGCCCTGATTTTAGGAGGAGGGAGCTGAGGCAAGACCGATGTGACGTCGTCCAGGTGGTCTTCAAGGGCCTGGTCCTCCTGATGCTCCTCTAGCTGGTCTCCATCATCACAAGACTGCTGATGTGTGATGCGGTGAGTACGTTTCTTGTTGCTGCGGCGACTTACGAAAGGAGACAACAGTTTTGGGTCAAAGGAGTAACCGGACTCCTCACCGGCCGCTTGAGCATCTCCGTTGCGGTCGAGGTGGGAGGGAAGAACATGCTCTGATTGGGACCGAGGCCTCCTGCCAGAATAAGGCTGTCGCTGTTCACTGCTCAGCTCCCACAGCTCATCTCTCTGCTCCGACAAGATGGGCTCGCTGCTCGAAGGCGGAATGGACTGCTCGGACTCGTTAATAGGTTCGTTCAGATGTTTCTGGATCTCAGGGGTCGGAGCAGCAAGCTCCCCACGCCTGCTGGGATCGCTGAAGCTTTTCTTCTTCACCGCTTTTCCATTTCCCTTCTCATCAATGAGTTTGTCCATGGCACCAGGTTCGTGCACAATGCTCTGGATCACGGTGCTGTAATCCCGCACACCATCACTGCACACCGAGAGGTCACTGGCCGCACTGCCGGTGCACTCGGACAGATCTGCCGCTGAGGAGTCTGCACCAGGCCCCACCTTCGAGTTTAGAGAAAGTGAACCAAGCAAGTTGCTGTCGACGGAGAAGCCGTTACTCGCGTCCTCCGCGACGGAGCGACGTCGAGGCATGGGGTCGCTGAGAGAGCGGTAAGCAGACTCACCGTTTGACTCACCATTGCTTCCATTGCTGGAGTCGGAGCCATTGTTGCCAGCGGAGGAGAATTTTCTTCGCCGACGAAGGGCACTGGGGGTCGGAGGAGCGTCTAAAGCCACCTGACTGACGTTTTTATTGATGTTTACGTCCCCTCCTATGGCTACTGCCTCGTATTCGGTCCTCACAGATGGAGCTGGAGCGGATTTCTCTGGAGTCATGTCAACCAACTGTTCCTCATACAGTCCAGACTGATTCCACACAGTGAGCGTCTGGCCCAGCAGGTCTGTGCCAGAGGACAGCCCTCCAGCCTCTGGCTCTGTAACTATTCCTTCATCTGTGAGACTGGATTCGTGTCCAGAAAGCTCGTCCAGTGACTTATCACAGAACACATTCTCCTCGGAGTTTCCCCTCTGTAAGCATTTTCTACTTTCTCCGTCAGGCTGATCCTTGCACTCCGTGACAACATCCTGCTTATCCGACTTCTCCTGTTGGGCTGATTTATCTGCTTCCTTTCCGTCCTCCTCCAGAGCAAAACTCTCTTTTCCTTTGAAACCTTCGTCATCTTCATCATCGTCATCCTTGCTGGCGCTCATTTTGCAAATATCCCTTATCACCTGTCTTGCTTCCTGAACATAACGGTCTTGGAGAGGCGTTGGCATGGGCTCGTCGTAGCCATAGCCACCTCTGCAATCATCGCTCTCCACCTCCCGGTCAGAGACCACCACCCGATCTCCATCCCCTTCACAGGCCAGTCTCTGCTCGGAAGAACTTCGAATAGCTGAGCCAGTCCCAGAGTAGCGCCGCCCTAATGGCTTCTCTGAGTAAGTGAATGATTTGGCCCTCCTCAAAGTGGCGGTGAGGTCTTTCAGCGAGGGCCTCCTAACGTTCAGCCCAGGGCTTTTCGAGCCCATTCTGTACACAGCTGATGTGGCCTGAACACCTGGAAAGCTAGAGTTTAGACCTTCGTCACCATCTCGCCCCCTCCTCTTCATCCTCAGCTCTGACAAATCCGTTTTCAGGTAACTGAGCAGCGACAGAGTTTCTGAGGCAATGTCAGGATTCGACATAGATATTCTGTCCGTCTCCTTTTCGTGAACTACAGAGCGGCAGTACAGCCTGTTTTCTGAGGTGACAGGGGCACAATCACTTGGACTTAAGCCAGGAACCAGCCTGGGCCGGACTCGGACAGGAGCGCGAGAAAAGTTGTCTCCGTGGCCGAAGCTTGGCGAGCGGTACATAGTGGCATTGCCATGATAAGTCTTGCTAAGGACAGAAGATGAGGCACTGGAAGCACTGGATGGTTGATCCTCCTCCTTTAGAGTCTCAGTGCTGGAATATCTGCTGCTACTTCGTGACCCCATAGGACTTAGAAGAAATGAGGGGATGGTTACCTTTGACACCCGCGACACGTGTGGGACGTGACTGGCAGCAGCTTGTCCCTCGGATGCTTTAGACAGCCGCCTGGGGCCGTCCTGGACCACAGCAGAACCTTGAGGTGGATGTCCTAGGTCCCATGTGTGCCCCAAACAGGACCTAGACCGGAAGCCTTCAAGCCTGCGCCCCTCCATCTGGGATTCGCAGGAGTGCTGGTGGCGCTCCAGATGCTCCGTCATCACAGGCTGGTCGTCGCTGTCGTCCGACTCCCCATTGTCCCGACTGCAGCTGCTTTTCTTCTTTTTCCTCAGAGAGCGACGCCTAACGTCCCGGTTGTGGTGAGCTAAACCCGCGGGACTGTCTTCCTCACTGCCTGAGGACTTTCGAAGCGGCTTTGCCCAGGTGCCATGCTTGTTGCTCCAGAAGAAGTGTGCGCCAACGCCTCCACTGCTGCGGACAAACGAGAGTGTGTTTCTTCCAGTCTGTCCTCCAGATTCCTCCTCCTCCTCCTCCTCCTCTCCTGAGCTCACTCTACCGCGAGCTTTGGCCGCGTCCACTTCCACGGAGGGGCCCGTGTGTGGTTTTGAGGAGCTATGTGAGGAATGCAAACTATCTGGTGGCTGCGCCTGCTTTACCCTCTCCCTGTGCTCCTGCAGCTGCTCGCGGTGAGCACACAAACGCGACCCGAGAGGCAAGGCGGCGGAGCTACTGCGAGGTGGGGGGGTCGGGGGAGAGGGCCTGGGGTCACCATCCACTCTTCCTGTCCAGCTCTCGGTTCCCACTCCACTTCCGTCCCGCTTGCTTTCTGTCACGCAGCCGTCGCGCGAATAGTTCCCAGAGCTAAAAGCAGAGTCCGCACCCGGACACGTTCCCTCCTTGCGGCTCAGCAAGTCCGCAGACAGCCTGCCGCTGCCAAAATCCAAGCTGTTAACATCCTGCCAGGCTCCTCTCTGCTGCAGAGGTGACTGTCCGCCTCTTCTGTCTGTCGGGGCGCTGCCGTCTTTGAAGTGCAGGCTGGCAAACTTCAAGTCCTCCGCATCCGACGTCGACCTGTGCTGCTTCTTGTGACCATCCCCGAACAGCTGTCTGATTTTGGTCACGCTCGGCCAGTTCGAGTTCTCGAGAACGCTCTCCACGTACGAGGAGCGATAGCTGCGGTGCGACTTGTACGTGGGAGCTCCTACGACAAAAACATCATCCTCTGAATGCAGGGGGTCAGCGTTAAGGTTACCAGAGCTATCAGACACGTCAGAAGAGCCTCGCTTACCTGCGTCCGCCGCCTTTCGGGCCCTCCGTCTCGGACTTCGGTCTGAATCGGACCCAGACACGGACTCTGGGGCCGAACAGCGTCTGTGATCCTTGGCTGGCACCAACTCTACGGGAACTTTGCTCTGGGCTCCCAAACAGCTGCTACTCTCCTGTACAGGCGAGTCCTGTGGATCCTCTGGAGCCCCCAGACTGGGTGAAGGTTCTCCCGAGCTCCTGGGCAGCACCGTGCTAGCTCTGAACTTCTCTGAGAGCAGGCGAACTGACGCTGAAGCCGTGGGGGAGCTGGAGCCTGCCTTTAGCTCTGCGGTCGAGAGGCTGGCTGCAGAGATTTTGGAAACTTTTCTTGCCACAGCGACACTCGCCGCGTCCGGGGAGGGCTGTGCTTTCTCGCCTGCCGTCTCGGCAGCCCGAGGGGGGAGGGCCGCGCTCTCCGAGTCCTCTGATTTGTGGCGCTGCTCCTCGCCTCCACGTTTATTTACCTTCCAGCTCTCCAGCTTCTTGAAAGAGACGGAGCGAAACACGGCGGCCCTGCTCTCCGTCTCCTTCCCTGCCATGGCGCTCTCTGCCCCTGCGCTCATTCTCTTCCTCGCCTCTATCTCCCTTCTTTTGTTCTGTTCATTGATAAAAAAAAAAAACAGACCCGTTTTCCTGCGCGCTCACACCTTTAACGCCACTCGAGGGTCCCGCATGTGCCCGTGCGCCACTTTCCAGGAAAACAAACAATCAAACGCACGAAGGAAAACGATGTATCAGCTCGAGCGTTGGAACACTACCCAAAACACGGGAGAAAGTTGCCTCCTGACCTTCTCTGCATGTCCTCTGTTGGTCCAAAGCCTCTTCCAGGGCTTAGCAGCAGCAGCAGCGTGGACCAGAGAAACTTCCAACTTGTTCCACCCCGCAGGCACCTCAACGAGTCTGGCGACCTCCAAAATAAATCCCATCTCCCTTCCCGGCCTCCACCGTCCCTCTGTCCCTCATCCTCGTTGACCAGCTCGCTCTATCTGTCCATAATGAAGCTTTTCGATCACTTCTGTTTTTTCTCTCTCTCTCTCTCTCTCTCTCTCTCTCTCTCTCTCTCTCTCTCTCTCTCTCTCTCTCTCTTTTGTATACACATGTTCTGTTCGAGTGTGGGAGGGGCCTAATGTGGCGAGGGCAGTCAGAGCCCTTGGGGTAAATGTTTTGGAGGGGAAGGGGGGAAGGGGGAGGTGGGGGCTTTTCCTCTCTGATGTGAGGCAGATATTTCAGATATGGGAGCAGATAGTCCGTGGAGAGCAGTCGGTTTTTTGGGAGGAGTGGAGCTGCCTGTGCTCCCTGGTCTGTTCCTCCACCGACAGAATGTAAAGCTTTAGGGCAGGTTTCACGTGTAGGTTGCCTGGGCTGTTAAGTGGAGATTTTCCCAAGTCAAGATGCTGATTTTCCCACCTGAAGATCTTGGAGATAAAGTGAAGTTTGGTTTATTGCACGCTCGTGTGGTGTGTCGACAAGCTGAAATGGGAATTCCATCAAATAAATGGGAATGCTATAAATGAAATGGGAATTCTACCAAACAAAAAGCATTTTCAGCTAAAATTAGACCCATACAGACTGTGGGTTTGGTGTGACATGGTTCACTGTGGAGAAACTTTCAGGTGGTGATGAATGGAGCCAGTGCCCGTAGACTAGACATAGGAGTTCCAGGTCTCTAAGGTTCTTTAACCAAGGACTGTTTCCTAGAATAAGCCTATAAAGGGAACTGTGTGATTGCTGCTTGTGCCCCTAGACAGTGAGACGACTTATTGCATATAATTATTTTATTTATTTGTTCTTTTGTACGTTATTTTCAATTTGCTGTAGCTTCTGCTTAAAAATGTGCTATATATGTAAACTTTACATACTTATGCCACATCTCAAACACAAATACAGACATTTTCTTTGAGATTCCACTTGCAGTGAAGCTCCAGGTGTCCTCTGTTTGGGCTCTATTTTGCCTCACATCACATTCTACGTATCCTCCCACCATTTAAAAAACACATATTTGTCCCAAACCTCCCAAACAATGTGGTAGGTGCGTCTCCAGCATCAGCATCACTTCATTCGATGAGGCTTTGAAGGCTGGGCATCTGGTTCCATTCGCCAGCACTGATGCAATGACTCTGTTCACACATAAACTACAGAATAGTGCAGAAATGAGTGGACACAGTCAGTGATGATCATATTTAAGAAAACACTCCACACAAAAAGTTTCAATATCTACATTTATTGGACTCTGGACTAAAGCTTAGTAGAACAGTGTGCAGTGCACAGTCACAAGTACAAAAAACTACAGTGGACAGTGCCGTGACCCGGGCCTGCGGAGCTACAAGCCACCATAACATGATTAGGCCTCTTCTCCATTACGAATTCACATTTACATTCACATTACACGTATGCACAGCACACACAAGTGCACAGGCTTGGACATGTTCCGTTAGCAGTAACCTTTACGGCTTCGCAAAGCTGCAGGAGCTTTACACACTCGCAGGCGTCGTGTTGTGACGATCAGCTGGGCCCGGGGCTGGCAAACTGGCTACATTCAGTGAACACATGCCTTCCCGAAAGCTACATTAACAGAAGCACAGCGCCTAGGTCTTCACAAACCACCTGCACTCGTTTATCAGGCATCTAATGTCAATTTTGATGCGATGTACACATTCTACACTGCCTTTACCAGTGTAAAGATTTTCAGTCATCAGGTGCTTTCTCAAATGCAAGAACAAGAAAGGAGGTAGTGCAATTTATGATGCCTGCATTATGTCTTCAGGGACTTGGCGCATGCTGCAGCCATGCAACAGGGCCTACTTGTTGAGCCTTCATCCTTTCAGGCTGTGTTTTCTCATGATATAAATAATTCCCTTAAACTGAGCTGGAGAAACCACTTCTGTGGCATTTGAAACATGGCTCCGAGCATAAATACTTTCCCTTTAAACTGGTAAGAGTCGGAAGCAGCTAACCACAGTTTACGGTACAGGAATAACAGCTGTGCCGCCACAGGGAGCAAGGACTTGCTTGGTAGAAGGCGCCACCTAGTGGCTGAAATCAGTCACTCCTATAGGATAATTACCTCGTACAGTGCTTGGCATTTTGAAGTACCTGTCTATTCGGGCCTGACTCTATTCTACAGCAGCATTCAATAGCAAGTGAAGGTGAAGTGTATGTGTCATTGTGAACACACCCCACCACACAAAGTGCACCACAATGAAATGTGATCTCTGCATTTAACCCATTACACGTGGAGCAGCAGGCAGCTATAAACAGCACCCAGGAAGCAGTGTAGTAGGACGGTACCTTGCTCAAAGGGAACTCAGGCCTGGACTAGAACCTGTGACCCTCCAATCACATGGGCCAGACCCCAACCACTAGGCCTCAACTGCCTGCAGTGAAAGCTGATTTGAGATATTGCATCTAAGGTGCAATAATGAAAAGTGACGCTAATTGTGATGCATGAGATCACCCTAAAGTCTCTATCTATACATTCACATACACACCTAATTAGCTTAATTAGCTAATTATGAAGACTCTCCTGAGTGGAAATCGGTGTGGGAACCTATACCCTGATGAACACAGCTGTGCACCTAACACTAATTCTAACAGGTCTGTTGCGTATGTAGGTGCAAATGGACATGGACTGTTGTCCCACAATGCTGTGGAAAACAGAAGGGGAGGAACTATGCATGGGGGCAATTGTTTAGAAAAAATGGCACATGGTATTGTGAGGTTAGTAAATAATCAGTTTTAGGCTGGGATGGAATATGTTGCCATAGCAACACTCCATTTCCTGTTAGTAGGAGGTGTTGTTTGTTAATACAACAGTGTTTGATTGACTTTAATATGACGTTTCCCTCTGTTCAACTCCAACCTGCAGCCCAGACTGTAATTCTGTGTGTTTACCTGCGTGTGTGTGGGGGGGCAGTAATCAGACAGTCCAGACTGTAATTCTGTGTGTTTACCTGCGTGTGTGTGGGGGGGGGGCAGTAATCAGACAGTCCAGACTGTAATTCTGTGTGTTTACCTGTGGGGGGCAGTAATCAGACAG
>JBBPDA010000021.1:19362582-19373708 GCA_037974385.1 Arnoldichthys spilopterus | reverse complement strand
ATATATAAACATCTTAAACACTGAATATTTAAATCCCATTGCTTTGTTTAATTATTTATTATTGGTCTGATTACTATTTAAACATGTAAATATGCCAATATGTATGATAATTTTAGACTTCATTATATAATTAAAATTTTTTAACTTGACCTCTCGCAGCCCACCTGCAGTACTTTCAAGGCCCACCAGGGGACTAGGGGGCCACACTTTGTGAAACACTGGGCTAGAAGCTCTGTAGAACACACAGTGCAGCACAGTCAGAGCTGTGTCAGCAGCAGGAGGGACCTACTCAATATTAGGTGGGTGGTCTTAATGTTATGGCTGATCAGTGTATAACACACACACACACACGCCTGTAGAGAACCTAACACTCTGTATTTGTGCCCTCTTGAGGTATTTATCACCCTCTGTTTGCGGCCTTGCACCTTTTTGGTGAAGGATAAAGGCTCTGTTTGCTTGTCGGACTACAATGCAGAGAGATTTGTCACTGTGTCATGGCCAAGCTTGAATACAGCCAAGAGAGAAGGAAATATTTTTAATGCTCAGGACAACTGTGCTCACTGCTTCTGAATGTAAACATTAAAGTTTTTTTACTTTAGTCCTCACCAAACGCACCTTCTCTCCATGCTACCTTGACTCAGCTACCTTGACTCTGCTCCACTTTATTCTGCATTCTGAACCACTTTACACTGTATTTTGCATACTGCACACTATATACTGTATTCAGCACCACTATACACTGTATTTTGCATACTGCACACTATATACTGTATTCAGCACCACTATATACTGTATTCAGCACCACTATATACTGTATTCTGCACCACTATATACTGTATTCTGCATACTGCACACTATATACTGTATTCAGCACCACTATACACTGTATTTTGCATACTGCACACTATATACTGCACTCTGCACCACTATACACTGTATTTTGCATACTGCACACTATATACTGTATTCAGCACCACTATACACTGTATTCTGTATTCTGCATACTGCACACTATATACTGTATTCAGCACCACTATACACTATATTCTCAATACTGCTCCACTTTATTCTGCACCACTATACACTGTATTTTGCATACTGCACACTACATACTGTATTCAGCACCACTATACACTATATTCTGCATACTGCACCACTATATACTGTATTCAGCACCACTATACACTGTATTCTGTATTCTGCATACTACATACTGTATTCAGCACCACTATACACTATATTCTGCATACTGCACCACTATATACTGTATTCAGCACAACTATACACTGTATTCTGCATACTGCTCCACTTTATTCTGCATTCTGAACCACTATACACTGTATTTTACATACTGCATTCTGAACCACTATACACTGTATTTTACATACTGCATTCTGAACCACTATACAATGTATTTTACATACTGCATTCTGCACCACTATATAATGTATTTTGCATACTGCACACTATATACTCTATTCTGCACCACTATATAATGTATTTTGCATACTGCACACTATATACTGTATTCAGCACCACTATACACTGTATTTTGCATACTGCACACTATATACTGTATTCAGCACCACTATATACTGTATTCAGCACCACTATATACTGTATTCTGCACCACTATATACTGTATTCTGCATACTGCACACTATATACTGTATTCAGCACCACTATACACTGTATTTTGCATACTGCACACTATATACTGCACTCTGCACCACTATACACTGTATTTTACATACTGCATTCTGAACCACTATACAATGTATTTTACATACTGCATTCTGCACCACTATACAATGTATTTTACATACTGCATTCTGCACCACTATATAATGTATTTTGCATACTGCACACTATATACTCTATTCTGCACCACTATATAATGTATTTTGCATACTGCACACTATATACTGTATTCAGCACCACTATACACTGTATTTTGCATACTGCACACTATATACTGTATTCAGCACCACTATACACTGTATTCTGCATACTGCACCACTATATACTGCACTCTGCACCACTATACACTGTATTCTGCATACTGCACCACTATATACTGTATTCTGCACCACTATACACTGTATTTTGAATTCTGCACCACTATACCCTGTTTTTTGCATACTGCACCACTATACACTGCATACTGCACATACTGTATTCTGTGTATTCTACCACTCCTTGGTGTCCTGGGGATATTCATGCTGTTTGCATACTTTTTACTGCTAAATAGTTTTTCTCAGAATCAGTACACAAGCACTATGCATCAAACTATTTTGAACACTGCCAGAAATTTGAAAAAAAAAAAATCTTAAAAGCTTTTTAAGTCCATGCTGATCCTCGTCTCTTAGTGTAGCGCCCTCTGTTGTTACTACAAGCAACAGTCCATTTAAGTTAATAGGGTCAGCGGAGTGGTGCACTGAATAATAATTGTGAAGTGTAAACTTAAAAATGACTCAATTACTGGTAAAAACTATCAGTGGCTTGGAACTTGGAGCAGAGTGACATAAAGCCTGCTGTGTGTGGCCCATTAGTCTGTTTTTCTTTTAAAGATAAGGCCTAGTGTGCTCAGCAGAGGCAGAGCATAAGCAATTAAAAATAGCTCTGACATTTACCATCAGAGCTGCCTTATAAGGAAGAAGCGAGAAAGTGAGACTAGTCTGACCTTCACTTAACCCCCAAATTGGCACATGCTTAAAAAGTCAGATTGCCCCAGTACTGACCGAGGCCTTACGCCAGTCCTTGGCCCTCATAAATGCTGATCTTCTTTTAAAAACTAGAGTTTTTATTTTATCCCATCTCCAGAAACTGAAGTTTAGTAATATTTTGTAAAATAATTTAGAAAACCCAGTTGCCGGAATAACTTTCCTAAAAATGCCTTGAGTAGGAGGCAAATGTCAAATGATGACTTGTGATTTCACAGATAAAAATGCTTTTGTAAACTTCTTTAATGTCTACACCGATCAGCCAAAACAAGTAAAGTGGGTAAAATTGACTATTTCTCTACAATTGCAGCTGTCAAGGGGTGGGATATACTAAAAAGCAAGTGAACAGTCAGTTCTTGGGCCTTATTGCTCTAGGGTCAGAGCATCTCCAGAACGGCAGCTCTTGTGGAGTGTTTCAGGTGTGCAGTAGTTAGTACCTACCAAAAGTGATCCAAGGAAGAACAACTGGTAAATTGGCAACACCTGAGACTTCCTGATGTAAGTGAGGGAGTGGACGCCCGGCTGTCTGATCCGAGGAGAACGTAACAGTAAAAACTAGACATACTAGACTAAACACCAATTTTGAACATATTTGTCATGTTTAGTAATCATATTGGTCAATGGAGAGGGGGTCAGTCAGGACAGCAGAAAAAAAATCATTGGTGTCCCCCTGCCCACCCTACAAGAACTGTGCTATACTTAAATCAGGAAGCAGACACCTTCTCTTTCAACTCCTCCCCCCTAGCAGATGCTACAGGACCCTGTCCATCAAGACTGCCAGACACAATCTTGTAATCCCAGCTGACTACAGCCCCAAGGCGGGGTTCACCCAGGACAAGAGGCTAAACCCATCACAGGGCAACACGGAGACAGACAACCATTCACACACGCGCAATTTAGAGAATCCAGTCAATCTACTGCAGCCTTTGGACAGTGGGAGGAAACCAGAGAACCTGAAGGAAACGTGAACATTGGGACAGAACACACAAACTCCACACAGAAAGGCACCTGATGCCAGAGGTTTGAACCCAGGACCTTCTCACTGTGAGGCAACAGTGCTAAGCACTGCACCACTGTGCTGCCCCTGATTCCGATTTCAAAAAGTGTCTGGGTGTGGACGAAATATCCCTCAACAAAAAAGTGATGGGGACACATCCCCAGCATAACTGGCACATATGTTTGGTGACATAGAGGAGCGTAGTGCCCTGGCTGGGAGTTGGGCAGGGGCACGCAGACTTTTGCACACAACTGCCTAGCACACAACTGATGAAGCAACTTCAGAGGATTTTTCCCAAAAGAGTCTCAATTACAGTGGTACGAGTTCCATGGCTCTAGCTTTGCCTTGTCAGACAAATTCCCCGGCAGGTGACCAGGTTGCACAGACGAAGCGCTAACAACCTCAAGTGGGCGAGTCGAGCTGGTTTGTAGCTAATGACGCATATCTATTTATGAGTGGTACAAATGGTGCCTTCAGCCCCCTTTTCTGCCTGGCTTTCTGGTCCTGTCTCCTCCGGCCTGCGACTGGTGAAGAGATGTTGCTAATGAGACGGAAAGCCGGCCATTTCATTTCCGTCGGACCTCTGAGGCCAGCGATGATTGGAAAAGCTCCTGAGATGCCACCACACACTGGGATAAAATAAAGCCTTTAATGAGGAGGTAGAAGAGAACGGGAGGAGTGGATGAAAAGGAAGAGACCAGGCTTTGTGCACTTGTCCAAGGGAGACTTTCAGCTTTGGCCCGTGGACAAACTTCTCCTGCTGAGGAGGCCTGCGGTGGCCTGCTGGGTTTTGCAGTTAAAAAAGAAGAAACACCAACAACACTCGAATGCCCGAGTGCTGTCATCTCTTCATTTTAGCTCAGCACACTCTCGATTCATAACCCAGCGAACTGTGCCAAAATACATTCATTTCCATGAAAAAATAGCCATGTGTCTGTTCTTGAGATTGAAAAGTCAAGGGGGCTGAAGGAGGAGGCGGCGGAGAAAAAAGAAAACTTCAATCAGTTCCTACCACACTTTAACTTCAAACCTCTGACTCCTCAAGACTTAAAAATTGACTCTTAAGCCTCTGCATCCCTCCAGAGACTGGGATGCTAGGCTAAAACACTAAACATGTGCCAACTGCTACATGTGTCTACACATTAAGCCACTTTTAATGGAAATTTTAAGAGAATAACGACAACGGCCAGAGACTAAAGTGACCCAGATAGGGAGGATTGAACATCAAAGCTGTCCAAAACACATTAAACCAATCAGAAGACAAAATCAAACTGACCACTTTGAAGTTGGAGACTTAATTCTGTCCCTAAGATGGATCTGAGCTTTAGTGTACTCCAGACAGTCTCTGAGTGCATTCACATCAATGCTGTAGACTGTATCTGCCATTAACTCTGCCCGAAGAGTCAGCGGCAACCCAGGAGTGGCTGAACCTCTGCCCAGATGTCCCGAAGCGATGTAAAGCTGCTGTATGTGATGGCCTTGAGGTCATTAGCATGGGCTCTCTGACAGAAGACCCACAGAGAAGGGGCTAAAAGGCTCCACTGCAGAGTGACACTGAAAGGCTGAAAGGGAACAGGCTTCACCCACTCAGTCATTTATTAATCTCTCTGAAACTTTTTTCTTCCTCCTTCACTGGTTGTCATCGACGTGCAAGCTGTCAAAGGGCTTCCAACTCTCAAGCACATATAGCTCAGGCCACTCATCGCTCAGCTTTTTGCTCGGTCCAGATTCAAAGTGAGGGAAAAGTGTTCGGACGCTTATGTTTTTGTTATTTAATACACGTCAGGTTTTACCGCAGATATATATGTCTTTTACCTTTCTTTATGTTCATTAATACTTATTTTTTGTTCGTATTTAAATGCAAAAATAAATAAAAAAGTGCACAAACACATTTGAGAAAAAACCAACATAATCACGTATTTTACTCATTTCTTTCTTAAAATGTGTTCCTGAGAAATGTCCTTAAAACAGTCAACGTCAGATTCATAACGGTTATTTTGCACAAGCATGTCAGCACGTGTGCTTTTGGGGCACTATTTTGAAGATCTAATGCATAGCTTAACAGTGCAAGGCGCAATTAACATTTGTGGGCGTGTCTAAATCCCTTTTGCTATTTTGACGGTGGAAAAAACTGACTTGGCACCAGTGCAAGGAGCAAAAATTTTGTCCTGACTCTCCTAATCATTTAGAAGTGTGTTTTGGGTATAACCAATCAGACTTGTCTGGGGCGGAGCTATGGTGGATTACTAATATAATGGTGTGTTTACCTGATAAACCAGATGGGGGTTCGGTGAGGAAGCGAACCTGCTGCTCGTGCACGAAGTGAATATGTGTGAGCACATCACTTACAGGAGCAGCTCTGTTCCGCCTGAGCCTTTCGAGTGTGATTAGTGCACCTCCAGCGTGTACCTGTGTATATTTGTTGTGTACCTGCTCGTTACTAAAACTTTTAATAATCTGCCACTGACTGTAGACGCAGTTTTTGGTCAAAAGCCCAGTGTCATTACACTGCCTTAAAATAGTAACATGCCAACAACGTGTCCTGGAAACACACTTTAATAGGCCTTAATGTTAACTACAGGCATAAACTCCACTGTGCTGTGCAAGAGCACCTTACTTTATTGCAAGAAAAATCATCACATTGAGGAAAACATAAGCATCCTTGGGCCCAGAACATTAAGTGCAAGGTGAGTGCAGGCTAACAGGGGGATCGGAGAGGTGTGGTCCAAGGCCTAGTGCAACTACACCCTTTAAAAACCGAAAAAAAGTGCTTGAATTCTTGCTTCCCATCATCATATGTCAGTTAAAATGAAGGAATGGTGATAAGGTTTAGAAAAAAACACCAACACACACATGCAGTTTCTTTAGCACTGCGCTAGCTTGCAGTGCATTATTGAAGAGTCTGCTCCATTTACATCTACACCTCTGCAAGATCCATCAGAATGTCAATGGGTACACAGCAACACATGAAATATCCATAATTTCAGAGCCTCCGGGGGTGGAATATGACATTGTGTACGTTCTTTCAGGGATTCTAAGAGGTACTTATGGGATTTATGTAATTTTACATTTTTTTTCCCTTCGGTAAGTACGGTAAATATTTGATTGAGTCTTTTCGCATTTCAATCAGAGATTATTAGGGGAGGCCAGCTGAAGAGGCTTAGTCTACATCCTTCATGAGGATCCAAGGATTTCTGCAGGGCTGTTGTTTTTAGGCTTGTCATTATGATTGTGTTTGTTGTGATGCTTGTAATGCGCAGGTTTATGAGCAAACACATGATATTATATGCAAAGTCTCCCACAAGCTATGCAATTTGGTACATAAGAGAAACACCCAAGCTGGCTACTTTAACAGAAACCCCTCCTTTCTGGCTCCACCTTGCTGGCAGCCTGGAGTTAAGGTGATATTGAAAATAGCAGATATTTTAGAGGTCAAGAATGCAGTTTTGACCCTTGAACGTAAAACAAACGTTTTCTGCACTATTACAAACACAGACAAGGCTGAAGATCACTATCGCAGAGTGTATTTAAAATTTTTTTTTGGGTGGTGGGGGGCTTACAATCAAGGATTTAGAACCCTCTTGGCTGTGCTTTCTCAGCTACATGCTAAACTTGACCTGAAGCCTTGATGAAACTTTAACCAAGCATTTATTGTCTTAATTAAAAAATCTGTTGTCTGATCTTACTCCTAATTTTATTGCTTAATTTCCTTTTTATGATAATTTTCTAGCTCCACCTTGCTGGTGGTCTGGTCTGAAGGTGATATCTATTGAAAATAACAGCTTCGTTAGAGGTCAAGGATGCAGTTTTGACCCTTGAAATGAAACTTTTCTCCGCTATTAAAAATGCGAGTGAGGCTGAAAGTCATGCTAACGTGGGACGTGTTGACTTTGTTGGGGTGGGGGGTTTTATTCCCAAGGATTTTTCAAGTTTTGCTTTGTCTGTGGGAGCAGACCAGACAGACTAGCCTTCAGTCCCCACATACATCAATGAGCTTTGGGTGCCCAAGACTCTGTCGCTTGACTCACCAGTTGGATCACTTTTGGTAGGTACTAGCTACTGCACTACTCCACATGACCTGCCGTTTTGGAGATGCTCTGACTCCTTCGTCCAGAACATCTCAATAAGGCTCCATCATCAATAAGGAACATCAGCTTCAAGACTGTTTACTTGCTGCCTAATATATCCCACCCTCCTGCAAGGTACCATTGTAAGGAAATAACTATTTAATGTTATTCACTTGACCTGTTAGTGGTGTTAATGTAATGGCTTATTAGATTTTCGGTTTGCATTATCGATGCTGTACAACTGCATCTCTGCTTTTCAGGCTTGTGCTTCTAGTCTAACTGCTCACGAGCTTGACTTTCTTGTTCTTCTCTTTCTGTGCTCCACTTTCAAAAAGGGACAACAGGAAAAACCATATCTCTCGGCATCCAGGGTGAGTCCAGAAGGCCTGCTGAGAGTGGGTGGACCACATTAAAGAGAAGGCCAACAGCAGGGATCAAGCAATAATCTGCAATGTCACCGAATTCTCCACGAACACGGCCTGAGCCCGAGACCATTACTGAAAAGCACTCTTCCACATCCTGCTTTATTTCACCCTCCATTGAGCCCTGCGTGCGCTGCTTTAAAGGAGATTTACTAGAAGATACTCCACTGATGGCAAACACATCTGCACATCTTCAGATTTTAAAGTGACAGTTTTCCCCTTTGCCCAACATGAAGTCGATCAGCTAAGGCACGGTTGTCTTGCTTCTTCAGTTTAAGCGATAAAGCTTCAAAGCTTACAAGTAATAGCAGCTTATGCCTCACCAATTAGCACCACGCTAAATCATCACGCACTCAACCCAACCTGCGTAGAAGTGCTGAGTTATTTGTAATACACTTGCTTATGTGGTTTCAAATGCTGTATGATTCACTGTTACCCATAAACATGGACTAAAGAACATTAGCATAACGAAAAAGAGCAGCAGACATCCTGAAGCATGGATTTTCTCTGCACTGTTGTCCATTTTCATTCCAACTTTTATCCATTTTGTCAATTTTTTAGGCGGATGTCACTTTTTGTAATGAACTTATATTTAAGTGGTGTTTTTTCATTAAAGAGGAATATTGGCAATTTAAAAAAAAAGCATTCACTAAATAAATATATAATGCTTCTGTTCCAGAGAAGCTAACAACGTCAGACATTTTCACAGTGGTGGTGAATGGAACCAGACGTCTGGTTCCACTAAATCCACCCTCACCGAAAGTCCTTCTATGAAATGGTGATGGAGACGCTGCCTGACGCCTGAGACACTGAGTTTGGACTAACTGACACTGACTTTGGTCTAAAACTGAGAGAGAACATGTAGTGTTTATGATCATGGAGTCAGAAAGAGTTCCTCACATGACGCTTTTGAAGAAGACGCATGCTCAACAACTCTTTTCTCCAACAACTATCAATATGTTCTTGTTTATTGTGCATTGTCAATAATTTATTCTCTCTTTCATCACCTACTACCTGAGCAATTGTCGGCATCAGTATTCCTAATGTTTTTAACACTGTATCATTTTTTTAAGGGTTCCACTTGCGGTTGGGGGCCCAATGGTTCCTGTTCAAACAGGGGGCCTTTTATAAGTCCTTCTGCAGAGGTGAAACTAGCCTCTACCCTTCAACCGAGGTTAGGTTGATGGACACAGTGGTAAAAGATGGGATGTCCCACGAAAGACAGAGATAAGAAAGACTGGTTGAGGAAAGGAGCACTAGGGGAACAAAATGAGCTCTGGCTCTGAGGTCCTCGGTTCGATCCTGGGGTTGGTAATGGGTGCTTTTCTGTGTGGAGTTTGCAAGCTTTCCCCATGTTGGTGTGTGTTTCCTTTGGGTTCTCCAGTTTCCTCCCACAGTCCAAAGACTGCAGTAGGTTGATCGGATGCTCGAAGTTGCTCGTAGGTGGGAGTATGTGTGTAAATGGTTGTCTGTCTGTGATGGGTTGAGCCTCCTCTCCTGGGTGAACCCCGCCTTGGCTCTGTAGTCAGCTGGGCTTGGCTCCAGCTTCCCCACGACCCAAAACGGAAGAAGCGGTTTAGAAAATCTCCTTTTCATAAATGGAACTTTAAAAAATTATTCTTTTTCCTGACTAGATGCGTACACGGTCATGTCTATCCTCTCGGAACAGTCCTTAAATTGGAAAATAACCTTTACATTATGTGAAACATCCATGTTCTTCCAGTTGACATCTCATTTGTAAAAATCTTTTATGGCATCAGTCATTCCTCTTCTCCTCTTCTGATGGATTTCCCCGTTGAGTCAACCTCGAAGATAGCGATAATGTTGACAATGCAGACGACAAAACGAGCGATGAATGAGAAAAGACACGGGTTGCTGGGTGAGCGTCGAAGACCAGGTTGTGAGCTGCAAAATGTCCAATTTTCAGAGTCTCTATCTGTCACTGCAGGGAGCGGCATCATAACAATGGCAAGGACTTTATCACGTCCGTATATCTTTCCTATTATTTCATTCCCTTTTCTTATGTTTCCAGAGGCAGATAAGGAAAAAGAGAGGAAAAGAGTCGGAGAAAAACTTTATCGCTCTAATCCTGCGAGGATTTGGCCTCGGCCGACGTCAACACGGCACTTCTTCCTAATCGGACGCTGCGCTATGTAGATATAAGCTCTCTCCTTGTCTTCCTCCTTCCTCCTTTGTTTGCAGAGGTCTTTCGCTCGTTCCTCGCCCTAAGCCCCCTCCCTTACCCTCGCTTTTATTCTCATTCCACCTCTGCCGTGGATGAGGGAACACATAAGCTCCCGCAGATTTCGGAATGAGGGACGAGAGAGAGAAACAATAGCAGAACGTTGGAAGTCCTCGGATGAACTCGAGCGCTGTGAGTGTGTGTCTGTGTGTGTGTGTGGAGAGAGAAGTGGTGACAGTGTGAGGAAGGCAGGACTGAACTGGTGGCTAATTGGCAGCCGCTGGTAGATGATGTGCTCTGGTGGACTGTGACGGAGCAAGAGGGCCGCGGCCTTCGGGGATCCACTGCCCTCATCTCTTCAGTATGAGTGACCACGAGCCTCCCGCAGGCGGTCGGGACACTACACTCTGACACTGAAGCCCAAGAACGAAGCGTCCTAACTAGCTATGAGGCAGCCCTGTAGAGCAGTGAGGAGGCAGAGAAGTCAAGGAAATGCGAGTGTGATGCTCTTAAAAATACAGATTCCTTAAGTGTTCTAGGTCAATCTTTCATCATATTTACCTTTTACACATAGTACAGTTGAGATCAACCAAGATATTGTTAATCAGTGCAAGGTGGTCAAGTTAAGTTAAGGCCTGCGCACAGTAAAGCACACAAAAAACACACAAAATTACAGTCTGGACTGTCTGATTACTGCCCCCCACAGGTAAACACACAAAATTACAGTCTGGACTG
>JBBPDA010000021.1:19337291-19353311 GCA_037974385.1 Arnoldichthys spilopterus | reverse complement strand
AGGTGGTAATGTTGAAGGAAGTGAAAGCAGAGGCTCTGGGTGATGGAACATGATGACGGTGGAGGAGGTGGTAATGTAGAAGGAAGTGAAAGCAGAGGCTCTGGGTGAATGTTAAATAGATGTTTAAAATCTCACTAAAACATACACCTTCTCTCCAAAAAGATCCACAATTTTTAAAGAAATTCATTATGTCTCGCTTGAGCTATTGGTTACACTGGACCCCAGTGACTTCTGATGGTATTGCTTCAAACGAATGAAACAAACGCAGAGTGCGAACAGAAGCCCATAAATAAGCCTTTACGACTCTAATGCCATGTTCACACTTTCAGATTGTGAAAGTGGTCTGATCTCTGTCCTGTTAACACTACATGACCTCAAGACCACGAACACAGTCAGACAGTTGTGTAGTGTGAACAGAGCGGCAACAGATGCTTAGCAGGCTAGATATCTGGTCCGAGTCAGCAATTAGTCTTTGTGAAGTGGCTATTTGTGATTGTGAACACACCTCATCACACAAAGTGCACAAGGAAATGTGGCCTCTCCTTTTAATCCATCACATGTGGAGCAGTGGGCAGCTATCAACAGCCCCCGGGGAGTAGTGCAGCAGAACTGTAGTGGTACCCAGGTCGGGACTTGAACCTGCGACCTTCTGTTCCCAAGGGCTTGTAACATCACGCGGCGTGAACAAGTGCTTGCTTGAACAGGCAATCGAACCTACACCGAGGACAGTGGAGTTACACCATTACACCAGCCCTGTCGTTCTCAAGACGCATTGAGAAAACAGAATAATTCCACGTCAAGAGAAAGCAGACGCATACGAGTAAAAAAGCGAACCCACAGCCTTTGAGGGCTTCCATGATGCACCCCCTCAAGAATAATAATTGACTCGTAAGCATCGTGAGCAGCTTTTTGCCGAATGGTTGGCGACGAGCGTGAAGAGAGGGAAGCTGAGGGGAGACAATAAGCTCCAGATGGTGGTCTGACCTACCAAAGCCCGGGTGCTGAGAGTGGCACTGCTCTGCTCCTGTAATTGCTTATTAGGCTCACACTGCAGCCACCGCGGCCTCTGCACTGTCAGAGAGCGAGCGAGAGAGCAAGAGAGCAAGAGAGAGAGAGAGAGAGAGAGAGAGAGAGAGAGAGAGAGCGAGAATAAAAGAGGCAGCCAACTTCAAATCCTCATTGCTCATTACGAGTCTCGTTTTTTTTTCCCCAGCACTTGTTCATTTTCTCTTTGAGAGAGAACGAGTTGGAGAGAAAGAGATAAAAAAAAAAGTGAGATCCTTCTGACATTCTCTCTCTTTCTCTCTCCCGCTCAATTTCTTCCCACCCAGTCTCTAATTGATGGTGCATGGGAGTATACCGCAGCCTCCAGATTTTGTGCACTGTGATGAAAGGTTCGGGAGGAGCTCAGCCCAGGGGCGTACCAGCAGCAGATTTGGAGAAGGTGGGTGGACACCTAAAGAACAACAAAGAAATCCTGGAGCCAAATAGTGACCCCGGAGACGGAGGTGGGCTGGGGAGAGGGGCGTCGGAGGCTCACGGCTGAGAAGAGACTACGAGAGCCACTTTGAGTGGCCAGTTTGACCTCAGTGAACCAGCACTGCAGGAGCCGACTGCATAACAACGCTGATGTGCCTGAGCTAGTGGCTGGAATAATGGAGGCGTTGGGCACTGTGGGACACATGGGTATGTATTAGTGGGCTGCGTGAGGTCGTGTGTACAGACCTTTCGCTGGAAGTGATCTGATAGCTCTGATAATGAGGTCAGGCTCTGACTTATGACCAATTATTTTATACCTTTTGCTGAAGCTCAGGTTAACATCTCAGCATGGGAGGACGTTTCTCCATCATTAAAGGACTTACTCCCACTTGCAGGCATGTATGAGATGGAAAAAGAGGGTCATGGTGAGAGGGTGTTTCTAATAAAGTGGCCAGTGGGCGGAAGCACAAGGTAGGTGTTTCCAATAAAGTGGCCACTAAGGGGAAGCACAAGGTGAGTGTTTCTAATAAAGTGGCCAGTGAGGGGAAGCACAAGGTGGGTGTTTCAAATAAAGTGGCCAGTAAAAGGAAGCACAAGGTAGGTGTTTCCAATAAAGTGGCCAGTGAGGGGAAGCACAAGGTGGCTGTTTATAATAAAGTGGCCAGTGCTTGGAAGCACAAGATGGGAGTTTCAAATCACGTGGCCAGTGAGTGGATGCACAAGGTCGGTGTTTCCAATAAAGTGGTACTCATTAGCCACATTAGCCGTGTAGCTGTGGTGTAAATTACAGAAGCAGACACGTCTTGGCTGATGCATTAAGGATAAAATTGTGCAAACTATTCAAAGTGGGAGGTATGATGAGTGGATGGTTGGGGTGGGCATCATTGGCACTGTTGCCTGGTTGCAGAGGGACGATGCCAGACCAGGATGTGCATGAAGGGAACGCTAATTATGCCAATATGCTCCCACAGGCAGATTAATGGAGCTCATACAGGGAGTCCGTTCGTCACCAGGCCGAAGCCTTAGCCATCAAAAACACTGACAGATGGAAGGCAGACGTACAGAGTAAAAACACAGAAAAATGATCAGAAAAATGGCAGAAGAACACGATGAACAATATTTACCCATGTTAATAGGGAACACGAAGTGGAAATTTATGGACTTAAAGGTTCTGCTCACAGCAAAAAAACACATTTAGAGAACATCAGTGCATCCCTGAAGATCTCTCCCACTGGAGAGTTCAGATCCAACACACCTGGCTCATGTGTCAAGATGCCCCTCTGGGCCTTTTGCTGCATTCGGTGGACATCGGAAGTGGATAGTCAGAACTCGAAATTACATCAATGACGACCTGCACACGTTCGAGGTAGAAAGTGGGAGGGGAAGCCCAGCTGCCTCCAGGGTTTGTGGTTTTCAAGGAGAATAATAAAAAAAAAGTGTCACGATCACAACAGTGCAGATTAAACTATTCATCAAACCTGGGTTTGGGTGAAACACAATCATATGATATGAACAAAACTGTGTTCAACCCTTTAGTGTTCTGGTCATTTATTTGGTGAAGCACAATTTGAGTCACTATATCTTACTGAAACATGCACTGAACTTAACTCAACCTAAGTGTTCAATCTCTACCACTTGTTTTAGGAAAGTTATGATCAATAACTCCACTGGATTTCACTGTGTCTTTAATCAGTAGCTCTTTTCAATGAGCTTTCCCATCCGACGTTAGACAAAGGCTGCTAGTTGCAGGTGATTCTGTTGCATTAACACACATTCAAGGATGTTTTATGGATTTCTCTAAGTTTTAAGAGAATCCAAGAATTGTATTGTTTGAATTGAATTGAGTGTTTGATAGAGGCATGTATTAAAAAAAAACTTCGAGATTGTTGAATAAAAAATGAAACATTATTGTTATATTTGTCCCAAAATGCAAAGAAAAAAAACATTGCTTTTTTTCTTGGTGTAGCCATTAAAGGATTATGCTGTAACTCATCAGCAGAGCACATCGTAACTCTTTGTTCTCTGCTGATGAGGTCTCTCTACTCTCATCCCCACCCTGTTCTCAGCTGTGGCGTCTCATGTAGCCTCTGGTACAGAGGAGTAGGAAAAGGATTGATCATATCTGAATCCAGGAATAAATTCATGTTCTTCGGGTCCTGGAACTAGAGGAATGCGCCGGTGTTAAACTAGCAAAACACCTTGCATGACAATTTCCACCAGTGCAAACCAGGGCCCATTATCTCATAAAAACATCTGGTCCTCATTTTAACAATAATGTCAACACTGATTCCTCTTTCCACAAATGGCCACTGACATAATTAAAGAATTGTATTAATTCGTTTATTCATTTTCTTCTGCTTGTCTGGGGTGGAGTAGTGATGACACCAGGCTAAGGTATTCCAGGTGTTCCACTCCCAAGCAATGCTCTCCAGCTCCCCTTGGGGACTTCCAAGGCATTCCCAGGCCAGATGGAATACATAGTCCCCTCAGCGAGTTCTGGGTCTACCCAGAGGTCTCCTCCCAGTTAGGCGTGCCCAGAAAACCTCCAAAGGGAGGCACCCAGGAGGCACCCTGATCAGATGCCCAAACCACCTCAGCTGGCTTCTTTGAATGTAAAGAAGCATCGGTTGATGTACAAACTCCTTACCCTATCTTTAAGGCAGAGCCCAGCTGCCCTGCGGAGGAAGCTCGTTTCGGGCCACTTGTGTCCGTGATTTTATGCTTTCAGCCACTACCCAAATCTCATGACCACAGGTGAGGGTTGGGATGTAGATCGACTGATAAATGGAGAGTTGTGCCTTTCGACTCAACTCCCTCTTCACCACCACGGTCTGGTATAACGTCCGCATCGCTGCTGACACTGCACTGAACCATCTATCCACCTCACGCTTCATCTACAGTCACTTGTAAACAAGACCCAAAGATACTTGTACTCCTTTGCTTGTGGCAGCAACGTGCCCCCAACCCAGCAGAAAAAAAAGATTAATTTAAATTTATTTACTTATTTATTTGTAGCGGATAATAACGCAGCACACAGTTTTTCCATCAGGTCTGTCTGGCCTTGTCTGCCCCATCCCATCATGTCTGGCACATCTGGGTGATACCACACACGTACCCTGCAATAGTCCAACAACAGCTGCACACCGTCCTCGTCTGATCCACCACTCACTCTCCGCTGCTGTTCTCCGGGAAGCCAAAATGTTCCCACAGCAGGTTCTTCTTGCTCCTGTGGTTATTTGGACTCGTGTTGATGTGACCGGCTCAGTCAGATGCTAATCAGCTAGAGCTAAGCTTAGCATGGCATGTTGCTAACTTGCTGTAACAGCTTAAGGTGTCTGGGTGGAACTGGGTCCAGGACTACCCGGACGAGGTGCATTGTGTAGAGATGCATTTTAAGGGACTAGCATACGATGGAGAAGCTCCTGCTGCTGTGATGGTGCTTCAGTCACAGACGGAGTGATGAGTCACTTGTTCGTTAGGGAGAATCACTCAGGGTTTTGACTTAAACCGGCTCCCACACAGTTACACAGTTGGAAGGAATTCAGAGGAGGATAGAAACACATCACTGGTAAAGGTCAGCTTGCTCCCTCTCTTATTTTATCTCATTCACTCATTCCCCCTCCACCCAACACGCTTCTTTCTTTCTTTTTTTCTGTCTCTCTCCCTCCATCCTTCTCTTTCTTGTCCTCCTCTGTCTGCTCTCTGTGCTGTGCTCCTGCAGGTTGTGGATGATGCTCTGTGGGTTCGCTCTGATGGCCAAGGGTCTAATGCAGCTGGACAGGACATTAATCACTCGCCTATTCACATTCCTTACAGTGACTGAAAACCGATTTGGGGAAAAAAGGTGAAGGGAAGAGACACGTGTGTGTTTGTGTGTGTGTGTGTATGTGTGTATAATGCAAAGATCAATATTTGTTTATATATTTACTTATTGACATCTGATTACCCACATGACCCATCTACTTATAGATTAATCCATACCTGTCTGTCTGCCTCATGACAAAAATATCCTGGCCACTTTATTAGAAACACCTACATTGTTCAACCATAAACTAACCACTTGCTCAGTACAGCCTGTGTGAAATGTGATGAGTGATTTTCTGAGGTGAAAGACACGACCCCTGGTTTCATTCACCACCATGTTGTTCAAGCCTAATCTGCAACAATTTGTGTTGTATACTTATGTAATATAATGTTATTATAAATATAATTTTATAAATTGTAATATTGTAATATATCCTTATGCAGGGGTACATATAGTATAATTTTTTTTATTGTATTTAATCATTTTACTATATAAAAAATAACATTTCATTGTATATATACATATAATTTTATATATACTGTAAATGTCACGAATGGAGGTGAGTCTGGAAACCAGTGCGGTTAACAAAGAGTCTTTATTTGTAAAAACCAGCAACACAGGAACCGGCGCTCCGGTGCTCGGTAGGAGAAAGCCATGAGGGGAGCTCGGTGGCAACTGCCTACGCTGGAGCTAGGCTTAGCTCAGTTCATGTAAAGTTTGATACCGTATCCTCAAATGCTAACGCTTAGCTAAGCGCTAGCCAAGCAGCACTAACCTGGTGCTGCGCATTCAATACTGATCCTGCAACTAAGTACTTCCTAAGCAACACCCACCTGGTGCTGCTCGTTTGATACTGACCCTACAATCGTCGCCTTTCGACAGCATACAACGAGTATCCTCCATGCTCTCCCTGTGTCCCGGCCCTGCCTATATTGTCAGGTGATGAGAGGTCTAACCAGCCGCACCTGGATTGGGTTGGTCCAGTTAGTATTTGGGGGATGGAAACCGGCGCCGACCACTGCAGGGGGTCCTACCTGTTCCCTTACAGTAAAATTGTAATAAATAATTATTCAAGGGTACGTAAATAATTTATTATATACTGTTATATACTCTGTTATATATTTTTTATATTGTGTTTTTAGGAATTATGTTTATTTTAATATTTTTTGTGTTTATTGTCTTTTTAAAATTATTTATTTTTAACTGCATTAATGTGATCATTCAGCAATTCTTCCACCTTGGTTATTTTAAATGTGCTTTATAAGTAAATTGATATCCTCCTGAGAACTGGCCATTCCTTTTTCGTCCCCTGTGGGGGACATGAGTCTGAGACCTTTAAGCTGAACTCCATTTATACAATCTATTTCCAGTCGAGTTCCAAGGTACTATCAAGTGGACATCTTGCACTTTCTACATTTGGGCTTTTCTTTTAAAGTGGCAGGCATCACATCTTCCACGTTTTACAGGAAGAAGTGAGATAAATTATCAGTTTTTTTGCTGATACTGTTTTTTTGTTGCTAATTATCACATTTATTCTTAGAGAGTTTTAACTACTTTACTACTTTTATTCAATGTCCTATTCAGTGGACAGTAGAACTCTACTACCTCTCCTTTTTAAGCGACATCCATCCCAACCCAAAGCTTCATCCCTGTTCATTGACTGTTTTGGCTGATAATCTTCTATATAGCAGTGGAAGCTAATACCATGTCTGTAAATAGCAAAGCATACAGTACAGCACAGTGGAAAGCAATAGTCAGCTAAGGGCAGGTGCATTAGCATTGGATTAACCCCCATACTAAATGAAGGAAAAGGTGTAGAGTTCCAAGCCAGTTTTGCGTTTTAAAAATGACCTTTTTTTGCAATGAAAATACTGAATGTGTAACTTTGAGGAAGTAAGAGGAGGGTCTAATCAATGCCTGGAGGGGTCTTTAAAACCATTTAACTTCTTGGGGACTGTTTTTTTCTTTTAACTGCAGTAGGCCTCTACAACCTTAGACCCGAACTTGTTTGGCAAGGAGAAAGGGACGGTGCATGTGTGAAAAGTAAATTTGTGCATGAAAATGAGAGAGCGCAAGGAACAAAAACACAGAATCACCTCTCACTTTTTCCTCTTGCTCCTCTGTTAGGTCTCAAGGTGCTCAAGCACAGTGTTGCTTTGATAGTTGTTGGTGATAAAGAACTGCAGCGTCTAGAGGGACTTTATTAAAGAAAACAAGTGGCAAATTAGAAAACATGAGTCACGGGGTAAATATTACATATGTGGCAACTAGGGGTTTCATGGATGGCTCTAGCTAATTAGCACTGCGGTTGTGGCCAAACAGTGATTTCTGTAGAAAAAGATGTTTCTGTCACATGATGAATTCCCATGGTCAAGAAATGTCACATTAAAATGTACACGGTTCTGGAGTTTTCGGGGGGTGAGGAAATAAACCTTTTTAATGATGTCTAGTAGTCAGTAATGGCATTTACTCTTTCCTGGTGGGCTGACACCACTAGGCTAGAGATCTGGATGTATGTGTTTGTGTTCTAAAGATATTCTACAGAAATCTAGTGGTCTCTAATGGTAACCATTGACCATGTTCACTATTAGAGACCATTAGTGGTGTCTAATGGTAACCAACGGTGGTCTCTAATGGGAACCAACAGTTACTATTCCCATTAAGAGGCAAAACCTTCAGGTTCTAATGGCATTTTATTTAGGAGGGAAGTAATGGAAGCTCATGGCATTCAGTAAGCTCCGTACAAATGGCATGTCTACACACTTGCCTACATCTGTGTTGGACTGTTAACTGATCCATTATACCCTTGTTTCATTTACATTTATGTTTACAGCATTTGGCAAAAGCTCTTACTGTATCTAGAGTGACGTACATGGCGTTTTGATTACTACAGAGAAACCTGTCCTTCACACCAGTAAAGCCACAGCTCAGTCAGAAGCTGCTAGTCAACTAAGACCCTCCCAGAGCTGAAGATCATCCTCACACAGAGAAAACACAAGGTGTTCATTTATTTATAATAATACATTGCTATTTGTAAGTTTGCTATTTATGTTGGGACATGTAGTTCTTGTTCTCTTTGTAGAGGTGGGTCTTTATTCACAATTTCAAGACAGTGAGGTTCTGTGCGGTTCTAAAGATCAGGGAAAGTTCGGTCTTTGGTTTTAGAAAAGGGGGTGTACAGTCAGGCTGAAGTTGATCTATGACGTGTGGTTTTTCACTGCTGACATGTAAACGGGGCCTGGACCATTTTTGGCTTTGTAGGTGAGCATGTCCTAAAGGTTAGGACAGCCTTTCAGCAAGGTACCATCCTGCTACACTGCTGCCTGGGTGCTGTTGATAGCTGCACGTTGTTCCATGTGTGATGGGTTAAATGCACGTCACATTTCATTGTGGTGCACTTTGTGTGATTTGGTGTGTTCACAGTGACTAAAAGTTACTGTCACACTAAATGATTCCTCTTCGGATTTGCTTGAAATTGTGGTCCTGTGAAAAGAGTGTACCTGCTTATGTGGTTTCTGACACTGTGTAACATATTTTTCTCTACACAGGAAAAAAATCATGAGGGTTTGTATTTCAGTACTAAGCATTTTGGAAGATTTGCACTTCACTGGAATTTAACTGAAATGTAATGCTTGTGTTTTTACTCAATTACATTTTTCTTGAGAAAAAAAATGATACTACTCACATTGCCTTTTCGACAATTGAATTTAAAACCTAATTTACTTTTATCAGCACTTTTTCACTCTTTTATCCTGTTTTCTGATTTTTTTTCAAATTTTATTGCTTACTTTTCTTTTTATGCCTATTTTATCTCTGTTAAGCTCAATGAATGACCTCTGTGTACGATAATGTGCTGTATAAAGAAACACGTCATGTCTATGTATTGATGCTTTAATAGTAATGGCACAAAGAAATGAAATGAATAATCCTTAAACCCTGAGCATTTGTATTTTTCTTGTCCATGCAGGACGTGTCTACCTGCTGCTTACTGATGCATAAACAATGAGGAAGTGAAACAGAACCAAAAGATCTCGTTAATGACGTCTCTTGGACTGGCCGTCTTTTCAGCAAGGGCTCACTGAAAATTGGTTTGGTTTGTCTTCGTCTACAAAAGGGCAAGGTCGCTGGCACCGCAGTTATTGAAATGTCAGCGCAAAAGAAAAGAAAGAGAGCAGCACGGAACAAAATTAGAAAGTCACACACTTTGCATCATGGATGGCCTAATAAGTTCACATTCATTACTTCAGCAATGATGAATGTCTTTCATGCCCTTTATGAACACTCGGGTGAGCAGGTCCAAAGCTATGGACGCTCCAAGGTGGCAGCAGTCATGCAATGTAAGGAGACACAGTACATTCGCCGCTAACAGAAAGAAACTCATTAAAACATGATAACATCAGTGTGTTAAAGAGCAGTAACCATTTAATTGAAAGCCCTGCTTAATTGGATGGCATAATTCAAATAATTAGGGAACTTCCATTACTTTATGCTAAGCATATTAGCTGTGCACAGGTGTGCTTCCTCCAGGTGCCAGGGGAAATGTCCTCACATCTCAATCTA
Source organism: Arnoldichthys spilopterus (assembly GCA_037974385.1). Taxonomy (NCBI): domain Eukaryota; kingdom Metazoa; phylum Chordata; class Actinopteri; order Characiformes; family Lepidarchidae; genus Arnoldichthys; species Arnoldichthys spilopterus. The sequence continues at coordinate 19,343,467 of JBBPDA010000021.1, read as the reverse complement.
CCCATCCTGATTTGGGAAAAAAACAAATACACACAGTCACAGTAAAGGCTTCACTGGCTGTGTCTAGAGTGTGGCTAGAAATCGAAGCTATACTCAAGATCACCTTTGTCCAAAGGGGTTGAAGTCCAAAAGTTTGAGCTTGCTAACATTGTGACAATGGCCAAACTGAAAACGATGAGCATGGACGCATCATGTGCAGACAGCACAGAGATGAGTTTTGGCAGACATACAATATGGTCTTTGTGTGTGATCATAAGTAGTGTAAAAGTGTGTATAAGGAGAGGGAAAGGGATGTGGGGGAAGAAGTGGAGCAGCACATGTGTGCAGTATGTATGGTCTGTTTTATAGAGAGAGTTGGAGGGGAGTCATTCAGTTCTGTTCAGTTTGCTGAGGCCACCGTCACACAGCCCTTACTTTCCATCATGTGCTCATTCAGTCGACTCATGTCCTGCGCTCTCATTGGCTGAAGCTCGCTGGCGACTGGTCCAGATGTTTAGCGGGCTAGAAATCTGGTGGGAGTCAGTGATTAGTCTTTGTAGTGTTCATATATAGCGATTGTTGATCAAACGTGGAATTGCACCGAATCGATTGATGTTATTGGCGGCTCAAAAACAGCCTTAAAATTGTATAGTGAACAAGGCATAGGATGAGCTTTAGACAGCTTCCACCTTCTGAACCTGAACCTCATCTAGTTAAGGCCCCTGTAACCACTGTGCTTATGTGAAATGGAAACTGTATCTGAAGGGTTGCTCTTCTTCTTGTCCTATCTGCTTCCAGTGTGTCCATACATGGCATTATATTGCAGATGATTGGGAACTGCTCTTAGTCTGGTCATGTGAACACATCCATTGGTTGAGCCTTATTATATTACTCTCTGGTTCTGATGAAGGCTTGTTATGCTGTAAGCACCTGAGTAACAAGGAAAAGCCACCAGTAAAAGAGCTTTATGGAGCTCTATGGCACCTCCTGACTTTGGCAAGGTGTGATTGATTACTCTGAGGAACACAGCTCTGATGAATGGAGCGTTCGGACGTTCCTCGTAAACTTATGGATTTCTGATGAAACCACAAGGAAGTTGCACTTGGGTGGCTGACAAAGTCATAAATAGTAGTAAGCATGGGCAAGCTAGGCTGTCTCCCCAGCCTGGAGATTCTCTGATACTATTGCAAGCAGGCTGGCACATATGCTTGCTCATGTGATTAATCTGATTGCTGTTGAATGGTCACCGATTACTAATAGCTACGACCTGGTGATGTAACAATTTTCCACAATTATGAGCCTATGTGGATTTACGAATGCATCAGAGGCCACAGGGCCAACGAAACACACCAATCAGTGAGGGTGATGCTGAAAAGGTCTGTCCTGAATGGTACCAAAACTGCACATAAATAATGCCATCAATGACAAACAGTATAGTATAGTATAGTCTTTTATTAGTATAGTTTAGAATAGATTCAAGATTTAAGGTTTTAACATAATAAATACTATAAAAATAAATAGACATCTAGCTCTTCTAACTATACAAATATAAAGTGACTATACAGGTGCATTGAGTGTGTAAAACAGCATTCAAATAAGTGATGTTAAATACCCTGTTACAACATTGCACTTTGTCACAAAAATGATTGTACATTGTAAGCTCTACACATCACACTGCTGTGTGTTAAACCATCTGATGTACACTATAGTATAATATAGTATAGTATAGTATTTGTGTTGTTTAGTAATTGTTTCTGTACAATTGCACAATATTGTATAGTATTTGTTTTAGCATATACGTATATACATATATATTAGCATAGCATAGCATATCTTTTAGAACAGTATACTTTAGTATAGATTTTGTTTGTATTATAGTTTAATATATTTATTAGTATAGAATAGTAGTTGTGTTTGTATAGTAATCATATTTAGTATAGTATAGTATTTGTTATTTTAGTGTAGCAAAGTAGTTTTATTAGTATTATATTTGTTTAAGTACAGTATAGTATTTACATTAGTAAAGTATTGTATATGTTAAGTATAGTATTAAATATTATAGTGTAGTATTTATATTAGTATAGCATAGCATTTGCATTAGTAAAGTTTTTGTGCTGGTGTAGTATAGTATAGTTTTTGTTTTTCCAACAATTTTGTATTTGTTTTAGTATAGAATGGTATTTTTTCTAGTCTACTATAGCATAGCACAGGAGTTATTAGTATATTATTTGTATTTGGTATAATTTTAAACAGTATATTATAGTATTTATACAGTTATTTGTATTTGTTATTTGAGGCTACTGGGACCTAAATTTCCCCTGGGAAGAGAGGCTGCCTTATACGAAAGTGCAAGGGAATGAACAGGTGTCTTCAACCAGGTGTGTTTGAGCAGGGAAATCACCAAAGTGTGCTGGCCACTTACTGACCCTCCAGGTCTGGAGTTAGGCACATTCATGATAAAATAAGGACTACAATGAAAGTTCTAGATGAGTCCTATAAAAAAGTTTTGTAATTACACAAAAAAACTATTTAAATGGCTGCTTTCTGCACATCAGCACTGCATGCATTGGTGGCTTTTGGGGTTGCCAGCGAATTCAGTGCAGCCTGTGTACTCCAGGGCTTTGAACACCTCCAACAGAAGAATGAAAATGACAGTGCTGCGTTTAGCAAAGCACTTCGGCACCGTAATTCAAAAGTAGGTTAACAACAAGCACTGTAACTCACCAAGGCTGCAGCGTGGCCCCGCTCCAGAGGGGATTTACAAGCTGAAAACGTTGCCAGGAAAGAATAAGGATATTTATTCCAACTTTGAGCAGGTGCACCTCATCCACGCATCCCCAGTCTGTTTTTTTTTTTTTTTTTAATCTTTAACACGTGGAGAACAAAATTAAATCCAAAAGCTGAGAGTAGCTGGAGCAGCTTTCTGAGCATTAGCCTGTCAGAAACTTAATGTAAAGTTAAATTTACACAGTTTTCCCAATCAGGGAAGATGCTTGAAGTCTGTGGGCTTTCATAGTTTTAGCATTGGAGCTACGAGGCTAACATAGCTAACAAGTAATGGAAGCATGTACCCCAGCAGTTAATATCAGACCTAAATCAGCACACTAGCCTCTAACCATGCAAAAGTGTTAAGTAATTTCTAATAGCCTCACTTATGTGGTTTTTGACAGTGTAAACATGAGTTAAAGTACATTAGCACGGCTAAAGACAGTAGCATCAGCCTGAAGCCTGAATTTTGTGTGTACACTAAACATGTCATGGCTGATCCATTACTTTTGGGACAAGGAGTGAGTTGAATGTTGTTTAAATTGCTTATCAAGTTATTGGATATATTAGGCAACAAGTGAACAGTCAGTTTTTTGAGGGAAGGCGGAGTCCCTAATGCTCCCCTGCATGTGGGTCCTGTTTTAAAACCTCGTTCTGGTGGCTCAGAGTTGATCGTTGTACTTTCTGAACTCCTGCTCATGGAGCACATTCATTAGAACTTGGCAGCCTTGTTGTTAGTGCTCATCTTAATGTAATTCTTGTTTTTATTCATTTTTCCTTCAGAAATGTCAAGTCTTTAGAAGCCAGAATGATCTGGAGGAGCTACGGATCATTGCTCAGAGGATTGTTGGAATCAAACCTTGGCTGTAAACCGGCGATTGATTAGCCGAGTATAGAAGAACAGTAAACTTAACTTGAAGGACACAAGCTGCCATTCAACTGCTAGTAAACATGCATGAATTAAGCATGCTGCTCCCGTCCGGAGAAACAGCATCTGAGCTGTGTGTGATTTTTTTTTTTTTTTTTACCTTAAATCAGTAAAAGCATCGATTTCTCACCTGAATGGGCTTCTCCCACTTATCTGAAGGTAACAGAAGCTGAGATAAAGCCTTGGCACCGAGGCTGGGACAGACATGCTCTTTGCACACCATCGATAAGAACGAGCTTGCCGACATGAGAGATGATGAATAAAAGATTAAAGGTTTGACTGTTATTTTTTTGATCCCATTAACTGTAGCAAATGTAGCACCATGGCATCTGAGAAATCAGAGACTTGCAGACACGTTTATCCTCTTTTTTTGGTATTTTTCCTGATTTTCTGCCCAATTTAGTCGTCTCCAGTTCCACCAGTACTGGGAGGGTGAAGGCAAGAACCTGCTTTCTCCATGTCATGTGAAGCTTCAAGTCATCCACAGCCTAATGTTTATGAAGCAGGATGATGGCCACTATTTCTACTATGACAGCCAACACATGGCTGGACTAGCCAACATCATGATTTAGTGTTGGGGAGAGGAAGGCCATCCTACCCACCCAGAGAGATGAAACCAGTTGTGGACATGCATCCATGAATGGTTGTGGCACTGGGGATCAAGCTCACCATCACCCAATGGCGGGGCCCCATATTAGACAGTGGCACCAATCGGAACCCAGGGACGAGCACTTTTTCATAACTTTATTGTCATTTTGCACATTTTAAACATTGACATATCATGTTTTTCAGAATTAGACTACTGTAATGTGCTAAAAACTGACACATACAGAAGAGAGAGAACACATAAGCCCTGTTCTAGCTTCACTGCACTGGCTGCCTGTTTCATTTAGAAGGGATTTTAAATTTATTTTATTAAAACTAAATAATTTTGCATTTTATTTTATAAAAAAGTGTTTTAATTTTTTTAAAAGCTCTTCATTTTGACACCTTCAGTTTCTGAAATATAGTGCAAATCTAGTTGTAGGATCAGTAAATGCTGCTTTATTAAAAGTTCCTAAAATTAAGCATAAAAAGACATTTTGGAATTAATGTTTGTCAGACAACTACAGAGTTGTAAAAAGCCACTTAATACATTTTTATTTAGACAAGCTTTATATATAACCACACAATACTGTGCAAAAGTTTAAAGTCGTTTGTCTGAGCAGTGAGTTTGTCTCTGCAGCAAAAACACACGTGGACATGAGAATCAATGCAAACAAACAGGAAAGCAGTGAAAAGAATGAGGACGAGTTGATGGTGTTTGAGCTGGTTAGAAGACACAGGTTTGGCTCCAGATTTCACCTCCATGCCTTCAGTCACTGCATGGATGTGTGTGAAGCTCCATCAGCGCCTGATTTTATCTAATGAAGGACTAATTGAGCCAAAACCAGTGATTTAATGCGTACTGCAGTAACACTGGGCGTCCATGAGAGAACTGGGAATGGTCAAGCCAACACACTAACACACACACACACACACACACATCACTGTTTACATTATTAATGTTATTAATTAGTGTTAGTTCTAATATTAGTGTTTTTTTGAGATAATCAGAAACACTCACTGCCCATAAACAGCTTTAAAACCCATTTTGTATGTGTATATATACAGATTTACAGTGATTATTGTGTGTTAAGCACTGATCTGCATTTTAAATGTTTGAAAGGTGCTTTACAAATAGAGCTTCTGCATTTTTGCCAGCAACAACACCGTATAACGTTCGAAAAAATACAGATGCAAATGCAGTAAAAATGTAACAACAATCACTTCTTCTCCATAAAGAGATATATTGTGAGCTGTTTGTGCCACATTTCTCTTTGATACTCTTTGTCCATCACAGAGATGAACTACATTTCATCAGCAGCTGCTCATTTAACTTCATTTTACAAAGTGTTAGTTAGTGACTGTCATTGTGAACTTACCACAGCACACAGTGCTTCACAACCATAATCTCTACATTTTATCCATCCGTGTAGGAGCATTGGGCAGCTGACGAGGGCAGGAGAATCAACGCGGGCGTCTGAATGGAGGGTTTTTGGAGTTTATGGATGTTTATGGAGTCGGGTATGCGCAGATCAAACGGCGACTGTTTTTCTGTTAACTGAAGTGAATCAGACCGTCCACATGGGCTTCAGGACCTGCGTTCAGTCGGCTGCGCCTTCAGATGGTGTCAAAAATACATACAGACACAGCCACTTAAAATTTCCCCTCCCAACCACCAAGCGGTCAGCAGGTAGCTTTGTCTTGGCGTCAGTTTCTGCCTAAATCCTTAAAAGTGCAATGAAAACATCTTGATTCCGTTTACATGTTGTTAGTTCAGTTCTGGAGGACCATATCCATCCCATGATCCTTTAGTCAGAATGTAATCCCAGTAGCTGCAATGATGATTACTGCCCCCACAGGTAAACACACAGAATTACAGTCTGGACTGTCTGATTACTGCCCCCACAGGTAAACACAC
>JBBPDA010000021.1:19309927-19315044 GCA_037974385.1 Arnoldichthys spilopterus | reverse complement strand
CCCCCCCCCCCCCCCCCCCCCCCCCCCCCCCCCCCCCCCCCCCCCTCTTTCCCCCCTACCATATGAATGTAAAAGATCTCTTAAGTGAAGTGACTCCCACACCGAGGAGCAGAGGAAAATAATGCTGTAAAACGAACAAAAAAAACAAACAGCGTCTAACGACGCAGACCGTGTGGCTTTAACCCTCGAAGACCGAGGCAGAATGAGGCACCGACTGCGGACATTTCCTTCTCTGATAATAAGGTGATCCCTCACTGCAGCCGCCTCATGTCTTAGGTTAACTATTGGATTCGAGCCACAGAAGCACACACCAAACAGCCAGAACATTAGCACCACAGGTGATGCGAGTAGCATTGACTCTATAGTTATTACATCAAGATGGCACCTGTCAGGGGGGTGGGATATTAGGCAGCAGGTGAACAGTCAGTTTTTGAAGTCAATGTGCTGAAAGCAGGAAAAAAAGACAGAGCGAGAAAGCGCGAAAGAGCGAGAGAGAGAATCGGACTGGATGAAGACAGAGACAAAGTGGTGTTAGATAAGCAGTCTATCCTTGGGGAACAAATACACACTGATCAGCCAGAACATTAGAACCACTGAAAGGTGAAGTAAGTAACATTGACTAATTATTTCATTACAATGGCACCCATCACAGGGGTGGGATATATTAGGCAACAAGTGAACGGTCAGTTCTTGTAATCGATGTGCTGGATGCAGGAAAAAAAAAGAGAGTGAGAGACATCGACAGAGAGTGAGAGAGAAAATCAGATTGGATGAAGACAGAGACAGAGTGACTAAAGTGGTCCTAGATAAGCAGTCGGTCTCTGGGGGGAAGAGTGATAGGCTCAAACCCTGTCACAGGCTTCTACAGGTCTGGCGGGTGGGGGAATGGAGCTTGTTTTTCTCTGTTTGTTGAGATGTTTCCTGTGCATCTGTCTGAAGTGGCCACTCAACATCTGCATCATCTCTGACAACAAAGCAGAGTGGGGTCTTATTTCAATGTACCACATGAGACCATCAGAAACCTCATTCCTCCACCTTGCAGAGATTATAGTCCATCTGTTGATGCACAGTTCTCAACTGGCCTACACACAATGACAAAACTTGACCTTCATAACACGGACTATTGCGCCTATTATTTACCCTACAACCACCAGCAATGTGTCGGTCTCCGTGTGGCACCACTCTCAGTGTTGATCTATGCAATGCGAATGCTTGATTGTTTCCTCTGTCCTGGAAGTCGCTTTGGATAAAAGCAAATGATTAAATGTAAAATAACACACCAAGACCTTGTCTACACATGTCGAGTGTACAGGTGTTGCCTTTTCTGTGAATTTTGGCCTTTTGTCTATGAGAAAACGTTTAAAAACTGACCTTTTGGAAAACTTCTTCCAGGGTAAAGTTTATCGGGAGGTCCATGTTGACATGTAGGCAGGACAAACAGTTTTTGTGTTTGTATGGTGCTGCTAACAGGACTTTTGACATGTTGACACAAAATGTGTAGTTATTCTCTTGTTAGTCTGAAGCACTGAGGCGTCAAAATGATTTACTTTTAGATCGTCCTCCATTAATCTTAGTGTATCTCCTGCTCGTTTGACCACTATGGGACTATCCGTTGTTTAACCCCAAGTCTCTGGACCTCTCTACCACAGGATGTCCGAAATACTGACAAATAGGAATTATACTGTTCTGTTGAATTTCAGCTTGTTTTTTCAGCTGTTCTGATCACATTTGCTCTCTCTGGAACATTGCTGCATCTATGCACAACCTGCTGCTTTACACTTGGTAGATCAATAACTGTGCATTATAATAATAATAATAATAATAATAATAATAATAATAATAATAATAATAACAAGCAACAGGGGTCACTGCTACATCTAGCACTTCCGTGACTCGGGCTGCAACCAAATAACTGAATGAAGAGTCCTTTCCAATCTGCTCACCCTGATGTCACCTGATCTAGAGCCAATGGTTTTGCAAAGAGCTGATTTGCATATGGATTAGCATGTGGATTTTAATAAACCATTTAGACGCAACCCCAGACCCTCTGTCAACATGGTTGGTTTTAGATGAGGTTCTTTTTAGCCTACTGGAACTGGTAGTACTCTCAACAAGCTCAACAAATACATAAATATAAAATACAAATATAAATATAAAAAAATACAAAAAAAAACAAATATTTAAGAGCCAAAAATGTCAAAACAATATATTTGATAGAAAAAGCATCATTCATTCAGTTCCTAAGATCTACTGATCTATCTATTTGCACTTTGTTGTTTTGTATTTGGCGACATACATGGTTTTATCTTCACCACAGCTAAATGACATAGTATACTAACGCTAACTAAACATACTAACGTGCTTTTGAGATTTCATGTGTGATTCAAGGGTTTTCATCCCAATGGTCCAAAACAGAAAAGCCTTTCCACAAACTGCACCTTGCCTCGCTTCCTGCAGACACCGACAAACACTGAAACCTTTCTTCCTCCAACCATCTTCTAGTAATCTTGAATTGTTTTCTTTCTTGTCTCTATCCAGTAACCACTCAGCTTAATCAAAGAAAATTAAGAACATTTTTTTAAGGAGCTGCGGGAACCATGTACAGTCACAGATGGGTTAAATGCAATAATCTGATTAACTGTGCTGATTGGGATTTTTCCCCAGAGTTCTGTAAAGCTGTAAAGTCCTACCTAGCAACAGTAACTATAGCGATTTGAGGGTGAAGCATTGATAAATCAGTTGATCTTAAATCCATTCATCCATCCATCCATCCGTTCTCTTGGTCTTTTTAAACATCCATGCAGCTGTCTGTATCTATATATTCCTCTTCATCCATCTCTCTGTGATCTGCCGCTCCAATCCCAGTGTGCCTGGTTAAGGTCATTGCTGATTTCATTATGGACGGAGACGCGCAATTATCTAATCTAGCCAAGCTCCTCCAGCCTAGGACGTGCCTGCAGCTACAGGGCTGTCAATCATGCACACATGTGCACCACACACATGGTCATGGTGACATGTATTTTGTCCCACAGCCCACAGCAAAAAAAGTCAAAATACTCAAATTTGTCCTTAACTGCTTAAGAAATATATATGTTTTTAATGTGAAATATAAAATTCAAAATATTAGCAGGGTACATTCTTTCAGTTCATCAATGCTGCCCATACGTTCAGAATGATCACAAACCATTGTGGCCAACCTGTACACTAGGACCTACTACTTCCATTCAGCCTGATTGGCCATTACTAGAGCTCCAGCCAGCTTGTACTTCCCACAAGATCCTCAATCACTGGGGCCCTCTGGTCTTTGGTCAGATCAGTTCCACCACCAAGGGTCATCTCCACATGCTCTATGCACTGCCCAACTCCCTTTGGTAACCAAAACATGGGCTGTTGCTCCAATTTCCAATGTTTAACTGAGTCATTATAAACTGAGACTTTATTATTGCTGTCGACCAGAGGAGGATGGGTTCCTCTTCTGAGTCCCAGTTTCTCTTAAGCGTGCCATTGGCAACGAAAGCCAGGGAGAAAACTCAAGAGGAACCAAGAACCCATCCTCCTCTGGTTGACACTGCATCTGTGAGTTCAAATACATACCATTTACATTATGAACCATTTGCATTTTGGCCATTGTGCTGAAATGGGAAGAGCTGGAAGTGTCGCATCAAACCTGTTAATTACATTTACACTCAACTTATTATTATTGTGTTAATTACTATATAATAAGTATGTCATTGTACAGTTATATAGCATAAGAGTTGGGGATACAGTTCTATGCCAGCCAGAATGGCAGCAGGCATTCGAACTGAACCCTCTATATCCAACAGTCTTCACATAGCGGAGGTGTACTCCTGTATCATCAGAACCTGGGCATATTCAGTGGACCACAATAATGAAGCATTAACTGCAACAAAATCACCCACAATGCATCTGGTAATAGTCAATATTTCCATTTACTGAGCTCTTCAGTTCAACTCCTTGCTAATCCTTGTGTGTTGTGGGGCTCTTTGGACAAGCCCTGCCCAGTTTGGGAGTGTCAGGAGAAGGTGGCGTGGGGTTAAACCCATCTGCGGATTGAGATTTTCTCTAATATGCAGTGTCAACAGCGTGGCAGTGGTCCTAGAGGAGAATTAGAAGTGATCGTGCGGCCTCTTCATGGGGATTGAGGCTTATTTCGGCAGACGGCGTGTTAATGGGGTGGGACGATGACGTAGACGTGACTCCAAATGCATATTAAATACAGATCTTTTCCCACTGTTGATTACGCTCTACTGCAGGAAGCCTCTCACCACCTCCCGTCCCTCCTGTTTTGGATGAGGTCCTTACGACGCGGTCGAAAGTTGCAGCTAGCATGCGACGGACAGGGAAAATGTCATTAGAGGAGCTCAAAGGGACGCACTCATTGTCCCAATCTGTCTCTGTCAGGCTCCTTCATTTCCATAAATAGTCGCTCACACATACGAGATGACCCTGTCAGAAAGACAAATGCCTCGCGCTCCTCATCCAGAGTTGCGTCTCTTTATAAAACACACCTCTTCCTCCATGCGTGTTCGTCTTTACGCACCAGTCCTCAGCTCGACACTTGGTGACACGCACGGGCTGGGCAGATAAACCCCTTCGACGGTGAGAACAAGGCCGAACAGTGGTGAGGAGCCAAACAGTCTGCACCAACCAGAGTCGATCGTTATCTCTGAACCATTTATTTCCAGCCCATTCGCCTTCTGTCGTGCTACGGCGGACGAGTCGGTGCAGAGCGGCTGCCCAACGATACTTCATTAAACCCAACGACTGTGTTTGTGCCAGTTTGGAGGCGCTGGGCCTCTGCTGACGTGCCTTTGTCTTCAAATCCTATTCGCTTGGTGAAACAGGGCCAAGAACAGATTCTTTTTGGGTTTTTTTGTGGTCATTTCAGGTTTTCTCCACCACGAGTTAATCTCAGCTGCGTCGATTAGACGCTTTACATCCGAAACAAACGGCAGAGGAAGGAAAACTGCTCAAAAACTGAGGAACTTGAAAAGCTGGAGAAGCCCAGGGAGAATGTAAACGCTAAAGCTCAAAAGTCCACACTTTCATTCAATTACGCGAACCAAGCGGACAAAACAAAGGCAACGCAGAAAACA
>JBBPDA010000021.1:19302427-19304927 GCA_037974385.1 Arnoldichthys spilopterus | reverse complement strand
ATAGCAATGGAAGTTTACTCCATGTTTTCGAATAATATTAAGCATATACAAGGAGAAGAGCAGTGGGCCTGAAGTTGAGCCTTGTGGTACACCAAAATTTAACTTTGTGCATGTAGAAATGTCACCGTTTATATCTACAAACTGATATCGATTAGTCAGATAAGACCATTAACCACAAAAGGGTCGTTCCAATAATTCCTAGTCTGTCAAGGAGGATGGGGTGATCAATAGTATCAAAGGCTGCACTAAGGTCGAGTAGCACAAGTAAGGAGACACAGCCCTGATTTATTACCTTTACCAGTGCTGTCTCTGTACTATGATGAGGTCTAAAACCTGACTGGAACATTTTATGAATGTTGTTCCTATGTAGAAATGAGCATAACTGTTGTGCTACAGCCTTTTCTAGGATTTTGGAAATAAAAGGGAGGGTTGATATTGGCCTGCAGTTAGAAAGCTGGCAGGGGTTGAGGTCTGTTTTTTTTTTAACAAGGGTTTAACAACTGCTAGCTTAAAGGTTTCAGGTACATAGCCGATACTGAGGGAAGAATTTTTTATTCTCAAATGAAGTTCCATTACTATTGGTAGTATTTGTTATTTGTATTTGATTAATTGGAGGAAGAAATTAGTGAAAGGAGTTTGGTTTCTTGAAGGGGAGAAAAACAATCTAATCTAATCGATCTGATATCATTGAATTTTCTGAAGAGTTTAGTATCCAACCCATCCAACATAGGTGAAGAAGTATGAAGACAAGCAGGAGGCCCCAGTAGTGGACAATCTGGTCGAAAGTACCAGCTGTGGCTCCCACATGCACATCCCAAGGGCAGCGTTTAGGTGAAAGTGACAGTTATTGTGAACACACCCCATCACCCAGAGTGCAATGAAATGTGACCTCTGCTGCTCCACATGTGGAAGGATTAAATGCAGGCATCTGTCAACAGCACCTGGGGAGTGGTGCAGTGGGACGGTACCTTGCTCAAGGGTATATCAGTGGTACCTGGCCCAGGACTTGAACCTAGAACCTTCTGCATAAGGACAAGGTCCTAACCAGTAGGCCACCATTGCTTTCATGCCAGAGGAATACTCATCTGCTGGACTTGTGCGAAACAACATTGCAAGGATAAGTTGTTATGCATGACGGGTGTTGTCCTGACATTGTTTCCAGCCCTGGGCTAAGATCCTAATACCTATGTGCATGTGATAATGCAGTGGTTGATGCTTTTTAAGATCGGTTTGCTTTCGTCAGCCATGCCCCACAATCAGTGAGGGCAGGGGTGCAGGGGAGTTGGGATTGGGGAGTGGCCGTGCGGAGTGAAGGTCTCTTGAGCCGGTGTGGAGTGGAGTTTTATAGGAACATTATTACCAGAGCTTGCCGGCTGCAGCCCCTTCGTCGACCACTTGACCTGGATTTGCTCCTCTGTGAAACGCTCCAGCAATAGAAGTGTTTTCATATAGTTACTGTTGAAGTGTTTGCCAAAACGGGGAGTCACTTCCAAACACGGAGAGTCCAGTTAAAAATGCTGTTCCACTGAGCTGGACTGACTGATTTAAGCAGATTGGAAAAGGAACATCTGCCACTAAACCAAACCTTCCCTTAGAACATACACTATAGAACACAGAGGCCGTCTTCTCACCTGGCATTAACTTCTTTGGTGAATCACAGGTGTCTTTGACTGTGTTTGGGTCCTGTCTATGTGGATGTCGAATCAGACTACATGGCTACAGTAGACACAATAAAACAGAACAATGTTCCTACAGAACCACAGTGCTACATAAAGTGAGTTATGTGCAGACATGTGCAAGTGCTTAGGTCAACATCACTGATAATCTGTTAACATCTGATCTATTCCAGAACATTGCTGCATCTTGGACAACCTGTTACTTTACACCTGGTAGATCCAGAACTGCATACTGGTCTCTGCTGCACCGTGTTCGACAGTTAGGCCCTGTTCACGTGAATGTGTAAGTCAAGCATTTTCCTGATGATTGTGGTGTCAGGTGAGTGCAGATCAAACGCAGACCGTTTTTCTGTACTTTGAAGCGAATCAGTCCCTCTACGTGGGGCGTTTGAGACTTGCGCTTGGTTGGCTGTGCTTTTGGATGACGTCAGAAAGATGTTGCATGCAGCTTTTTCTTGGCGTCAATTTCTGCCTTAATCCTGATAAGTTTAAAGAAAACATCTTCATTGTGTTTGCATGCCATTAGCTTAGCTCAGAGTGTGATCCCAGTAGTGGCAACAATGGTTTCGTCATATTAGGAGAATGTTTAACACAACAACGTCAAGGTTTAGGTCTAATAAAGACACTGATCCATATTTTACTACTACAGTGACAGATGAAGCTCAAACCCCACAGGTTAAACGCACTCTGGACTGTCTGATTACTGCCCCCACAGGTAAACACACAGAATTACAGTCTGGACTGTCCAATTACTGCCCCCCACAGGTAAACACACAGAATTACAGTCTGGACTGTCTGATTACTGCCCCCCACAGGTAAACACA
>JBBPDA010000021.1:19249992-19264984 GCA_037974385.1 Arnoldichthys spilopterus | reverse complement strand
CTGTCCTGGGTGAACCCCGCCTTAGGCCCGCAGTCAGCTGGGATTGGCTCCAGCTTTCCCGTGACCCGGAAACGGAAAAGCGGTTGGAAATGGATGGATGGATGGACCAATAAGGACAACATGGCGGTGCAGTGGTTTGCACTGTTGTCTCACAGCTAGAAGGTCCTGGGTTTGATCCCCAGATGGCCATGGGGGCCTTTCTGAGTTTTTCCCCCCATGTTATGGGGCCTTAGTGGTGAGGGACTTGTCCTTGTGAACTGAAGGTCACAGGTTTAAGTCCAGGCCTGGGCACCACTGAGGTTCCCTTGAGCACCCATTACACTGCTGCCTGGGTGCTGTTGATAAGTGTGCGCTGCTTCATGTGTGCATGTGTGATGGTTTAAATGCAGAGGTCAGATTTTGTTGTGGTGCTTGAGTGTGTTCACAATGACAAATAGTCACTTTCACTTCACTTGCTCCACTGTGTGTTTCCTCTGGGTTCTCCAGTTTCCTCCCACAGTCCAAAGACTTGTGATGGTCTAAATTGCCTGTAGATGTGAGTGCAGGTAAGTGATTTTCTGTCTGTCGATGGGATGAGGCTCCCATCCTGGGTGAACCCTGCCTTGGGATTGGCTCCAGCTTCCCCGCGACTCAAAGTGAATGAAGTGGTTTAGAGAATAAATGAATGAATGAATGAATGAATGAATGAACCAATAAAATGACTGATGTTAGATTCAGATTCAGATTCAGATTCAGAAAACATTATTGATCCCAGAGGAAATTGTTGGTTAACTCAGACAGACAGAAAAAACAAGAGCTGAATAAAAGTAAGAAAAATCTAATTAAAATAATACAATTAAAAAAATAATGAAATGAAATATAATTGCTAAAAACTGTGACTATGACAACCAAAACAGTTAAAAAGCACTAAAACACAGATAAGACTTGGAGCTGTTGTAACACGCTGCTGCAATTCTCGCATCTGCGCACTAATTACTCATTAGTACGTTAGATGTAAAGAAACTGAAGATATTTTTGTGCATGAAAATGTCATTTTGGGCTTGCTTTGGGCTGCTGAAGCCTCACCCAGAGTTCATGGGGCAAGAAGCCAGTCTCTCACACCTAGTCATACACATTGTCACTCCTAGGGAGGAATTTAGCATCTCCAGTCCACCTGAAGTACATGTCTTTGGCCTGTGGGAGGACACCAAAAGACATGGTGTGAACATGCAACAGCACAGGCTACCACGCCACGTCGCCCTGCATGAAAAAGTGGTCTTCAGAACTAGTAAAAAGTCACTTAAACCCAAATACAGCCATTTTTATAGCTAATAGCTGAATCTGCATGGCGGAGACTCATAAAACAGTGGTGGCCTAGTAGTTTGGGACTTGCCCATGTGATCAAAATGTTGCAGGTTCAGCCCAGGTATCACTGAGGTACACGTTTGTTTTAACATTCATGCTTCATCACTGATATCTATGGTATAAATATTTACACTGAAATGGAAAGGCAGGAGAATTCAATTTTGGCCCATCAGAAGGTTCTTCTAACCCCACCCTAAATAAGTGTTATGGAAAATGCAAATTAAACAAATGATTTATTATTTTTAAATATCACACTTTACAAGCCTTCCACATTGCTTGATTACGCAATGACAAGATAAACATTTTTGTCACCCCTGCCCAAAGCAATGGTATTCCAAAGCAAACACAGTACTGATTTTACTGATGCAAGGCAGTGGGGGTGTAATGGTTAGAGGGTTTTAAATCCCAGACTGGAACAAGTACCACTGAGGTACCATGAGCAAGGTACCACCCCCTAAGCACTGCTCCTCAGTGTCACATTTGGTTGTGCTGTGGTGTGTTCACAGTGACAAATAACGTCCGGTTAATTTGTATTTGCTTTTTAACCGTATTTAAGCTTCATTTGTGGAAGCTACTAAAAAAAGTTACGCCACGCTCTCAATAGCGCCCTCTATTAGCTGATACTAGTACTGCACACAATTTAGCTATTTAGGAGAAGAATGCAAGCATGTCTGTAAATTCATGTCCACATTAATAGATCATTAAATGTGCGTAAAGGTCACGCCACTTCACCAATGAGCGTATATGTGCTAGATAAATGGTTCCCAGTGGGACCATCTACTTTATGAATGAGCTTGGCTAGGGTGCGTTTTGCATGGCTGGTCAGCAGTCGGGCCTCTCTGTTTGCAGTGGCATTATACAGATAATGTGATATCGCAGGTTTGCAAGTGTACCTCTCTTTACATGGTCGATGGCCAATGTCAGGATTGTTTTTGTAGCATGTTAGCCTAATTACTGTAAGTGTGTGTGCTTAACAGGGGCGATTAAATGCATGTTTAATAGCCACTATTAAACCCAAGCCTGTCTGCTTTTCCCATTTCATGGGCGGAGGGTTTTTTTGTTGTTCCTGTTGTTACTTCACCCCCGTGAGCAATAATCATATTTTCTGACTGTTCTACTTTTTGATGGGGTGAATTTATATTAGATCAAATTAGCTCGTCACAGGCCGTGAACGGGGAGATGGCGCTTGGAAATGCATCTTTTTAGTAGGCCACCAGGGCCCAACTGCTCATACACAGGCTGATATGCGCAGCCATACTTCATTTTTTCCAGCATAGACGCACTCTGAGACAACACGGAGACAACATAATCACAATAAGCACAATAATAATCCAGAAAAGGTCTTTCTCTGGTTGGCCCTTTGTGCTAAACACAATATGACTTATTGATCAGCGAAGATTTCAGTCATTATTGAAGAGGGGAATAAATGAGCAGAGCAGAAAAGTCGACTGACGAGCAGCTAATGCAACATATTGCGAGTGATGAATGAGTGCGGACCTCCCCGTTGCTAAATAAAAGATTAGGTGGCATGCTGCAGACGGATAATGGCATTAACGTCATCGATTCGGCCAGTAGGAGATGGATGACGACTGGAGTGTCTGGGTTTGGATCTCAGGGTGGATCCACCCCTGAGCAGCACACAAGAATCCACCCCTGCCACTTAGACTCACATTTATTGTCTTTGAAAGTAGTTGTGGCATAAAAATGCAGAGTTTTCCTCAACTTCAATGTTTTTGACATATCTGATTTAAGGCAAAACAGCCTCAAACAACTCAACAGCTGTCTCCAGTAAATGCACTTTCAAATCCGATTGACCAGGTTTGACCAGTCAGATTGGTTTTTATGTATTTTTTGAGTTTGGTTCAAGATGCAAGTATGTGGAACAGCACACGAAAGCAGGTCCTGACTTTGTCCGGTTGTATTCAAGACGACGCACAGGTCGGTTTTATCACTCAGGTCGATTTTCATGTGGTTTTTCCATCATTCAGAGTCTCTTGACCTTGGTATGTGTGACAAGAAAACTGATAGTTCTTCACATATCGCTGTTGTCAGACAAAAACCTTGTATCTTCATTTTTGTCATTCGAATTTGAAAACACAAACGCAGTTGAGGCCTGGAGTGGTTAGGACCTTGTGAACAGAAGGTTGCAGGTTCAAGTATCGACTCAGGCACCATCCTGCTACACTGCTCCCTCTATAGCCCCTGTCCTGTCCTCTGGTCAACAAAGGTTTTGCTTTGTTTTTTAGTTGTGGTGGGGTACAGGGCAACCCCACGATTGCCTTCCCCAATGCAGCAGTCAAATCTCATCAGTTTCAGTTTTCCGTGAGCAAATGTGTTTTCTGTCACTATGTAAAGGAAGGAACAAGGCAGTTTTTGTTGCACGATAATTTGGATCATTATGTTGTTTTTGTTTTTATGAGAATACCAAGCAAGCCTGACTAATTGTAAACCGACCGACTGACGGCATGAATGACTGTGTTACCTGAATAAAAATCCACAAATGTTTGGCTGTGTTAGAACACATGCTTCACATAACACAACAAATTAGTATAAAAAAGAGGTTTAATCGTTTACTGCGCTTGTTTTTCCACGTAACAGAATTCCTGCTATTCCTAAACAGCTGAGCTGTGATGACTTTGACACTTCTACACTCCATATTTTGTGATAACAGATATAAACACACCTGAGGTTCTTCTCTCTTCTCTCAAGGAACCAAAAAGAAATATTTAGGGCACCCAGAGGTGAGCTGTGGTTCACAACAAGGTGAAGGAGAAAGAAACGAAGTGTGAAATAACACGAAGGGGAAAAAAGCAAAAGAAACACAGAAGTATGTCTTACATTTCAAGAGATGAGCACGATTTGTGGGATGATCAAAGGATCTGAGGACCCAAGCAGAGTGGATAAGGGCATTGGGCATTCCAGGGGAACTATCAAAGGCATCTGAGATGATCCGGTGAAGAAGACTCAGCAAGCCTGCAGGGCAGCGGAATAGGCCGCTTCTGAGTTTAATGCTAAAGGGCTTGGAGCTGAAGAGTTACAGTGGTTCCTCTGACTGTACAGCTGAAGAATGCAGCCTTATCTGGCACATCCAGTCCATCTTCTACTTTGGCTCCTTTGGACGTTTTAGGAAATCATCAGCTAAATTGGATCGATAAGTAATTAACACTTCGCTTCCTCGTGCCAAACCTCCTCTGCTTCCTGCGCTAACACTCCCCTTTGCTTGCAATCGCTGTCACAATGCCTGGCTATTTGCTGAGCTCCACGGTTTCTATACCCAAGGATCTTGCAATTTTGACTCTTTGGAGAGGAGACGGGGAGATATTGATCAACGAGACGTTGAGCAAAGAGGCCAAAAAAAACACCTAGGTCTACCCAGCAGACTCAGACAATCAGCATACACCTTTTTTCCCCCATTCGCTTCTTCTTGTTCTTCATCCAGAGACCTACCACTGTCTCAGGAAATTACTGGACAGGAAGATGTGTAACACATGCTTAAGCTAAGGTAATACACAGCTTCACATTTTTAATCCTTTAATGGCCAAGAAAAAAACTATGAAAATTTTTTTCTTAGCATTTTATATTAATTTGGGGCAATAATAACAAAAACGCTTCATTTTTTATTCAACAAAGTCATCGTTTTTTTTTTTTAATACACCTCTATCAAACAGTCAAGATTTGTCTTAATTCTGAATAAATAAACAAATTACTAAAGATCAAATGTAATTTTTGGATTCTCTTGAAACATTTGAGAACTCCATAAAACATCTTCAAATGTGTGAAACAGTGTCACCTGCAATTAGCAGTCTGTGTCTGACTTGGTGAGAAGGCTCACTGAAAAGTAAAGTCTACTAGTTAAAGACACAGTGGAATCCAGTGGATTTGTGATGCCACCCAAGTGGTAGTGAGGAACAGTCAGGTTGAGTTAAGCTCAGAATGTCCATCCATCCATCCATCCATTTTCCAACCGCTTCTTCCGTTTCCGGGTCACGGGGAAGCTGGAGCCAATCCCAGTTGACTGCGGGCCTAAAGCAGGGTACACCCAGGACAGGAGGCCAACCATTCATACACACATTCACACCTGCGGGCAATTTTCCAATCCAATCAACCTACTGCAGCCTTTTGGACAGTGGGAGGAATCCGGAGCACCCGGAGGAAACCCACGCTAACACGGCAAGAGCTTGCAAACTCCGCACCTGTGGCCAACCCGGGGATCGAACCCAGGACCTTCTTACTGTGAGGCGACAGTGCTAACCACTGCACTACCGTGCCACCCAAATTTTATATCTATTTTTAAATTTAATATTCAATTTAAATTTTAAAAAAAACAGTTTTTGATTAAGATTTATCCCCCCCTCCCCATCCTAGTCACAGTCCTATTCTACTCTCCTTATGATATATTCAATTCCCAAACACTGAAACAACACTAACTCTGTTTTCTTGCCTTTTTCTCTGACCTTTTCATCACTGAGGGGAACTGTTGCTCTTCCATTCAGCTTGATCCACTATCACTGGGGCTTCCAGGCCGCTTGTACAGCCGTTCACTACACTAGGACACTAGGAACTGCTTCACTCCCTTTCAACCTGATCTACTATCACTGGGGTTCCAGAAGACTTTCAACCAGATCGTCCATCAGTGGGGCTTCTTGCTTATTCATCCTCAGACTAGTTAATCTACTATGGACCATATCCACACTGTCTACCCCCAACCATAAAGGTTCATACCTTTGTTACCACTGGCGTCTTCATTAAGGGCTGGATTGTGTAAAACTGCTTTGTCGTTGTTTTACGTCAGCTGTAAAAAGTGCTACACACACACACAAAAAATGTCATTGAATTTGATGTTACAGTACTGATGTCATTAAGGTTTGTTTTGGAAACAAAAGGGTAAACTTATGGAAAGACTCAGCATAAAAGGTCAAAGACTTGGCAGGAATTTCAGGCAACTGAACCTGTCAGGTTAGGAAGTGGAAGTGAGCGAGAAATCCACTTCCAAATTCCACTTCTGGAAGTTCTAGATATGTCACGAACTGTAGAACAATAGTATAAGCACGTTAGAAATAGAGAACAGTGGTGGCAGCTATGTGCTAGGACTCTGTAATGAAAGAGTCACTGTAAAACTGACACACAGAAGGTCAAATACACTGATCAGCCATAACATTAACACCGCCGACAGGTGGAGTAAATAGCATTGAGTATCTACTTATTTTATTACAATGGCACCTTTTAGGGGGTGGGATATATTAGGCAGCAAGTGAACAGTCAGTTCTTGGGTCAGTGAGTCAATGTGCTTCTTTTTAGAACTGTGGACTGTGATAGAAAACATGGATGTATAAATAACCTTTTCAAAAAGTTCTCCATTGTTCCAAAAATGTTCTCCTAAACAATTAAACAGTGTAATTAAAGGAAAAGGTGATGTAACACAGTGGTAAAAACACCTCTGTCCCAATTGTTTTTGAATGTTTCAGGCATCAAAAATGTATTTAGATTTACTAAATACATGAGAGGTGAAAATGTTGCACATGTTTTTCTTAAAACTTTTACCATATAAATAAAGGTTCCAGGGAGTAAATAAATCCCACATTCTTGTTTTCATTGCATTTTATATCAAATCCTGGCTTTTCTGGAAATAGGGTTAGTATTTGTCCTTTTCTCTTGGTCTTATTTGTTTTCTAAGATGCTAAAATAACGAACAGGCTAGAACATTTTGTCTTGTCTTGTCTCATATTCTTGTCCAGTTTTAGTTTTAGTGTAGTTGTTAAGTTTAGTTTAGTTTAAATCTAGTTGTATTTTTTGCTCTTGTGTTCTGTCATGTCTGCACTTGTGCTCCTGTCTGTCTTGCTTTTGTGTTGCACCATAGACCCGGAGGAACGTTGTTTCGTTTTTACTGTGGACTGTGTATACTGTGAAAATGACAATAACCAACTACTACAATAAACCTACTACTACTTAATATGGCATTTTCTGCTCATTTTAGGGCACAGCTTTGTTTGCTGAACTTACATTGGAAAAATAAATGCATAAAATGTGTGCGATGTGACAAATTTTGCACGTGCTACCTTTTGCCTTACCTACTACCAATACGTTAACGTCAGCACATAACAGTAAATGTGCATTAAAACATGCAAACGTGTGTCATTTTCTGCAGGACAATGTAATGCAAAACTTGGTTTGACCAGAGACATTCAAACTTTTGCATTCAGTGGTACAGTACTGTGCAAAAGTCTTGAGCAACCAAGAAAATTGTTCAACTTTATTTATCTTGGCAGTAATTGTATTTCCACTGGTAAATGAAGGATTATAATGCATTAGAATGAATGCTTACAAACATAAACACAGTACAAAAGTGAGTTAGTTATGGATAAACTGGTTAGTAGATTGATTAATAAATAAAAGATTACTTAACCAGACTAGGCACTGGATTGTAACTCTGAATATTGGGTTTTCCCAAGAAGAGGTTTGAAATTGGCACTTACACAATCACAATCCCAATGTACTGTTCATTTTTCTCTATTCTAATGTTATTATAGTGTATTTGAACCAGATACATAGCTTCACACTTCAATTACTCTGACTCCCTAATGCAAAACATTTCTGCTTCCATGCATTAGTGGTTGTATTTGTTTTCATTCAATTTATTTACATACACTTACAGTTTTATCTACACTTTCTACTGTTTACTTTGTTTTACTCTGCCCTTGAAACTTTAATGTTCCTTGTAGGCTGCCAAAATGGCACAGTTTCCCTCTGAGATTTATAAGTTTCTCTAGTGATCTCTCATTACACTTGTGAGGTCCTTATTGCAACAACGGCGCAGTTCAATAAGCCACAATACACTTAACCTTATTTTATGGGCTTTGGTTTTTTAGATTAAAAAAAGCCTAAAAACATGAACAAAAGGACCACACACATGCTACAGTTCATAATCACACATGCGCGAACAGACACTGTGGAAGCATTAAAAAGACCCGAAAGGAAATTTCTATGCAATGTTTGGGTCCAGTCTACAGCCCACACGCTCATTTCCAGCTTCTAGTGGGGATGAAGAGTGAAACAGTAAAAAATAAAAGTGCTTAAGGGAACATGATCAAGAAAATGTCCCAGGATGGCTCTCCTGAACAAAAAGAAATTTCGGTGGAAAAAAAATAAAACAGCTGGACAAGAGATGCTAAAAATGCAAATACAGACAATTTAATAATGAAATGGAACGCATGAGTTAGCATTATGTAAGTGGGGTCATTTGAATTAGTGGCATCTGATTTGCATCCATTTTAACCTCATTACCATTTCTACACAACACTAGGTCTAAGAGTTTGTAGTTCATCTCCAACATATCCAAAAGGCTTCAGAGAACACATTTCCACTGCCCATAACCCAGTGGGACTTTAGGTGCTTTCAGACTGGAGGAACGGCTTCGTATTTTGCAGAACTGCTGGAGAAAATCCTCCCTATTTTGTGCGTCCGCACTAGAGGAAGTGAAGACGGTTATAATTCTTAGACGGTCATTTCGAGGGACCTTAAAGCTCCGACATCAGGGCAAGCACAAGAGGAAGCATGAGTGACGTAAGTGTATGGTGATTCCACAAGTCAGTGTTCCTACTGGTGGTGCGAATGCAAACAGAAAAACACTCGTGAAGATGTGAGGTCCTTACTGGGTAGTTCCCCTATATTAGTCCGTAGAACAGTTTGGCCTGAAAGCACTGTGTGTGTTAGTGAAAATTCACTCATCTATTATAAAGACATAAGGTGTATTTTGTAGATCAGCTATGCTTTGACCTGTATTTGGAGAAACCACCCCAAATGTAATCTGAGCTCATGTGGAGCCATATGCCCTGATGACTATGAGCAGATGAATTCATTCAACATGTGGCTGAATTAGCTCATAGCAGGTAGAGTAGAGAAAAAAAGTGTGAGAGCTGTGGTGGTACCTTCCGGTGAACTTTGACCTGTTCATCGCCGTACTTGTTGATATCACGAATGAGGTCGTTCATTTTCCTCATCAGCTCGAGGTGGCACAGGGCTAGCTTATCCGAGGATACCCGGAACACATCCCACATGGGAGCAAATGTACTAAAAAAAAAAGAAAGAGAGGATGAAGATGAAGGACATGTACGGAAAAAACAATTGACCAAAGCATTACCACCCACAACAGACAAGCCTTTATCAGAGCTCTGGCACCACTTAACTATTGTGTACACCATTCAGCCATGACATTTACACCACTGACCAGATAAAATGCACCAGTTACTGCTCAGATAAACATGCATTATTAAAAATCACTCTTTCAAACTTATGACTTTTGTGCAGTAGACCCAGTTACAGTTTCCAAACATTTCCAGTAGCGTAACGACACTGACTTTTTTCAAGCCAACCAGCTTCCAGCTTAACGACAGTTTTCTCCAGCAGACCCATAAGCCCCTCCCTCTAAAGTAGCTCAGACTAAGATAAGAGCTTAGACTCTGCATGTGCATGTGCTTGTGTGGTCATGCTCATTGCCCAATTAAGCAGACAGGAAATTTGGAAAGCAGTGAGCGTGAAGAGAGGAAGACCAGAGCACGGCCATGACCTCTCAATCAAGAACACATACATGAGTGCCTAGCCACACACTACCATGCACATGCAAATTGACTTCTTGTGACTTCCTTCACAACCATAGCACAGACTGTTCAAACTGGCAGGCAAATGGGAATTATGTTCACATAATGTCAGACTCCCATTCCCATTTCTGATTTAGCTCTGAACCATGTTCACATATTCTTTATGGTACAATCAGCTGTATGCAAAAGTCTGGGCATCCCCAGGCAACAAATCTGGTCAAATTCGTTTTGTTGTGTATTTTTTAAATAAATGTAGTATATTTCTGCACATTTTAATACACAAATTCAGTTTTTTTGCTAAATATTGAAAAAAATTAAATACAAAATTCTTAACTAAACACTTTCATTGTATTACATTTTTACATAAAACATGTTACATTTGACAAACAAACTCACTGTCGAATAATGCCATAAGGTTGTAAGACATCAAAAATAAAAACAAAATAAAAAAAATAAAAAATGTAACATTTTTGAAGGTCACAAACCTCAAACAGTAACACACAAACAGTGTAGAATATTGTAGACAGCTATGCATCCAAAGCTAAAATCAAGGGTATTGACAGAAAATTTGCCCCCACTTCACTGCAGTAGCAGCCCCTGGTCTTCTTGGAAGATGCTGGAACATTACTGTGAGGCTTTGACTGCATGCAGTTACGGCAGCATTGGTGAGGTCAGGTACTAAAGTTGGATGAGCAGTTCTGCATTACAAATACCTCTAATCCCAAGGGTATTAGAGTTCCAGCACCCCAGGGAAGACTCCACAGCCCAGTGCTGATAATGTGCAATGTATTCTCAAACTCACTGGATCATTTTGGACATGTGGTTTACAGCATTAAGATGATAAGGTCACCTACCCGAGTGGACTTCCATTGCTGGCCATCTTGGCCAGTTTGCTCATGGATTTGGAGTAGGTCTCCTCAACAGCAGCCCTGCAAACACACACATACACATATATTAGTGAAATGGTCAACATAACTAAACAGCTAGATGTAAAAAAAAAAATTTGCTTGAACAACTCCCAGCCTGATCAAAATGCCTTTAAAGCTCGTGATACATTATGCACAGCTGAACAACTGATGTACTGTATAAACATCTTAGGCAGTTGTTCCACCTTGGCACACAAGTAGAGCAGTGGGCAGCTATCAACAGCTTTCAGGGAGCAGCGTAGCTGGACGGTACCTTGCTCAAGGATACCTCAGTGGTGCCCAGGCCAGGACTTGAACCTGCAACATTCTGTTTATAAGGGCAAAAGTCCTAACCACTGGGCTATCACCCCCATAATGGAGAGGCGTTTCAAATAGTCACATTATGTCTATGAGATGCCCTAAAATAAAATAAAGGTTCCTTGATGTGCCTCCATCCCTAAAGTTCTTCCTGCTTTTGGTATATGTGTATATATTATGTATAGATATTATATACCAATCCCCCCCATTCATCCCTTTGGGATCAGTCTGAAGTGCTGTCTGATTGTGCTGCTGTGCTGTTGGAAGTTGCACCTTTGGTCCTGGAAGACGTTATTTCATCTTACTGTGTGCTTTAGTGCGTATGCTTAAGATTAAAAAGCTCTACTTGACCTCACTTGAAAAATTATCACTTTAATTTAAAGCCTACGTGGACAGTGGTGGCCTAGTGGTTAGGACATTGTCCTTGGGACCTGAAAGTAAAAGGTTCAAATCCCAGCCCAGGCACCACTGAGGTACCCTTGAGCAAGGTATCATTCTGCTACACTGCTCCACATGTGCAGATTTGATGAGTTAAATGCAGATGTCACGTTTCCTTGTGGTGCTTGAGTGTGTTCACGATGACAAATAGTCACTTTCACAAAATGTAACAATTTGCTGTCATGTGGTTAGAGACCGTAGCCCTTCTGTTGATGGTCATTTAATGTCTATTAATAAATTCAACTCACAATGCAACTGCCATGTCAGTGCTGAGAATGGACCACCATCAAAATATAACCTGTCTGAAACTGCAAAAGTGCATTTATAATGGTAGAAGTTTCTGATCAAATGAACGACGATGGACAATGGACGATTGTAAGTGTACCTAGTAAACCAGCAAATCACTGTACACCTACAGCTGAGTCAGGTCCACAGCCTTGCTAAATGCATGGTCAGTATTTTTGATGAGTGTTTGTATTCTGGTTGTGTTTCTAACCAGAACTGGCTGATTATAATGCAGAGAACGAACTACTACACAGATCCATTCGTTTTGACCTTTATCAATTAAAAACCCACAAAGGGCAAAGTTGTGATTTCGGTTTTAGCCTAATAAATCATTAATGGGGCAATTTTCGCATCTAACAAAACTCTGCTGGACTGAATCGCAAACTGAAATGTTTTACGTCCAGCAGTTAACTGGCTGTTGAATGGGAAAGGAAATGCCCTACAGCGTGCACTGTAAATGCCACTCTGTTAGAGATGATAAATTTGACAAAGTGTAAACATTACGGCCTTCTTGTAAATGACTCTGCAGCGCCTGAGGAAAAACAAACCTGCTTGTCTTTTGATGCTGCACCAATACTGCAGTGCATTATGTTCCAGTAACAAACTGTGTGATTTTTCGAGAAAAGGGAGGGAGAATTTAATAAGCATCCACTGCCAGCCCGATGGTAAGAAAAAGCATCACTGTATTTATGAGTGTGTGTTTTATTTATTAGTGTGTGTTTGAGGGGACCTCACTAGGAGCTGATCAGACTGGGGTGAAACTATTCTGGTGAGAGAAAAAAGACAGACAGTAGGGGAGGTCTTCACTCGAGGCTCTTCAATACGATATAATCACAAAACCATGGCCACGACACGACTCTACTGAGGTTTTTAATGATTTGTGATATGTTTAGTATTGCAAAATGACATTAGGGCCATCATGTTTGATTATTTCAGCTTCTACCAGTTATTTTGTGATTAATTGTGGAATGACGTACACACAGTTAACACTAGGGGCATACATTTCAATACCTTGAAGTTTGCAGCGTTGCAATTCCGTTTGATGTGATTTAGTTGATTCAGTTCAATAGTGGCATTTGCAGTCAGCATGAAGTGATAATTTCACACATTCTGCTACATTTCCATCAGCTTAAACATGTAAGCAAATGATAAATCTGAACATTTTATTATTAAAGGTCAAATCTAACAGTCTAGACATAATTAATTAAAAAAATAATAATAATTTAAAAAATTAATGGTGGAGTGAATTGTTACATCGGATCGGGCTCCATTTTGCTTGATGCATTGATACAAATTGATTCACTCTTACATGTCCAGTTAACACAAAAGTTCTTTTTTTTTGTGAAAGACACAACTACAAAAGATTAGTGAGATCCTGCTGGTGTGGGTTTCCTTTCTTTCAATGACGCTCAAAAAAGCAACCTGAGTGCTAATAGCTCCCTCTGGGGAAAATCTGCTAAATATGGCTCTATGGCAATCTTAATAACAACCCTCTTCATCAGTCACACTGAAACTTAACTTCTAGGTCTGTCATCAAGAGTCAGTTAAGTTTTAATGGAGTAATTGATGATGTTGTTGTAATTTACATCTTTTGGCTTCAATATATTCTAGAAAACTAGTTCATTAAAAACATTTTCACACTTTGCCCATTTAAATTTATGTTTTTTATATTTAAGCAAAGCAGAATCATAAAGAAAAAAAACTTTCTCCTACATTTATTTACTTAGCAGTTGGTAACAGAATGTAATGTTAAGAGCACTTTTACTGTCCTAACGATAGTGTTGATTCTGTGAAGATCAAATCTTTTGCATGCAGGAGTGTGTTATACACATGGTATGTGACTGCATCACCAATAACTAACAGAAACCTTGGAAGAAGAAAAAAAAAGGTGCCATGTAGATAAGCTAATAATATACTAAAAGCTGTTGTTTACTTTTTCTTCACATTCCACTTAGAAAAACAGAGTGATAAAGCAGTGTTTTGCCCAGGTCCCTGTATCACAGATTTAAAAAAGTCCTTCATATTTATTTTTTATTTTTCATATACGTTTAGACCTTTTTACATATTAAAATTTGGTTGGGTGGTTGGATTTTTTAAAAATAAATTTTAATATTTTAGTTTTTTGACTTGGCTTGGTTTTCCCCCCACACTTAACTATAAAGAGCTTCATTTTAAATCTATAGAAGGTGGTATTTCAATAGTGTTCTCCTTCTGCTTTTTAATTAATTTTAATGAAACAAGAAAACATATTTTGTCCTCTACACATCAGCATTCATTTCCCTGCCAAACTACTGTGATATGCAGAACTGATTTTTTTTTTTTCTCTCAGTCAAAAAAGGCAGAGAAATAAAGTGCGCTACATTCCGTTTGCCCCTGAGAATTCAGGCTATTGCCAAATACCAACCACTCCTTATCAAGCTAAATGTGATCGGCCTTCGAGATAAGCAGTCAGAGTGCCAGGACTCCGAGTGGGAGAAAAGAGCCTGAATGCTTTCAGTACCTCACTGTGTTAGGATCTCGATCTCTCACCAAATATCTCTCTTAGTTTTGCTCAAACAAAAAAAAATGTAGAAGTGAGGCACTTTGGGCTGAAAATTTTCGAATGGCTCCAGAAAATCAATTAATGTAAACAAATCAGTCAAAACTGCTGACAGCAGCAATGTTCTGGTCTCTGTCAATTTTTCAATGTTTCTTCAACCGTTCTGACAGACATCATCAGCGTGCAGGGTGATGGATCACCTCACTGTGAGGCTTCATTGTTACAGAGAGAAGAGAGTTTGAAATGTTGGCAGAGCTTGTCAGTGCAGTTTAAGAGTGTGTGTGTGTGTGTGTGTGTGTGTGTGTGAGTGCACACAAGTATGTACTTACCATTCTGTTGCCATTCAGTCTCAATTACAAACCCCATTTTCAGAAAAGTTAGGATTTTTCATAAAAAGCATTAAAAACAAGAACGTGTGATGTGCTAATTCTCTTGATGTGTTTAATTTAGCTGAAAAGTTTTAAAGACATGATTTCCAATGTTTTTCAATGATCAACATGTGTGTTTTGTAAATATAAACAAATTAAGAATTTGACACATGCAATATTGGAATATGGAATATTATATAT
>JBBPDA010000021.1:19204088-19215636 GCA_037974385.1 Arnoldichthys spilopterus | reverse complement strand
AAAGTTAAAAAAAAAAAAAAAAAAATCTATAAAAACAGTAAATGTCTGTTTTAGAAATCACTGTAAAACCTTGTAAAGTCAACTTTTCAACAGTTTTTCCATTTTTTAGAATTGGAGTTTATATTATAGCTCTACTAATTATTGGCAGCGGAGGCCTAGTGGTTAGGACATTGCCCTTGTGAACTGAAGGTTGCAGGTTCAAGTCCTGGTCCCGGCACTGCTGAAGTTTCCTTGTGCAAGGTACAGTCCTGTTACACTGCTTCCTGGGTGCTGCTGATAGCCGCCCTCTCCTCCACATGTGAACATGTGAAGGGTTAAATGCAGAGGTCACATTTTATGTGGTGCTTGAGTGTGTTTACAATGACAAATAGTCACTTTCACTTTTACTATGAACCAATCCTACCCACCCAGAGAGAGCAATCCCTGCCACCCAGAGAGAGCAATCCCTGACCCCAGATCGCTGTGGAATTGCCGGGGATCAGACCTGCGATCTCCAGCCAATAGGGCCGGGGCCTCATCTAGGAGCCTGAGATAACGGGATTTTATCCCTCGCTTAGAGGCGCCCCCACTTACTCCATGCCACTTCCTGTGAAATCACGTGGAGAAGCTGCGGGGAAATGAAGCCGTGATGAATGAGCCGGAATGCCAGAAGAGCCATCGATTTGGACTCAAATCTGTCCGGGTTCCTCTTCTTTTTCGATGGGATTTTCCCAGATGACAGGGAGAGAGGGGAATTTGATGGGGAAAGGTGTGGAGAAGCCACATTGTTTCAAGGCCTCATCCAGGCTAGCCTTCAAACCCGCCGCCTTTCGGATTTGTGTTCGGGCAGAACTAATTGAGCCCCTGAAATATCACTGTGTCTCAGCACACACACACACACACACACACATGGGCCTGCACTCTTGCCAAACCTCTGTAATCCTGCTTTGCCAGCTGCACTGCAGAGAGAATTCCTTCCCTCCATTCAATTTTAATTCAGTTTTCAATTTCAAGGTGCTTTTATTGGCAAAGACGCAAGGGTGGGTTGCCAATGCAATTAACAAAAAGGGGCCGGTTTACGCAGAAACAAAGGAGACGACGCATAATACAGTTTTTACAACAATGGCCACAATGCTAGTCGATACGTCTCGTTCACTTTTCTTTCTCTACGAAAGATTTAATTAATATCACAGAGTGCAGTGTTGTGTTGATATTGATTCTATTTTACAGCATTGTTATTTGGTTATTGAATCGATGGCTCTGGCAACGCGACGCTTCACTGCTCCCCCTATTAAAGTGGGGTAATGGAAGTTTAGACTATAGTCAAATTGTCTATGAGCCGTTGATGCAGCCTTCACTTTTTACACAACAGTAGTTCTCCTGTGGGATCTGGCCAGCTGGGCTAGCCTTCACTCACATGCATCAATGAGCCTTGGGTGTCCTTAACTAGTTGTCCTTCCTTGGATCACTTTTGGCAGCAACACACCTGGAACATTCCTCAAGACTCGTTTTGGAGATGCTCTGACCTGTCTAGGACATCATTGGTCAAAGTAGCTCAGATCCCTATGCTACAGGGAGCAGTGTAGCGGGACGGTACCTCGCTCAAGGGAACCCCAGTGGTGCCCGGGTCGAGATTTGAACCGGTGACCTTCAGTTCACAAGGGCAGTGTCCTAACCACTAAACCTCCACTGCCCACTTTACTCAAGTTATTGCACTATATGCAATGTTCTTGCACTCTACCCAGTGTTCTTACATCCTTCCCAACGTTCTTGCACTTCTCATCCAACACATTTATTGTGCTGTTGACACAGTGTTAACATACTGTACATATGATCAGTAAAAGTGAAGTAACGAACTGAGCTATCCTCATATGTCTTACTCTACAGTAAAGTTCCACGTGTTCATGTTTTTGTTTAAGCCACGTGTCTTGTCCCTTGTGTTCGTGTGTACCCACGCTCCCCCAGCTGTGTCCCATGTGTTGTTAATTCGTTAGTGAGGTGTTGTCTATTTCCTGAGATTACAGAACTTTACAGATCACTTTACAGAAAATGTAAAGTTTCTTTAGCAATTTAAGTTTTCCAAGGGCCTTTACGTTGTTACATTTCTTTAAGCTTTTCAAAGGTTCTTTACTCAGAGTCAGATTCAGAAACATTTTATTGATCCCAGAGGAAACTGTGGCTTGCAACAGCTTAGACAGACAGAAAAGACTGGAGGCACTAGAGAAAAAAAGAGAAAAAAATTATGAAAAATTTTAATAAAATAATTAAATAAAAAAATTAAATCATTTATAATTGCTCTTAAGTCAGAAATACTTTATACTAGTGTATATAAACATACTTAACACTATAGACTATATTGGCTATAACTATATACGGTGTTATAGTTGTACACCTATATGAACACTATTGTTCTTTTATGCTTTAAGATTAAAAGGATACTCTCATGCACCTTTCAAACAAAAAGGGTTTTTTAAAGAACCATCCGGAGTTCTTCGGGTGACCAAAAAAAATTCTTCTGTGGCATTTTGGACAGAATGCCTCCTTTCACCTTTCTGTGTTTTAGACCCATCCACGTGTGGAGTGGCAGCACCCAGAGGGCAGTGTAGCAGGACGGTACCTTGCTGACTTGTTTTGTACCTGTCTGTCTTTGCACTGTCCTGCAACATTTGCACATCCTTGCACACACTGCACTTTATGTTGTTAGTTGTGTAGTGTTTGTGGCCCTGTGTTTCATGTAGCACCGTGGTCCTGGAGGAACATTGTTTCGTTTCACCGTGTACTGTGTGAACTATATATGGTTGAAATGGCAATAAAAGCCGACTTGACTTGACTTGACTCGACTCAAGGGTAGTCCAGTGGTACCTAGGCCAGGACTTTCTGATTACAAGGCCTTAACCACTGCTGTTTTTCCCTGTGCCATGTCTTCCTGGTATGTTATCATTTACAGCCTGTGCTCTCCTAGTGTTGTTCCCATCTTAGCCCCACTGCTTAGTGATCATTCCCAGCTGTATCTCTACCATGTCTCCTTTAATTAGTAAATTAAAAAAGAAATCATAAAAGTCTAGAGTAGATATCACACGTATGTTTATCAGTGAACATAAGAGCATTTCCACATGTACGAAGCGATGAGAACTCACGTGTCATGTGACCTGATGAATTTAGGCTGACCCTATTCCAGAGCGACAGTGGACAAGTAGGGAAGCTCATGAAGTGATGCACCCATCATTAATAGTGGCCACTGTACAAGGCTCTGGAGGCACTGTGATGATCTGGAGCTGCTTTAGTTGCTTAGGTCAAGGCTCAGCAACGTTATGGGGCAATAAAATGAAATCCCGAGGACCTGGATGTGCTGAATGACCAGGAGATCCCATCTATGGATTTTTCCTTCCCTGCTGGGATGAGCATATACCAGGACAACAAGGACAATTCATCAGGCTCAGACTGTGAAAGAGGAGGGTGAGGAACCATGAACTGGCCTCCACAGAGTCCTGACCTTTAACCCCATTAAAAGTCTTTGCGATGTAACGAAAACTTTACGGAGTGGTTAAAACAAGCTATTGGCCAACAATGAATGCAATGAATGCAACTCTGGATGGAAATACATTCACAGCATTTGGCAGATGCTCTTATTTAAAACGATGTACCCGGTGCATTGTAGTCTACAACTCTACAGTCAGGGGAAGTTCGTTCCACCTCTAAGCTAAGTGCAAACTGTGTTGATTTGATTGACTGTTCCCTTCAGCTCAGTCATATAGACCCAAATGTCTTTGAGATTATGGAAAACATTTTTTCAGTGTTCGAAGTTTTGACTGGTGCCCGTTTACACAAACAAAGCCCAGACTGTATCTTCTGTCTCCGTCTCCGTCAAAGCTGAGACTTCAGCAGACAAGCTGCCATCTTCTGAATGAAGTCCTTTACCCTGATCTCTGTGAGTATTCTGGCCTTAAGACCTTGTCTTCACTGTTGGAAGCTGAGCTTATGCTGCTAAACCGCCATGCTGCTATAAGCTCTTATTAATGTCGCAATCCCAGGCCTGTCAGAACCCTCAGTGTCCTCGACCTCTTCATAGATTAACGTCTGTGCGGAGGTCAAAGAAAGTTACAGAGTAAAGAACCGAAGAACTGAAGGGCTGCACAAAATCTCAACGGCGGACGGCTGCGTATGTTCGGATTATTAGTAATAAGACTTATGAAGGGCCTGCTTGCCAAAAATGGTGGACAGATCTAGAGGATTTGGCAGAGTGAAGACGAACTTTGTCGTGGGGCCCTGAATGAGATTTCACGTTTTTGCCGTTTATGGCAGTAGCCCAGCTTGGGGCCGCTGATTCGAAACACTGGCCTCTGCTTTTATTTGAAGAGTACCGCTGATGATATGTGCCCTGATGGAATTCCCCCATCAGCATGCTGTTAGCTACGTGTCAGGATAGGTGTGTGGTCCAGCTAGATGACCACGATGACAGTTTTCACATACACTGGCCATGTGGGGAAGCAACAAGACAGCATTTGAGCCAGATGAGCAGTAGTTGATGGGGTGTGAGCTGGTTAGAGGACACAGGCTTGGCTACAGATTTCTCCTGCTGCAAGGATGTGTGTGAAGCTCTATTAGCGCCCGATTTCATCTGATGAAGAACTGATTGAGCCCAAACCAGAGATTTGATGGGAACTACAGTAACATTAGGCATCCACCTGGAGAGAACTGGGAATAGTCAAGAAGCAGAAATGCAGAAGAAGAAAAAGAAGAAGATTAAGAAGAAGAAAGAAAGGAAGGAAGGAATGAATGAAGGAAGAAAGAAGAAAATGAGCATAAGTAGCTCAAAAAAGAGAAGAGCAGAAGAATGTCAAGAAGCAAAGATGCACAAGAAGAAGAAGAACGAGAAGTAGAGGAACGAAGGAAGGAACAAGTATAAGAAGCATAAAGCATGTAAAAAAAAAAAATAAATAAAAAACGAGCAGAAGCATGTCGAGAAACAAAGATGCGCTTGAAGAAGGAAAGAAAAGGAAAGAGTAGAATCACCTCAAGAAGAAGGAACAGAAGCATCTCAGTAGGTTTCAATGCTGAGGAGGAAGAAACCGAAGACGGACGAGGCCTGAACACAGCATCAGATTATTCATGGTTGCAAACGAAGACCTCGTTCTGTGTTTACGCTTCATTTACTTGATCACATGGGTTTCCCAGGGGGGTGTATTTATATATTCACACACTCACACATAATGAGCCATTCCACAGAAGTAGTCTGTATTGTAAAAACATGACCTAAATCTTAATATAGAATCTATAATTTAGATAATAACCTACAAATGCGACAGTTTTGGCTCAAACGTGCGCTTTTCCACATAACAGAGCATGCAGTGATTACACTCTGACTTACTCATCAGAAAATAATGGTCATAAATACAGCCTAATGTTGAGAATTCCCTATATTCTTATCAGCATCATGTTTAAAAAAAAGTTTGCGCTGGAATGGCATCGTTTAATTAAGCTGATATGGATGAAAACATCTCTCGAGCTCACAAAGGGTTAATCTCCGCCGTCCCCGGCGAGACCCCCCTCGCTAAGCCTGGCTTTATTGACTGAGGAGAAAATTCAGAGGTGAGACTTTGATATTTAAGAAATTAATTGAAGGAATAGAGATATTATTACACACGCTGTTCGAGCTCGTTTCTGTAATGAGCTTTTCAGTCATTATTTCTCTGCCCTGTCTTTAATTCCCTCATATGAAGGGGGGCCGTGAGATATGAAGATGGATTCTGTGGTGGTGGGGGGGGGGTGGAAAAAAAATAATAATTACGCTCAAATGCAAATGTGATTTCTCTTATTTCCATATCAAAATATTCTCTGTTTTTACACATGCTAATCATGGTGTGTCATAAATAATGAAAAACTGTATCACTGAATATTTACAAGCCTTCAAAGGCATCAACAGAGAGAGAGAGAGAGAGAGAGAGAGAGAGAGAGAGAGCGAGAGAGAGAGTAATGTCCTCTTTTATTTTATTGCACTGTGATTGCTGTCAGCACTTGAAGAAAACAGAAAGAATGGCTGTTTTCTTTCTGAAGTCAGCCATAACATTAAGACCACCCACCTAAAACTGAGTGTGTCCCTCCTGCTGCTGAAACAGCTCCGACTGTGGTGCACTGTGTGTTCTGACCCCTTTCTATCAGAGTCAGCATCACTTTTTACACCACAGTAGCTCTTCTGGGCTAACCTTTACTCCCCAACTGCATCAGTGAACCTTGGGTGCCCATGACCCTGTTGCTGATTTACCAGTTGCCCTATCTACTGCACACCTGGGACATTCCACAAGACCTGCCATTGTGGAGATGCTCTGACTCAGTCGTCTAGAACATCACTTGTCGAAGTGGCTCAGATGCCTACACTCCTGCTTCCAGCACACTGACTTTAGGAACTGACTGTTGACTTGCTGTCTAATATAACCCATCCGCCTGACAGGTGCAGATTCCCTGATCTTTATAGTGAATGTGTTCCAGATCTTCAGCTGTTGTTGCTTTTAAACTGAGTGCCCGAAGATGATAGTTTTGATCTGGAAATGTACAAAAATAAACACGCACACACACTTCGCACGCAAATGCGAATTCATTTGCTCTCCGGTCCAAGAAATAATTGCAAATGAAGCAATTAAACGCTCAATTTCTGAGATTCGTTCATGTCGGTATCATGTGGTGCCCACTTATTAGGATCAATCACATCCACAGGCGTGGAGATTACTGCCATTCACAGCAGAAGGCGCTGCTGAATCCTCAAAATGGGTGACTACTTGTCATTCAAAGTGACACTGTGTATCTGTTATCCTGTAAACATTGGCCTGGATGCAAAGACTGAAAATATTGAATACATCATGTTTGATTTTCCAGCCTGGGCCTTTCAGTCGACCTCAGCTGTCAATAAAAGCTTTGATCACATTTGTCTTCTTTAAAGTGGCTAAATGAAGTGTCTAAATGTGACTAATCCACTATTAAGATTGAATATGGACATTTCGTGTTGGGGGGGCGGGGAAGATGGGGGTAAAAACCACACATTTTGTACCCTACATATGAAAAGTCCACATTAAAACTTAATTAACATTTTTGTCCAAGCCTGAATATGCTTCTACAATGCTGAAAATACATAAAAAATGAAGTATGTCTGAATTTTTTTATAGGAAAGCTCCTGTGTGTGTTTCGATATTATCCGTATACATATCTGCTGATGCTAATACAGGCAGATACAAAAAATAAATAAATAAAAATGCAGAAATTGGGACTTGATTTGAAGAAAATATAGCTTTCATAAAAATGATTATCACTGTCCAGATAAAAAAAAAAAAAAAAATTGCTTGTCTGCATTTTTCTTTTTTAGCTGACCTTTACATTGAGAAAAGTGAGACCATGCAGAACGTCCAGACCAGCTGGCAAATGTTCTAACGGACATCTTCAACATCTCCAACATCTCCCTGAGCAACGCCACGGTTCCAACATGCTTCAAGACTATGACCATTGTTCCTGTGCCAAAGAAGTCTCCAGTGTCCTGCTTCAATGACTACCGTCCC
This sequence comes from Arnoldichthys spilopterus, assembly GCA_037974385.1. Lineage (NCBI taxonomy): Eukaryota > Metazoa > Chordata > Actinopteri > Characiformes > Lepidarchidae > Arnoldichthys > Arnoldichthys spilopterus. The sequence goes on along the minus strand of JBBPDA010000021.1, from coordinate 19,208,113 downwards.
CTTGCACTCACTCCCATCATCATGAAGTGCTTCGAGAGGCTCGTCATGAGGCACGTGAAGACCCTGCTGCCTTCTTCACTGGACCCCCTGCAGTTCACATACCACTGAAATCGTTCAACGGATGAGGATATATCCACCACCCTTCATCTGGCCCTCTTGCATCTGAACAAGGACACATGTGCGAATGCTGTTCATAGACTTTAATTCAGCATTTAACACATCATCCCCCAACACCTGTCTGAAAAGCTGAGCCTGCTGGGCCTGAACACCTCCATCTGTAATTGGGTCCTGGACTTCCTTAATGAGAGGCCTCAGTCAGTTAAGATTGGGAAGAACACCACCAGCACCACCACACTGAGCACTGGTGCTCCACAGGGTTGTGTGCTCAGCCCCTTGTTGTTCACCTTGCTGATTCACAACTGTGCAGCGATGCATAGCTCGAACCAGATCATCAAGTTCGCTGATGACACGACTCGGGTGGGTCTCATCAGCAAGAACAATGAGTCAGCATACTGGGAGGAGGTGAAGAGGCTTATGGACTGCTGCAAAGCCAACAACCTGTTTCTGAACATTGACTAAACAAAGGCAATGGTTGTTGAGTTCAGGAGAACCACAAGTGATCACTGTCCGCTACACATTGACGGCTCATGTGTTGAGGTCGTCAAAAGCACCAAATTCTTTGGTGTTTAAAAATAAGAAAAGTAAACTAAGTAAGTAAGGCTCCTTGATACTGCAGCGGCAGTAGTAATAAATAACAGTAATGAAAAAAATGACACTAAAGAGATTAAGTAGGCACCTTGGGCAGTGGTGGCCTAGTGGTTAGGGCATTGCCCTTGGGACCTGAACCTCACAGGTTCAAGCCCCAGCCCCACTGAGGTTCACGTGTGACGGGTGAGCCCACTGCTCCCAAGTGGCCCAGGATATAAACATGGCGCACTGTTAACTAGTGTACACTGCTAACACACTGTTTACTAGTGTAGCTCACTGCTCAACACCTAGTGAGCTATGCTGGGCCAGCCCTGAGGGCTGCCGGTAAGGGAAGGCTCTTGGGCTTAAGGGAAAGAAGTCTAGAAGCAGGCACGGGGCCTCACAAGCCCAACCCAGCCACATGCAGAAGCCCATCCTAACCAGATGTGGACCTCCCTGACTGCGCTGGCCCTTTTATTTTGGAGTCCAGCTTACATTGGTCACAGCACTCCAGGCATATGGTCAGCACATGCTACTAACTTAGAGAACCCTATCTCCACTTGTCTATTGGCCTTGTCCCCCATGTGCTTACCAGGGGGCCCAGAAAAGAAAGACCCCTACCAACCTGTGCTACAACCATGGTGCTGCAGTATGTGGATGCTGCATGGAGTTACAGTAGAGGGAAAAACCCAGCTGATGGCCACATAAGCACCGCAAACAGCCTGTCTGCTGGGGACACAAGAGGGGGGAGAGGAAGGGGACCATGAGCACGAACCTTTACCAAATTACCAGTGAGAGTCTGGTGTGGTCTAGGCACCATGCTAGCCACACCTGCCACCAGGGACGAGGACTCTGTGTCACCCGGTAGGACTACCATGCTTGTAAGGTCTTTGGCCCAAGTGCCAATCGTAAGCACAGACTGATGTAACCATAAGGATGCATCGCCAATGGTTAATGTAGACAGTAAGGTTGATGTAGACAGTAAGGTTGATCATCTTTTAGTCAATATTTATCATTTGCATACTACTACAGTAACATTCTGTTATACCTTAATCAACCATAAAATTAACACCACTGACAGGTGAAGTGAGTAGCATTGACTCACTAGTTATTAAATTCCAATGGCACCGGTCAGGGACTTGGGATATATTAAGCAACAAGTGAATAGTCAGTTCTTTTAGTAGATGTGCTGGAAGCAGGATCGTAAGGATCTGAGCCACTTTGACAAGTCATGTTCTAGACAACTAAGTACCTACCAAAGGAAGGATCCAAGGAGGATGACTGGTGAACCGGTGACACCTGAGACTCACTGATGCATGTGCGGAGTGAAGGCTAGCCTGTGTGGTCAAAACCTGCAGAAGAGCTACTGTGGTTTAAAAAGTGAATACTAAAAGAAAGGGGCCTGAGCTGTTTCATATGGAGCCTCTGAGCACATGCTTCATGTTTAGGGGTGTGGGCTGAATTTGTCCGTCGTTTATGCAGTAATCATGTCAGCTGCCTTATTTATGTTGTCCATCATGTCAGATTACTGACCGCCTCAGATCTTTCCCCAAATCTCCTCTGCAGCCTGCTGGGAGGCCCAGAATTAAAACGCTCAGCGGGATTAAATGTTAAAATTTTAAATATTGAAGAGAAAGTGGCTGCCGCCCACCAGCCCAGGGTTTAATCCCCCCCTCCCAGTAGCTTGGATCACAGGAGCGTGCCACCACCGAAATTACACCGCCGAGAAATGAAAGGTGCTCTTCAGAGGAGGATGGAGCAGGGGGAGGGGGTGAGGTAGAGGAAACAGGTAAAGGAGTGGGAGGTAGAGGAGGAAAATCAGCAGGGAGAGAAGTGGAATTTAAGGAAAGGTCACTGAGCATTGCTAAATGCCTGTCAAACCCAAATAATGCATTGTGCACATACAGCATGAGCTCCATATTTTAACATTCACAGGGTAAATACATGACTGTGAAGTTGGATGGACAGATATTAGTGGTTTAAATGACTGTGTAACGATTTTGGGGTGATAGGAAGTAAGCGTTTGATGCTTAGAAGATTTATTCTTAAATAAATAAGCAAACACTAACTAACAAAACAGACTAAGAAAACCAAAACACAAAGGAACAGAAAGACTAACTTAACTCACGAGGGGGCAAACAAGACACAGGATCTTCAGAAAACTTTCCACTTTCAACATTCCAACAATAACCCACAAAGACTGAGACAAACACAGGGGTATATATGGGGAACATGAAACAAGGTACACCTGACAGGAAATGAGGAACAGCTGACGAGGGCGGAGACAAGGCGGGGCTAAGAACACATGACAAAATTCACACAGACCAGACTATTCGAACACAGGGACATGGACCAGACAACACAAGAAACACTACAACCCTTACACTTTGTTTTAACTCGTTTCTCTAACGAAGCAAAGCATGAGTGGGCCTGTTTAAATGTAAATTTTTTATTACATTATTCAGTATCTGAAATGTGATTCAGAGTGGCTTTGGCGTAAAATTGTTCATTGTAGAGAAGCTTACAGATTTAGATTTGCATTGGTGTTGTGCTTTCTACCAGACCATCCATTACTGGGGCCTCCTGCTCTGGCCTCAGACAAGTTCAACCATCTTCTAGTGCTACCCATCCTCCCCTTAGACAAAACAGGGACAGTTGCTCCATGTTCCTGGCTTTACCTGATGCCTCCTCTATAAAACGAGACTCTATGGTCAATTATTGCTATATAGATAGATATCAGTGGGTTCCTCTTGGATCCCAGAGTGTCTCCTTCCAGCTTAGGAAGTTTTTTTCTTCACCTCTGTCACCACTGGCTTGCACATTAGGGGCTCAGAGTCTGATACTGTGGAGCTGCTTTGTGACAACGTCGGTTGTAAGAAGTGCTATAGAAATAAACTTGAATTGATATGAAATGTATTTACAGTGGTGGTGAATGGAACCAGGTGTCACAGCAGCACAAATAAAGCCATTTTACTGACTCTCCACCCCAGTGAAGCTCCACAGGTCCAGATTTTTTTGGAGAGTATTTCGTCTAATAAATCCCTGCCTAGATGTAAAAGATATGTTTTATGGCTCTTCAAGTCTCTTTAGGAGACTTCAGAACCTTTAGGAAGGATAAAGATTTTCCCTCTCACTCTAGCACATCATCTGTACAGTCAGTCATTTCTAATCCTGGTCCTGAAAATATTGCCCCTGGCTTTGAAAAAAAAAAATGGTTGGAAGGGACACTTCAGGGGTAAAATTCACCGGCTAGCTAGCTAGCTAGCTATCTATCTATCTATCTATCTATCTATCTATCTATCTATCTATCTATCTATCTATCTATCTATCTATCTATC
>JBBPDA010000021.1:19186278-19203988 GCA_037974385.1 Arnoldichthys spilopterus | reverse complement strand
TCTCTCTCTCTCTCTCTCTCTCTCTCTCTCTCTCTCTCTCTCTCTGTCTGTCTGTCTGTCTGTCTGTCTGTCTGTCTATCTGTCAGATGTAGCCAGTATATGTGCCTATTTGATTCAGTATCTGTTGCATGTTGTGAACGGCAGTTTTAGGCAAGACATTTTTGTCACTGTAGCTGTAATCTTGCGGGTCTTTAGTTCATACAGAAGAGGTTAAAATATGAGTGATGCCTTTTTCTGTTGGTTCTTTATATCACAAACACAAACACACCCATGCGTGTGCAGACACACACACACACACACACACACACACACACACACACACACACAAAAACTTGGAAGATTAGTGTCAGTCCTTTTGATGGAAAAGACCAGTTCCCTGGAACTCTGGAAGATTTATTCGCGAGGGAAATCAAGGGAAAAGAACATTCAGAATGCAAACGCTTTGAACCTGCCACACTCCATATTCAGAAAGCAACTACATCATCAAGATGCATCAAGATAATTTAAATTACATTTAACAACAGTCACAGATGTGAAGGCCTTTTCTGAGTGATTTTAATTAAAATAACATTTCACAGCACACGTGCACTGAACCTGCCGCTTCACTTAGTGAAAGTGACTGTCATTGTGGACACACCCCCATCACACCAAATGTGACCTCTGCATTTGACCCATCCACACCTGGGGAGCAGTGTAGCGGGACTGTACCTTGCTCAAAGGTACTTTGAGTGGAACCTCGGCCGGGACCTGAACCTGCTACCCTCAGATCAGATGGGCAAGACCCCAACCACTAGGCCACCAACTTGTCTTTTGGACGACAATAGAAACATGAAATCCAAATTCCAAACTAATACATCAAGATATATTAGATTTACTCCAGAGGGAACCACTTAGAACCCTCTAGGCCTTCAGATTCCGTAGACTCGTGTTGGTACTGACTCAGTCAAACATGCTGCAACATGAGCTGCATCCCAACTGGAAGAACTTTAATGTAGTTCCTAGAACCGATGGAGGAAGTTCCCCCTTGTTGTGTGTCTGTACTGAGAATCATTATAGTTCTTAGAACCACAGTAAGAGGAATTATTTTAGCTGCAGGGTCGGTGCTTTCTCAAACTAGAGGAACCATGAGTGACCCGTAACTGGTTCAGATGAACGTGTCTAGTGATTGGACCAAATGAAAGTGTCCAGTGATTGGACCAGATGAAAGTGTCCAGTGATTGGACCAGATGAATGTGTACAGTGATTGGTCCAAACAAAAGTGTGTCCCCCTCCTGCTGCTGAAACAGCTCTGCCTGTGCTGCACTGTGTGTTCTGACCCCTTTCTATCAGAGTCAGCATCCCTTTTTAAACCACAGTAGCTCTTCTGTGGGATCAGACCAGACAGGCTAGCCTTCACTCCCTATATGCATCAGTGAGCCTTGGGTGCCCAAGACCCTGTCACCAAATTGTCCTTCCTTGGATCACTTTTGGTATGTACTAATGACTGCACACCTGGAACACTCCACAAGACCTGCCGATCTGGAGATGCTCTGATTCAGTCGCCTAGAACATCCCTTGTTAAAATGGCTCAGATCCTTATGCTCCTGCTTCCAGCACATCAACTTCAAGAACTGACTGTTCACTTGCTGCCTGATATATCCCACCCCTCTGACTGGTGATATTGCAATGAAATAAATATAAAGTCATTGTCAGACACTCACTTTTGTTTTTGATGCTGTTAACCCTGCATAGCTATACTTTCTCACCGCTTTGTCATGGCACCCGCTCATGTCTGCAGTAAGTCTTAGTGGCTTGTTAAATCCTGACATATGGGTCAGTGTTCATGTCACTGAGATGGGGATATGGTTGCCCTGGAAGTGTGCAATTAACTTGCGCTACTTGCTGTCAAAATACTTTCTTGCATTCTCTACTTCACTCTGTACAGGTGAAGTAATTGCAGCCAGTGCACTAAACCTGTCAATGACTGTATTTACCTCCTTAACAGCATTGTGGGGTTTCTTTTTGTGTCTCTATTCACCATTTAACCAGCTCATGCAGGTCTTGACCTGAATTCCTGAATACAGGTCTTGGTAGAAGAAGTAGCACTAGTCATTATTTGCTGTTAAAAGCTGGTAAACGGGAATTATACTTTTTTATTCAAAAATGTTACATAATTAAAAGAATAAGATGTGAACAAAGTCATCCAGGGTGGGTTTGGTCAGTCTAGAAACCTGAGTCTGAGCAGTTCACAGTGGTTGTAAATGGAACCAGACGTCTGGTTCCTTTAAAAGCTGATGACGCTTCCTAACGCCTGAGACATTGTTCTACCAGAGTTTGTAGAAGCTTTTGGGCACAAAACTAAACCCATTCATGGTGGAGGGATACATGCAGGGCGCTGTAAGGATAAAATAGTCTCCCAAAGTGATTTATTTCAGACTTACTGTTTTACCATCATCAACATGCCATAGAAACACCCAGAGAAACATGGAGCTTCAATGGGGGTTTGGAGGTGTGATGTCTGGTTCCATTCACCATCACTGTAAAGAAATCCCAGTTAAACCCACTCTGGATTACCTTTGTTACATCCAGTGTTGACTAGAGGAGGATGGGTTCTAAGCCTTTGTTCCTCCTAAGGTTTGGGTCCTTGCCTTTGTTGCCTTTGGTTTGTTCATTAGGGGCTCAGACCTGGATTCTGTAAAGCAGCTTTGTGACAATGTCATTCATAAAAAGCGCTACAAAAATAAAACTGACTCGACTTGACTAATACCAGACACTGAATTCTGCAGAGTTTAAAATGTATTGGTGGCTTTCCCCTGTAAAGACAAGGAACCAAGCCAGAACCAGGCTTGCACAGTCTGACACTTCTGAGATGTGGGAACAGATGATCCCCAAACAAGTTTTCCCCCGAAAAATAATAAAACCAAAAGAAAATAAAGTAAAGGAGCACTAATGCCTGCTCAAATTGATGGTAAATAAATGCACAAACGCTGAGATTTGCAAAAAATTTAATACTGAAACTATAATGGAGTTTATGCTCTCCCTTGGTGATTGCCTTGTCATTTGAAATGCAATAGTTTTTGTGCAAAGTGGTGCTGCAGTGGACTACTCAGCGTTAGAATTTCCTAAGGCATTTTCCCCTCTCGGTGGAACAGTAGCTCGATATTTCCTTACAACAGAAATTGAATTAGGAGAGCAGATTGGATAACACTGGATGAAAGGAGTGGAGCCAGTGCTCCATTTAACAAGCCAGTAATATTATCTCCTCTCTCTCTCTCTTGCTCCTTGCCAGGTACTTCATGTCACTCTTGTGCTCCTTTAACTCCTTCTGCCAAAGACACAATAAGTTTTATACTTTACCCCCTAATTTTACACAGAAGTTTCCAGCCATGTACCCAGCAGTCCCTCTTCACCACTCTGCCTCACCTGAATGGAAAACACACCTGACTGTTATCACCTTTATCATTGAAACACTATGCCTCATAACATTCCCTGCAAAATCCTCAAGCAAGATTCAAGATTCAAGCAGTGTATTTGTGCAATGACTTAACACTAGGATTCCTGAGAATCTGAGTTTCGCTGAGCGAGCAGGGCCTCACCCAAAGTGCAGCTGGCAAAGAGGTTCGCATGCAGCGTGTTCCCTTTCTATATTTCTCGGCACCATGGTCGGTGAAACAGGGAAGCCACTGTGTTTGGCTTCACAGCTGATCGGCTGCTGCCCAAAGGTACCAAACACCTAATTTCTGCCCTAATTCTCACCTGCTTTTGCACTACATTACCCAGAATTCCTTGCTCTTAAGGAAACCCACGCAACCTTTTTATAGCCAATAGGTAACTGGGGTTTCCTTAAGAGCACAGCATTATAGGTAATGTAGTGGGAAAAGCAATAGTGGGTAAAGGCGCCAAAAAGTCGAGGAGCTGCCGATCCACCGTGAAGCCAAACACAGTGGCTTCCCTGTGTCACCAAACACTGTGCAAAGGGATAAACAGAGATATGGAACTTGCTGCACACACGCAGGCAGAACTTACTCAACAACAGTTTTTTATTACACATAAACTGTACGACTGTCTGAGACTCTCTTCTTTCACAGAAACACACACACAGCTGGGGCATGGACACAAGCTGATGGATGTCTTTATTTGCATATCAAAAGGGTGTTAATGTTGGGGACGTGTAGTTTGGGAAAGCATGAAGAAGGGAGTTCTTTATAAGACTTTTCGCTGGCTTTAGGGATACCAGTGCTAAATGAAGCAGAGAGAGAGAAATGAGATTTAACGTTAAAAAAAACAATATATATATATAAAGATTTTATAAAGATAAAGCTAACAATAAACAACATATGCACACTTATTTTTATCTGTAAAAAGAAGTTTGTAGGGCAAGATATGGAAATATATTTATATATTGTAAGGGTTATTGCCCTGACAGGCCAGTAGGGGGTGTTGGGCCCACCTGCTCATTGTTGGCATTGTTTTTCCACCTCTTTTCAGCGCAGGGCCTTCTAACTCATCTAGTTTTACAATGCGCCCTTCCCTGTTTTTGTGGCACGAGTTGTAGTGCGCTCGACTTGTAAACATGGCAGCACAGGTTCAAGCCCTGGATGGGGAGGTAGTGTCCCTTATCTCCTCTGCATTTGGGCCTTCGTGTTAAATTTATATGTCGATACAGAATGTGCAATTGTATTTAAATGCAGAAAATACAGTAAATATAGAAAATACAGTAAATATACTCTAATAAATTTAGTAACTATAGTATCTTTCAAATATTTTATTAAAACGTGCATCATTTCAGTTCAGTTTACTGCGGTTTTAATTCAGGCATTGTCGCAAAGCGGGTTTACAGAAATATATCAGTTCCTCATAAAAATACATATACACTGGTGACTTGAGAGAAACCAAACTCAAATGGGAACCAATCCACATCTGGGTGACGTCATATCATTTCTGCCTATTTCTGTCTCCGGGGGGTAATTTCACAAAGCAGGACTTCTTGGTTTATCCAGACAAGCCAAATTCAAGCCTGAGGAACATTACTACTGGACCATTTTCACCTTTGACCTTAAGTTATCTGGCTTAGGTGGGAGTCTTATTGCTTGAGGCATGAAGAAATTGCACATTCGGCCCTTCACTACCAGAATGAGCAATAGCTTCATCCCTCAGGCAATAAGACTCTTAAACACTCAGGGAATGACTGCTAACACACACACACACACACACACACACTTAACCAATCCATATCTTTATATTTATTATTTATATTTTACATGATGCTGCTTCCTTCTTCTTGCTCCCTGTGTCGTGTTCACATCTGCTCTTCTCTAGAACTTCGCTGCATCTTTGAACAACCTGCTACTTTACACCTGGTTCTGTGTTTTTATGTTGTCCTAAAGTACTGTGTGAACTGTGTATGGTTGAAATTACTTGACTGAGAAATCCTGCCTGTTGAAGTTGTGGTGCTGTTTTTTGTGACCTACTCTTATGGCAGTGGTGGCCTAGTGTATGGGACCTTGCCCTTGTGAACTAAAGGCTGCAGGTTTAAGTCCTGGCCCAGGCATCTGAGGTTCCCTTGAGCAAGACTGCACAACTGTTACTCTTACCCCGGGTGCTGTTGATAACTGCTGCTGCTCCACGTGTGGATGGATTAAATGTAGAGATCACATTTCATTGACGTGCACGTTGTGGGATGGGGTGTATTCACAATAACAAAGCTTTCACTTTTGACTCTGTTTTTGAAGGATGCGTTGTTTCTATTCAATGAAGGTAAAACACCTGCATTAAATGCTTTACTCCGCTCAAACACACCTGGCTCAAGTCACCTGCTCATTGCCAAGCTTGGTGAGTGTGTTTGATGAGCGGGGCTGCCAAACTGCTCAGCCCACCAGCCGAGGATCCCTGTTCCTGAGCCAAGTGGTGAACTCTTCAGCGGTGATAGGACCAAAGCCTTTGTTTGTTTTTGTTTTTGTTTGTTTGTTTGTTTGCTTGTTGCTTTTGACTTCAAAGTTCATCCCCTTTGTTTTATTTGTGTAAATTGTTTTTTCTCTTTTCTCATAGAAAGATTAAAGCGAAGCTGTCCGTCTGTTTGCTGACTGCAAGCTCAAATGACCGATGCTCAAATCTCCCTTCAGCTTTATTCAGTCTGGCCCTGCACAAAGAGTAACTGCACCAAAACGAACCTTAATGTGATTAAATTCAAGTAAATAAAAGGAAAATGCATCAAATATGCATTGTGTATAAAATCATTTGTTCGGAGTTAAAGTGAGTTAAAGCTCCAAATGTCCAGAGTCTAAATATATATATATATAATAACACTGACTCTCTAGTTCATTACAGTGACACCGGTCAGTGGGGGGGGCATATAAGGCAGTAGGCGAACACTCAGTTCTTAAAGTCGATGTGCTGGAAGCAGGAGCATAAGTATCTGAGCCACTTTGACAAGTGATGTTCTAGACGACTGAGTCAGAGCATCTCCAGAACGGCAGGTCTTGTGAAGTGTTCCAGGTGTGCAGTCGTTAGTACCTACCAAAAGTGATCCAAGGAAGGTGAACAACACTCTGATAGAAAGGGGTCAGAACACACAGTGCACCACAGTCAAAACTGTTTCAGCAGCAGGAGGGACACACTCAGTATTAAGCAGGTGGTCTTAATGTTATGGCTGATAACGTTCCATATGTGTAAATATCTCAGAACTCAGAGTCTTTCACATCTAAGAAAGGCAATTCATTCATTTTCTCAACCACTTATTATAAGCATTGCCACTGGGAGGGGTGCAGGAGCCTGTCCCAGTACTCATAGGCCCAAAGGCAGAGAAGAACCCTGGACGGGCTGCTAGCGTCCTTGTCATTAAAGTGCAGAAACACAGACAGTTTAGCCTCTCCAATCCACCTGACACACATGGCTTTGGACTGTGGGAGGAAACTAGAGATGCCAGCAGAAACCTAAGCAGAGCATACATACTGCCTTTCAGTTCTGCCTATATCAAAACATGGTTGAAACAATGTAAAATCATACCTGTAGGATAATGCTCATTTCTGCTCGTGAATCATTCTAGTAGCATGTTAGCGCTTAGCTTATGGCAATGCACATGAGCACTGGGCATTCTAGATTAAACACAGAGCATTTATTCCATGCAATAGGTTTTTTAGAGCTAAGAGCAGCTGTTTAAAATTAGGCAGGTACAATATACAGTATATTACATATTATGATTATTATGTTTTGGTGGAAACTGAAATAGATGTACAATTAAACAATACATTTAATTAATTATTTAAATATTAAATATTTATCGCTGTTCCTCAACTGAGTCAAGCTCAGAGTATAGCTGGAATCTCTTTTAGTGTGTGTGTCACTGTATGTGTGTGTGTGTGTGTGTGTGTGTGTGAGGGCAGTCGGTTCAGACTTATTTATGCTGTGTGAAGAGATACAGTGCGGAAGAGAGAGAGGGAGAGATGACAGAGGAGATTGACAGAGATGAGGAAAGGTAAAGCAGTCACATCTGAATCTCCATGGTCTTCAGTATGACCTCATGTGTGTATGTGTGTGTGTGTGTGTGTGTGTGTGTGTTGCTCTGTCTACATCAGCATCAGACTGGTTAAAGATCACGTATCACGGTGTAAAAGCTGTATTAAAATCTCAGCAGGCGTCGATCACAGCGTCTGTGATGTGTTTTGTTTGGTGGGTTCTGTGACGACGACACTGCTGGTTAAACTGTGTGACGCTGTGTTTAGTGGTTTTTTTTTTGGTCGTTTTCCTACATTTCCTCAGCGCTCAGCGCTGCTCAGAATGTTCTGACGAGTCCTGGTCGCTGCGAGTGCTCACAGCGAGTTGCACAAGCGCACAGGTAAGAAAATATCCAGCTTTTAAAAAAGGCCAGGACACTGCAGGCCACTTCGGGTCCCGCAGCACCTGCTTATAGAAAGGTCAGCCAAAAGCACAGGTGTGACTTCAGAACTTTCGAGCACTCTGCAGGACTTACAGATGGAACAGCTGGGCTTGTTTTCGCACAAGTCAGGCTGGAAATATGCACAAACTTCACAAAACCACACACATGTTGTGTCTTTTCGATTGGTGCATTTTCGACACTCCTGTATTCCAGACTTTCTGCTTTTATGTGTTTGTTTGTTTTTGTCACTGTCCAAATGTAAACATATTTACTTTTTTTATGTGTTTGTTTGTTTGTGTAACTCCAGATGCTAAGCGAACACTACCTACCAGAATGCATAGTACAAGCAGTAAAGTTTGGTTGAGGAGGAATAATGGACTAACATCCCATTTCATCAGAAATCGATGGTAAAAAACCTTTTTTTGCACACCATTCAAACTCGCAGCCAATGAAACGCAAGTCCTAAAAGTGTGTGTGGATGACCTGATTCACTCCAACATGCAGAAAAACAATCAGCGTTCACCTGCTGCCATGGACGTCTGGACAACACTTGATTCACTAAAGTGTTTGTCTCATTCTGAGTCAGGCTCATTCTTCCTTCCAAATCAGCTTTATTATATTTTCCACACAGTTTGTGCTGCTCTCCCTCCTTCTCTTCCCTTCCCTTCCCTTCCCTTCTCTTCTCTTCTCTTCTCTTCTCTTCTCTTCTCTTCTCTTCTCTTCTCTTCTCCTCACTTTCTTTCTCCTAATGTTGGTCTCTTTTCTCTTATCTGTTCTCCTTTTTTGTTTCCTACTCTGTCTTTCTGTTTTTACCTCTTTCACTTACAATTTCTTTCTTTCAATCTTTTTTCTTTCTTTCTTTCTTTCTTTCTTTTTTTGTCCCCCCTTTTCCTATTTTATTTTCCTCTCTCCCACACACATCTATTTCCATTTCACTTTTCTTTCTTTGTATTTTTCCCCTTATTTCTGTCTCCTTTCTCTTTTTCTGCTTCCCACTGTCTTTCTCTTTTTACTGATCTCACTCACAATTTCGTTTGTTCTTTCTTTCTTTCTTTCTTTCTTTCTTTCTTTCTTTTTTTCTTTCTTTCTTTCTTTCTTTCTTTCCTTATTTCTTTCTTTTTTTCTTTCTTTCTTTCCTTGTATCCCAATTTCTCTCTGTTTGTTTTCCTCTCTCCCACTCACATCCAATCTCTTTTTCTCTTTCTCGTCCTCCCGCTAAAGTGTTGCACGCATTGCAAATTAAGCAAACTCTGCACAATATGCATATTACAGTGTTTCCTAATGCATAAAAGACACGGAGCCACGTTTGTGTCAATTAAAATTAAAAATGCAGATTATTCATTACAGTTAATGCCACAATCTTGACTTTCTGACAGCGTGGCGGCTTCATTAATCAACCATCAGCGCTCTTTAACACCGCGCGTTCGGCCACATTAGGGGCGATTTCGGTTTATTGCCGTAATGAAAAGTGGCCGTACGTTCTGGCAGAGCCGTTAAAGTGTGTCGTCGAGTAGTTAGAAACGCTTTGATGAATGAAAACGCCGCCGGGTTCCTGGCGTCCGCCGGGAGGAGCACGAGCGTTTATTATATAAGCACAGCCATTCATAACCAAAACGCACTCTAATGGAGCATCATGCGCCGGAGTGAGGGGAGGCCTGTCAGAGGCAGTTGTCTTAAGAGATTAATCACAGACGGAGCAATAAAATCCGGAGATCCGACGCTATTGATTTGCTCATAAACAGCCAGGGCTTCCCAGAAGTGCACCTCAGCTCTCAGACGAGGGGAGGTGGAGAATGTGGGAAGAGGGCGTGGGCTAAGATATGGAGAGAGACGCTAATATCTCCAGATAAGTGACTTCAGCCATGTGCACCGATCAGCCATAACATTAAGACCACCTGCCTTATATGTAGTAGGTCCCTCCTGCCGCTGGAACTGTGGTGCACTGTGTGTTCTGACTCCTTTCTATCAGGGTCAGCATTTACTTTAGCTCCTCCGTGGGATCCAACCACACAGGCTCAACAATTAGCATCGGGTGCCCACGACCAAGCTTACCGATTCTCCTTCCTTGGGTCACTTTTGGTAGGCACTAAACACTGCACACCTGGAACACTACACAAGACCTGGAGTGCTCTGACTCAGTCGTCTAGAACATCACAATAAGGCACTCGTCAAAGTGGCTCAGATCCTTACGCTTCAGACTGACGCAGAGAACTGGGTGCCGTGTTACAATAAGAGTTCAGTTATAAAGGGTCTATAAATGGTTTATAATGGTTTATTAATGGTTTTACAGATTACACCCAAATCACAGCCCCTACAATTTGAAAGCAATTAGCCATTCAGAATCAGAATCAGTTGGATCAGTATGTTTGCACACACAAGTAGTTTGTTTCCGGTGTCTTTCAAGTGCTAAATAAGACATACGGTACAATACGATACATAGTACAGTATACAATACATAATAAACAGAGGTACAAATTATGTGTGAAGTGGGATGTACACTTTTGTACACAATATGCAATCTACACTAGTGTAGACAATATACAGTATTCTTGTGCCGTGCATTACAATCTACAGTATAGAATATGTGGTACAATATACCATAGTTATATGTAGCATATAGTGTTTTTTACATATGTGCTTATAGTGAAAGTGAATGTGACTATTTGTGAACACACTCAAGCACCACAAGGAAATGTGACCTCTGCATTTAACCCATGTAGTGGGACGGTACCTTGCTCAAGAAAACCTGTGTGGTGCCTGGGTCGGGACTCGAACCTGTGACCTTCAGGTCCCAAAGGTAACGTCCTAACCACTAGGACACCACTGCCAATAAATTGTATACAATATTTAGTATATATACAATATCCAATGTAAATGTGTATTATACATTATATAATAAGCAGCAGTCTATACAGTGAGCTATACAGTGTACGATGTAGAGTACAGTTACTATACAACATATACAGTGTACGTCACACAGGGGATGTAGAGATTCAATAGGGACGTGACGGGAGCTGTAATGTTAATTGTTTATGAGGGCGATGGCCTGAGGGAAGAAACTACTCTTGTGTCTTGGTGAACAGGGACCGGTGGCGTTTGCCTGATAGAAGAAGTTTAAAAAAAGATCTTCCCTGCCCACTCCCTGGTTCTAGTGGAGTACAGTTCCTGTAGGGTGGGCAGGGGGGCACCAATGATTCTTTCTGCTGTCCTCACTGCGTTGCAGTCTGTCCCTGCTCTCTTTCGAGTGTGGCCACATAAGCCCCACTCCATCTCCACCCAGGTATCACCATTGCTCTTATATTTGTGCTATAACTGTTAGTACTTCTTTTAAACAATTGTAACCTAATTAACCATTTATAAACTCTTATAAACCCTTTATAAACTCTATATGATGGTGGTCTGACTGTAAAGTGGTACCCAAGAACTGACTGTTCACTTCTCATTGTTACAAATATGTACATACAGATACGCATATAGATTTAGGTTTGTGTTTAAAATTCACTTGTAACTTTTTAATGGTCAAACCAAAAAAAAGCAATAAATTTTTTTCCTTCGCATTTTCTCTTAATTTAGGCAAAAATAACAATAATGTTACATTTTGTTTATTCAACAATCACAGGCATTTTTGTAAACATAAGCCTCAATCGAACAGTCTAGATTTCTCTTTATTGTAAAACTCTAAATACATAAACAAATCTGTAAAGATCAAATACAATTCTTAAAAATTCTCAGAGAAATCCATAAAACCTCCTCAAACGTGTGTTAGTGCAACAGAATCACCTGCAACTAGCAGCCTCTGTGTTATGTCCAGTGAGGAAGCTCAGTGAAAAGGTCCACTGATTACAGACACAGTGGAATCCAGTGGACTGTTTGGCCATAACTGACCTTAAACTAAAGTTCTGTCGTAAACAGTGCTAGTACCACCTGTTCTCTTCCTGATCCTGTACAGACACAGTTAAGAGAGTTTGATCTTTTCTGTGATATAAATCAGTTTTACAGACAAACAGATATGACTGAAAGTTCAGCAGAGAGAGAAAAGGGCTGCTCTCCTTCTCTTCTCTTCTCTTCTCTTCTCTTCTCTTCTCTTCTCTTCTCTTCTCTTCTCTTCTCTTGTCTTCTCTTCTCTTCTCTTTCTTTTCTTCCTTTTCTTTCTTTCTTTGTTTGTTTCTCCTTAATTCTCTGTCTTTGTCTCTTTCTCTTTTGTGTACTCCTTTCTCTTTTTGTTTCCAACTACGTATGTCTTTTTTTCTCTCGCCCATTTCTTTTTTTCTTTCTTTCTTTCTTACTTTCTTTCTTTCTTTCTTTCTTTCTTTCTTTCTTTCAATCTCTATATATTTTTTATATTTCTTATATTTCTGTCTTTTTTTTTCTTTTTTCATTTTCTCCTCATTTCTTTCTCCTTGTTCTTTCTTGTTCTGTCTCTTTCTCTTTCGGTCTCCTTTGTCTTTCTTTCTTTCTTTCTTTCTTTCTGTCCATTTCTCTATATTTATCCTTTCTCCTCCCCTCTTGTCTTATCTCAGACTGTTTTTTATTTTCCTTGTTGATTCTTCTCTGTCTGTAGCACTGACCTCGTCTAGTTGTGACAATAAATAAATAGATAAATTCATTCTTTCTTTTTAGAAACACATTTCTTTTATGTTGCTGCTCTTTTCTCTCTCTCCCTCTCTGTAAAAAGCTGTATATTATTTTAAGGGAGGCTTACGTTTAACAGTAATACGCTAGAAAGTCAAGGGCACACCTGGGCAGCAGGAACGAACTCATAAATCAGCTCAGCCAGAGCGGCGCTGCGCTCTCCCTTCAGCCGCTGCTCCAGCAGGAATATATGCAGCTTCTTATGAGGCCGTAACTTACTGCGGTCAGTCACGTCCTCTATGGGCTGCCAGTCGTCCAGGCCAAGCGGCTGGGGAAGAATACATATCTCCCTCACAATGCAGATTCATTCCCACACACACACGCGTTGGTCCACCAAGGCAAGCCAAGGTCAGCCGCCGGAGCCCCAGCTCAAATAGAGTTCAGAAGCTTATGTGAGGATTTGAGGATGATAGGACCATAAACAGACGACCAAAAATATATTTGACCTCTTTTCTGATTAGACGAAAAACACACGTTGTTGGTGTTGAGATAAGCGGCCCCTCATCAGGAGTCTGGACACAGGCTGCCTGTATATTTTCGGGTGCTGCTGTGCCCGACACTCTCCGAGGTCTGTGTTCCTGTCATCCTGAGACCCAGCCAACATTTGCATGTGAGGCCCATGTGGGTTCAAAGTGGTCTGGAAAATGGGCTCCACTTAGGATTATCCAATAGGTCTCATGTGGTATTGTCTGCGTGGTTCTATGATGGCCCTAAGAGAATTGCCCATCTGGGTTTCATACAGTATTACACTGCCCAAACTGGGCAACATACACAAAACCCATCTTGGTCCCAGCTTCAAGTGTCATGTGGCTGCTATATGGCTACAACATGGTCTTAAGTAAGGGCCCTTCCAACATCCGTCTGTGGGCCCCATGTGGGTTTAAAGTGGTCTGGAAAATGAGCCCCATTTGGGATTGTCCATAGGTTCCATGATGGCCCTAAGAGAATTGGCCTTCTGGGTTTCATACAGTATTACATTGGATCTCAGGTCTTGATCCCAGCTTCAGCTGTTGGTTTTTGTTGCGTGGTGCGATCAAGTCAACAGCCCGGTACTGTTTCAATTTATGAGCAACAAAAACGGTTGGGCAACGAGCAACTGCCACGCTGTACTAGCAATGGTTTTGGGAGAATTTTAAAGGTTTACAAATGTTTACAAAGTACTCGTTTTACTTCAGAATGGGCTGAATGAAAACCAGTACAAGACCTGATAAATTAGATGGATTATTAGCTAGCTAGCTCATTTAGTTGGATTATTAGCTAGCTTATTTAGCTAGATTATTCGCTAGCTAGCTCATTAGTAATTACCCAAGCTCAAATAAACAATTTGGCATTCATAATTAAATTAAATTATTTTAAACAAAATCATCACGATTATTGGCACCCCTAAAAATTCATACACCATAAATGTAATTGAAGCATTTTTGTAATGTATACTTTACTTTTTAAGTTTGTGTTTAGGAACATTTCATTAGTAATCATGAATTCATGTTTCCCTCGGGCATAAACATGACATGACGCAGAGGCTGTTTTCTTTTTAGCCACTCCTAAAAATGGGAAAAACAAGAGAAAATGGAATTCAAGCAGTGGCATTTTCTGAAGCCAGTGAAAACTATGCTTAAATATTTTGTCAGACATTAGCTATCATTTTAAATAAAAAATTGTGTTTAATGGCTGAACGGTTTTGTTTCTTCTTCTGTACTGCACTCTGTGCCATCATCTCTCTCGTTCCAGTTTTGGAAAAAGGCTGTAACATAACAAAATAACAAAAGCGAAGCACTGTGAATACCTTCCGAATGCACTGTAGTCATCTCATGTGGGGGTCCATGTTACTGAAACCATGTTGGCCCAACATTATGTTACCCACGTCAAGCCCATGCCTACCTGACTGATATGAATGCTTCATAAGCTTGACATGAACAGCCCACATGGGCTTCCCATATGGGACCTGTATTACTGAAACCATATGGGACATATAAAGTGTTACCCAGATCAAGCCCATGCCCACCTGGCCCATATACATCTCTTATGAGGCCTATATAGTCTTCCCATCCTGGGCCCATGTTGCAGAAACCATATGGGCCTCACACAATTTGCCCAATTCTAGCCCATGCCCATTCGAAACCCATGTAGCCCATTTTTACATCATGTGGGGCCCATATTGGCTGGAGAGTGATCAGTGGCCTACAGGAAGAGAGGGTGGGTGTTTCTAATAAAGTGGCCAGCGTGTGGAAGCACAAGGTGGGTGTTTCCAATAAAGTGGCCATTAAGTGGAAGCACAAGGTGGGTGTTTCTAATAAAGTGGCCAGCGAGTGGGAGCACAATGTGGGTGTTTCTAATAAAGTGGCCATTGAGTAGAAGCACAAAGTGGGTGTTTCTAACAAAGTGGCCAGTGAGTAGAAGTACAATGTGGGTGTTTCTAACAAAGTGGCCAGTGAGTAGAAGCACAAGGTGGGTGTTTTCAATAAATTGGCCAGTGAGGAGAAGCACAAGGTGGGTGTTTCTTTATAATGTATAATTCTTAATTCAGTTTGCACTCCCCAGCCCTGGAAAAATCCTAAAAAATCAGTCATGGCTGCTTTGATTCTACCGGAACCGTCGGTCTAGACCAGACAGCTTGTCTTGTTTTTCTTCAGCATAATTAGTTATTAGTATTACACACACACAAACACACACACACACACCTGCCCTAGTTTTTTCTTGTCAGCTCATGTTGAAATATTGGAAACAGTGTTTTCATTATTCATAAACGCATTATGCCAATGAGACGAGGTGATTTATGCTCGTGAACTTGATTACCTTTTGTGGCTGAACAAAAAAAATAATCATTGTTTTACCAACTTGAGGATGGGAGCACGGTCCTCTTTCAGTAAGAAGCTTAACACACTTCTTGTAAGGAAACAACACAGACTCAAACGCAGCGTTCAATGTTTTAATCCAAACACTAAGAAACCAAGGCAAAAATCAAAGCAGAGAGTCAGAAACCAAAGAAACATCCAAAAGAATCACACTCAGAATGTTTGGCTATGCAAGACCAGTTTTGCTGGTTGCTTCCTGTTTAGATAGTTCAAAACTCAGGTGAGCTTGATCTTGCAAACTATTGGCTTCAAGAGCTGGGGTGGACTAATGGATTTGGACCCAGTCTTGTATGTGGTGGTCTGGTGAAAACTCCAGACTGCACAAAGTGGGTGTTTCTAATAAAGTGGCCAGTAAGAGGGAGCACAAGGGGGTGTTTCTAATAAAGTGGCCATTGAGTGGAAGTACAAGAACAGTTTTTCTGATAAAGTGGTCAGTGAGTGGAAGCGCAAGGTTGGTGTTTCTGATAAAGTGGCCATTGAGTGTGTTTCAGTCTGGTATGTAGAGCATACACAATGAAATGTGACCTCTGCATTTCATCCATCACATGGGCGCACTTGGAGCAGCAGGCAGCTATCAACAGCACCCAGGGAGCAGCGGGACAGTATCTTCCAGGGAATCTCAGTGGTGCCTGTGCTAGGACTTTGAACCTGCGACCTTCAGTTCACAAGGACCTAACCACTAGGCCACCACTGTAAGACATGATACAGCACCAGTGTCAATGAACAACATAAACCACATGTAACAAATGGCAAATTATACATTTATCACATAACTGGTCAATTATAGAGCAGAAAAACACTTCCAGTCACACCATAACACCATTACAGGTGAAGGCTAGTATGTCCCTGCTCTTGAAGGCCATTCTACTCACTCAGAATAAGCAAGACCAACTGTGCTCTCTTGGATTCCTTGGCCATGGATGGCTGTAACATCACCAGGGAACTCAATCTCCCAGCAATAAAGTGAATATGCCTAGCACTTGTGCCATGCTGGTGTTTCCTTCAATCAATTGCTTTTGCCTTGTATTACAATACCTGAAACAAAATAGTGTGATGAATGTGTCAAAATAGAAGATATAACATTACATTAGAAAAAGCTGTCCCTTCCTCACCACAGACGCTACTCAGATTCTAATCCAGTCACTTGTCATTTCAAGACTGGACCACTGCAACTCTCTCCAGGATGCTCTTTCTCTGAAGGCCAAAAGACCTCTACAGCTGATCCAGAATGCAGCAGTAGGTCTGGTCTTCAATACACCAAAGTTCTCACACACCACCCCACTGCTGAGGACCCTTCACTGGCTTCCTGTGGCACACTGATGCTTGCTTACAAAGCCAGCTCCTGTTTAACTATCTGCAATGATCAAACGTCTGGGACACATCTTGCCCTCTTAGGCATTGTCCACATGGGTGTTTGAATCAGGCGTTCTCCTGTTGCTAGGTGAGCAAAGATGAAACGCTGGGTCAAGTTGAATACTACGCCTGTACCACAGATCTTTGGTCCAGTCAAACGACAGAGCCTTACATCACCCTCACTGTACACTTCTTGGATAAAGATTTTGTCCTGAAAGCATGACATCTACAGACACCATACTTCCCTGAACACACTAGAGAAAGCATAGCACATGGACTCTGTGAGGCTTTGGCCAGCTAGCATTTGCATGAAGACCAGTTAGTTTGCATTACCAATGACAATGTTGTGAAGGCCACCGAACTCAACCACTCAGTCAGACTTCAGTGTTTTGGCCACAAGTGTAAACAAAAAACTAGCTTTACATTGTGGGCAGTGGTGGCCTAGTGGTTAGGACACTGCCTTTGGGACCTGAGGGTTGCAGGTTTGAGTCCCGGCCCGGGCACTACTGAGGTACCTTTGAGCAAGGTAACGTCCCCCTACACTGCTCCCCGGTCGCTGTTGGTAGCTGCCTGCTGCTCCGCATGTGTGATGGGTTAAATGCAGAGGTCACATTTCATTGTGGTGCTTGAGTGTGTTCACAAAGCATAACTTTCACTTATAGACCACAGTCAGATTTTGTAACCTGAAGGGCTTTGATTACTGTAATAGAATATAAATTGTCATATTTTATTTATATTTATAATTTATTTATTTGTTTATTTTACCCTAGATATTTTTGTTGTTTTTGTGACAATGTTTTCACCATATCGGGAGGAGTTTTAGCACAACGTCACGATTCAGGTCTAATAAAGACACTGATCGATATTTCACTAATACAGTGAAGTGAAAATGACTACATTGTGAACACACTCAAGCACCACAACGAAATGTGACCTCTGCATTTAACCCATCACACATGGAGCAGCAAGCATCTACCAACAGCACCCGGGGAGCAGTGCAGTGTTACGGTACCTT
>JBBPDA010000021.1:19175900-19186178 GCA_037974385.1 Arnoldichthys spilopterus | reverse complement strand
TGGTCGTACATGACATTATGACCTTATGACTGTATGAGTCTGCAAGTGCGTATGTTTATATATATATATATATATATGTGTGTGTGTGTGTGTGTGTGTGTGTCTGTGTGTGTTTTGCTTCGCACAAACCCTGAGGCAGACCCTAAAGCGATTAGTGAAGCTGAGGCTTGGCTGTAGAGCTGCAGGCTGTGTTTTATCAGGGAGGCCAGAGATCACAGGAAAAAATTCCCCGTTCCGGGCAAAGAGGACCCGGGCCTGTCATGCCAGCCCACTGCCCCTGCACCCTCCGGAGCCTTCTAACTTGATCTCCTCAGGGTAATTACCTCGTCCGTCTCACTGTCCAACCAGCAGGCTAACAAGGAAAAACTAAGGAATCATGCTGCCGAAGACAACAGAGGAGAACTAGGAGCTCGTGTCTTTGGGGAAAACAAAAGAGTGCAGCTCAGCAAATAAGTGCAAGGCAAAACCGTGCACTCTCGCACTATGATGCTTAACAACTGCAACGGCTGCGTCAAGCTGACCGCGTTTCTCCTAATTGTCCCGCGCTTTCAGGAAGAGTCCATTAATTGATCTGGGCTGCTCTAATGGACACTGCACTCTCAATGTATGTGGGAGGGGTGGGGGTTGGGGGGGTTGGGGTCAGTACAGGTTATAGCTATGGGCTGTTGCCCAAATTAACACTTTTTGTTATGCTAATTGTAATGACTATCTCTCAGCTCCTGAACTGCTGAAGGGCTGGAGTGTAACAAATATCTAACGATTTAGACAGGCACTGACGTTTGAAAATTAGTGGGAATATTTTAATTAGATTTTATTACCTGAATATTTTTGATATATTAAAAATATCCATTTGCCCTGTAACAGTTCAAATGTTCAAATTTCTTTAATGGTTGTATTATTTATTTATTTTAAATAACATACAAATATTTATATACAATAAATTATTTGTATTTTATTTACTGTTTTTAAAACAATTTAATTATTTATTATTTTGTGTATTATTTTCTCAATTGTTTATTTTTATTGTTCATGCATTTTATTATTTATTTTATTATTTATTATTTGATGTATATTACATTTTTTCGATATAATTAATGTTTTTCATCATTTTTGTGCATTGTTAAATTATGTAATATATTAGTGCTCCTAGCATGTTACTAAATGTACAGAAAGTTCAATATGAAATAAAGAAATATTATTAACTTTGCAGCGTGGAATGTGCGAATACCTGATTTGAATGTAAACATATGCTGTACCTGATCACGCTGTTAGGAGCGCACTAAAAAAACAGAAAACCTGGAGGAAACACACGCCAGCACAGGGTACAGCTTGCAAACTCTACACAGAAAGGCACCCATGGCCGACCTGGGGATTGAGCGCAGGACCTGCTTGCTGTAAGGCGACAGCACTAACCACTGCACCACTGTGCTACAGAAACGCCAGACAATTTTAACCGTTTAAGGCAAGCGCAGTAGACATTTCTGCCATTTAATATTGTATCCACATGCTGAGTTGAGATGATCTCACTCTGTTTACCCGAAGATTACCTGAGCTTAACAATCTGTGTTATAGTAGAAAAACAAACGACTGAGCCTGAGAACCAAGTCTGAAACGGTTATCCTGTACAATCCCTGCAGGGCTAGTTCAATGGGCAGGGCCCAGGGCCCCTATAATGGCTACTGCTAATAAAAAGCTCTGGTCACTTGTGTGAGGACTGATGTGTATGTGCTGGGTTATATTATATGCGTGTTTTCCGCTTGAAATGGTGCTTTTTAAATGAGGCGAGGCAGGGCACATTGTCAGTGTGTTGCTATTGTAAGGCAGTGAAATGACATTGCGCATTTGACCAAAAACGTGTCTACAGTCAGTGGTGGATTATTAAACCATGTTTAATCGACGAGTGTTAGTAACGTGCAGGTGCACGATGCTGGTTACAGACACAGGTACACGCTGGAAGTGCGCTAACGACACTGAACAGCTAAGGTGGAACAGAGCTGCTCCTGTAAATGATGTGCTCACACATTTTCACTTTGTACACAAGCAGCAGGTTCCACTTCCTCTCCGCACACCCATCTGATTTATCAGGTGAACACACCATTGTAATAGCAATCCACCATAGCTCCGCCCCTGCCCTTTAAAGGGGAGGTGATGGGCCATTCTGATTGGTTTATTACATGTTATGCCCAAAACTCACTTCTGAATCTTTTTGCTCCTTGCACTGGAACAAAGTCCGTTGTCAAAATAGCTAAATGAATTTGGACACGCCCACAAATGTTAGTTGTGCATTGAACTTTAAGGTTTGTGTTGGATCGTCAAAATAGAGCCCAAATTTCGTTTTGATGATGAATGTATGGAGTTAAGTTCTGATAAACGTTGCATATCATGAGTTGGCTGTAGCACATCAGACCCGACACAACTTAGCAACATGAAGATGCAAAATATTCAGATTTGATATTTTTCCACATTAAAACTCTACACATTGACAGAAACACTGTTTGTTTGCCATAAAGAGGCAGACAGTGAACGTATATGAGCACTTATGAACAGAGCTCTGATCTCCAAAACTCAAAGCTTCTGTGTAGATGTAGCAGCACACGAGACAAAGCAGGAGACACACTAATCCTTTAGACGTTATTAAATTCAAGTTGCTGGGACAAGGCTGATCTTCATCTTGGTTGTTACCATGCCAACACCACAGACAAAATTGATTGGTCGAGGGCATTCACATCACCTTCAGAACTTTACAAGCGTCAAACAGAGGGTGAATAAAATAACGTCAACATTTTTTTCCGTTCAAAACCCTGTGTTTCATATCGCCTGCGGTCCAAGAAAAAACAAGTATCTCCAAAATTTACAGGAGGAGGCAAAAACCTTCCTCACTTCTAATGGAAGAACATTTGGAGCATTTCTATTGGTTTGTTCGTCACGAAGGTTGGACACAATGTAACAGTGAAAAATTGTGAACACACCCCATCACACAAAGTGCACCTCCTATAACATGGTCCCAAACTACTAGGCCCCCCACTGACCACCAAACCACTGCCCACCCATTGGACAGTGTAGCACACTTGGAGGACCACCAAAATCTGAACATCTGCTCCTCTCTGAGTTCCCTCAGTATTTCCAAATGTAAAAGATCCGCCCACCACAATTTCAACCACTGCTGAAAAAGCTTGAGATGAGCAAATCAGTTTGCTCTGAATGCTGCAGCTTTGTTGTCTGGTGTTCAGGGCCGGCCCTGACAATGTTGGAGCCCTAGGCTTGCTTTCCAGAAACACACACACACACACACACAACCACCAACACCCCACCACCGTACCGCTAACACCCACCAGAACATCCTCAGAAGTTTTTTCAATAAGTAGTAATAAAAAAACAGAGTGCTTTATGGGAGAAAAAAAAAACTTTGATCAATTTTCGGCACCCCCCCAAGCATTTTGCACCCTAGGCAACTGCCTATACGCCTATGCCACAGGCCCCCCCTGCTGGCGTTATCAGCAGAAGGACTAATATTCCAATGGGATCATCTACCCAATCTGCAAAGCTAAAGTCTGCAGTTCATGGTCGACTGGCCAGTATTTAGGCTTCATAACGTACGTAAACTAGTCAGACAGTGCATCAGCTGCAAAAAAGCTGCTTTAGTCAATGCTGGTGTAATGTCACCTCTGAAAATGCCATGACAGCTGATGTTCTTTGGAATTAGCCTTTTGTTTAAGTGGGTCTTTGTCAGTTGTCATGAAATGCCTATGTATGCATCATAAGAATGGCCGTGCAGATACGAAGCATTGCCTTTTTCTGTAAACAGTGAATGGCAGCTTGTTTAACCCACTGAAGTAGAAGCTGAGGGCTGTTAAGGACACAGTAAACTTCTTGCACCTAGGTGAACAGCCACAAATAGCCATCGGTGGTCCGATTCTCCCCCTCAGCTGGCTGCTGCTAATTTCACTGCTCTCCTGTATCAGTTTCAGTCCAGATATTGTTGTTTGGGAATCCTGTCTGGGCCATCAGCCATGGTAGCTAGTTTGTGTGCAATGTGTGTAGGTGTGTGTGCCTGCAAAAGCCACACTGAAAGATATTTGGGAACTAACACTTTTCAGCCATAACATTAACACCACTAACTGGTAATGTGAGTAACATTGACTCTCTAGCTACTTCATTACAATGACACCTGTCAGGGGGTGGGATATGTTAGGCAGCAAGTGAGCAGTAATCTAATCATAGGAGCACAAGGATCTGAGCCACTTTGACAAGTAATGTTCTAAACGACTGAGTCAGAGCATCTCCAGATCAGCAGGTCTTGTGGAGTGTTCCAGGTGCGCAATAGTTAGTAATTACCAAAAATGATCCAAGGAAGGATGACTGGTGAACCGGCGGCATGGTCATGGGTACCTGAGGCTCACTGATGCATTTGGGGAGTGAAGGCTTACCCGTGGGGAGCATGAGGGGAACCTACTCAACATTAGTCAGGTGGTCCTAATATTATGGCTAATCACTGTAAGATTGTTTCTGGGTGTTAGAGCCTCTCTTTTCCTGGTAGAAATGTTGGGGATGATAAGAAGGTAGATGTTGAAGTGGATTATGTGTGACCGAGTGCTTGTGCACTGCAAAAATATGTGAGCAAAACCACAAACCACAAGTGTAGACTTTGAGACAGGCTACATAGAAACACACAGACCGATACACACTTGTCTGCCCGTGTCAGTGTGAGGTCTCTATTAAATCAAAGCAAGCTGTGGGCAGTGTGAAGACCATGTAGAAGCTTGATATTTCCTGATTATGGGTCAGGAGGAGAGCCTCTCTGGCGCAATTACATCTCCACTGTCCCCACATGGGAAGAGTCTGATAACTCTATTAACTCCAAGCCAGCTCCCCGCGTCATCTGGCTGGGCCTTCACACTCAGCAGAGCTCTGTCTGTGCATGCGTGTGTATGTGTATGTTTTTTATAACTCTTTTTTTCTCTTAAACATTATAACATTTCTAGGGGATAATGATGGCAAATATGAAAGTTTTCCTAAAATTACACAATAATATCAAACAGATAATGCTTTGTTATCACTAAATGCTTTTTTTTTTTTCACACAAAGCAGATTTCCTCCACGAAAGATGTTCCGTTCACCTTGAATAAGGTCACTTTCCATAGCATCAAAGCAATAATTACATGAAAAATGTCAAAAAATTAAAAGATAGCTAATTTAATGTACAACTCGCAATTGGGGATAAAAGCAGCCTTTGGCAATTGGTTGCTGGTTGGCGTTTCAGGCTGAACAGCACTTCATTTCTAATTTTCCTCCCCAGCTTAGCTGTCTCCAAGTCTGCCAGGTGGTCATAATGTTATGGCTTATCACTGTATGTCATTAAAAAGGGAGGAAAGGTATGTGGGTGATCTTTCTGATAAGCAAGTGCATGACTTCTAGCCACCTTGGTGCCAATGATGTGCTTGTAGGGTGAGGTATGGGGCACTGAGACAGGATCCAATAGCAGAGCAGCTGCATTAGGGGCAATCCAACACTCGCAGTTGTCACAGGAAGGGCAACACAAGCCAGCGAGCACAAACTAGCCAAATCCATTCTGAAACCAGGACAGCAGAACCAGGAATAATGACTTGGAAGTCACAGGAGATTAAGGCAGGTCTTCGCAAACTGCAAAACCAAACATGGGGCTATGAACAGTGCTGTAATGAGTCTTGAAGGTGTGTATGATCATGAATAGCTGGTACCACAGAACAGCTGGTACCACAGAACAGCTGGTACTACGGAACAGTTGGGGCTGGAGTGAAGCAATCCAGACAAGTCTGCTTCTTTAGTTTTAGCACTGGAGTGATGCTAATAAGTATTGGAAGATTATTATTAGGATACCCCACCAATTAGCATGACGCTAACTGTATGCCCATCTGGGCAGTGGCCAAGGGGTTAGGTACTTGGCCATCGAGGAGCCACTGACCACCAAACTACTGCCCACCCACTGGACAGTGTGACCCGCTTAAACCACCAAAACCTGAATGTCTGCCCTATCATTAGGAGGTCATGACTTACATTACCAGGAATCCAGAGGAGCACAATGCCAACCAAAATCAGTGTTTATGCAGTTTATGTAACAGAATTGGTGTTTGGGGTTCTCCTCCAAGGCTTTTGGTAGGTATTAGCTACTGCACACCTGGAACACTCCACAAGACCTGCCATTCTGGAGACAACTAGAACAACACAATAAGGCCCTCGGATCCTTGCGCTCCGGCTTCCAAAACAATGACTTAAAGAACTGACTGTTCACTTGCCTAATATTTCCCACCCCTTAATAAGTGCCATTGTAACACAATAATCAATGCTATGTACTTCATCTACCAGTGGTTTTAATGTTGTGGCTGATCGTTGTACACGAATGCTTAACTAGTCTACACTGATATTTGTGTGTACATCACTGAATTGTTCCCCTCCAGAACATTTATGTGCCCATGTTATTGATTCCCCCAGAACCGTGCAACGTTGCCAATATGCAAAATAGTTGAATAAAGAGGCCCTTTGGCCTTACGAGAAAAATCAATGCCTGTTGTATGAAGAAACACACAGAATTACACTGAAAAGAACCAACAAGGGCAGAGAAGGTTCCACTGGTTTGCAGACCTCTCTCTCACAGGCTTGATTTCAGTGTAAGGATGTGTGACTGTATCCAGACAGCCTCTCTGAAGTGAGTGAAGTGGGTTTTCAGTGCACACACAGTTTGGAAAATCTACATTGAAAAGCGTTGCCAGTAGAATGGTACACACACACACACACACACACACACACACACACAAACAAGCCTAAGGCCACAGTGCCCAGCTAAAGGTTTTCCGAAGTGATGGATCTCTATCCAGTATCCTTAGGATGAGTTGGGTTGAAACATCAGTACCTCATTAATGTGCATGTGACTGAATGCAAATCTAAACAGCAATGTTCCAATATGCATGAAAACATTTCAACATGGCACTAAATCACATAGTTATGCTCCACCCACTTTTATGTTTACACTAGAGAAAGCATGGATATTTTACTATCAAGATAATTATGTAAAAAAAATATTTTGTTGGAATATTGAAATTATTGGACAGAAAATGAGAAATTTAATTGGAGGATAGTGTCAGTCCCAGAAAGTTCTTAAAAATTTCAGAAAGTTCTAGTAAATTTGGGACAATTCTAGAAACTTCTGGACAGTTGTAAGGTAAAGGGTCCCTTCTGGGGATGTGCCGCCACCTGGTGGTCAGCACTGGTCACTCCAGTCCTGGCTCCCCGATCCAGCATTGCACAGGCGATTTGGATCAGGGAGCTAATTACAGGGATTACATAAACTCGCACCCAACACAAGGAGGGTGCGAAGTCTACTGGTTCCCACATCGCATTCTTAGCCTCCGTAGCCTTAGTACCTTAGCCTTAGCTCTTTGTGCATCGACCCTAGCATTAGCATCTTGACCTTAGCTTCTCGGACATACCCGTGGTTCTGTCTGCCTGGATTCAATAAAAAAAAACATCAGTTTGAACTCGCACTTGCGTCCAAGTCATCAAATCGTTACAACAGTTCTCGAGAATATTCTGGAAGTCTTCTTAGCATTCAAAGTGAAGGGAGAATGATCGCGATAAACAGATATTTCAAAATGTCAATGTCCTAAGCACAAAAGCAAAGTTTTTGTGGAACAACAGCCATTTTTTTTATTGATTTTATACAGAAGAGACTAGGAAAACACACTTTGTGCCTGGAAACAAAAATAAAATACAACTCGGTTACATAGTGTTTCATAGTTAGCGTAGAAGTTTTAAAGTGTCTGAATTCTCAGGTTTCCCCATGAAAGTGTACTGTAGTACATCAATAGGGCATGGCAAGGTATCATACACAGAGGTCATGTGACATGTTTAACAGATATAAAATAAACAGAAAAAGCATAAAAGTAAAGTAAACAATAAAATAAACATTGAAACAGGATGAAATTGTTCAGACTGTTATATCCCCAGTGTTTAAGAGTGTTCATTTACAGTTATGGCCCCAAAGACAGTTCTTTTCATCTGAGAAGCAAAGATGGACATTGCACTTGCTGCATAGCGTGTTGGTCTGCAGGGTTCTCACTTTATCTTCACAGGTAAATGTGCAATCATCTTTCTGTGTACATCTTGTGGGGGATGCACAGATGTCCTCTTGACTGAGATACCATTAGCTGGACTCCCATCACCTGAAGATGGTCTCTTTAGAGCATTCAAGCATCAAAGTGTCTGAAGTCTCAAAGTTCCTTAACCATTACTCAGGAAGAGTCTTCGCTCACCAAAAGCAGAATATTCTCCACACATTCTGGGTTCTCTCCACACATTCGGGTTCTCTCCACACACAGCAGCACACCACCCACAGCACATCATTTGCTGTTCACGGCCTTGCCACCAAAACCAAAGCTGCGATTTCAAGCACAAAACATAAACTAAAGGGGCTGAAAGATTGACTTCAAATCCAATTACTGAAGAAATTCTTCCTAAACAAACCCATGGCTGGAAACTGCAGACAGAATTTGGAGTTGCTGAGGCTAATTTGCACAAAGCCATTATGCTCAAATACTCTAAACATCCCTTTAAGCTTTCCCCCCTTTATTTCCTCACCCCCTCCTTCCTCGACTGTGTGTTCTGGCATCTTTAGCAGACTTTTATTGTCAGAGAAAAGTGCTGTCTCTGCAGACTAGCGGCTAATATTTCTCTCAACCGTTCTCTGTGTATACTCTTCTAAAAATGCCCCCGTGTGTAGAATTAGTTATATGGAAAGTGTGTGTATGTGACTGTGTGTGGGTATATATAAACGAGAGATGGTGTGCAAAGTCATTTTAAGTGAAGATCAGTCATATTTTAGCTGGCTGCATTGTCACTCTGCAAAGTGGATAAAAAACCCGAAGCATTTCAAGTTTATTCAAAATTGTTTAAAAAAAATCTGTTTCTGCTTAATAAATACTGGTAACAGTCTCTAGCTCTCTCTTCTTAACTGCACCTTCACAAGGGCAAGTATGGACAAATGTGTTGTATCAGCAAAAGTAAACCCTCAAACATATTGCTTGTCTAATGCTAACAGCGCATTTTTCATTCTTTTGACCTATTGACCTTCAGAGTTGAGATCTTAATGTTACAGTGTGAACCCCCATACAAATATACTGTAGTACATCATTACCGCAAGGCAAGTTTATTTATACAGCAGAATGTCATACACAGTAAACATAAAAAAGCATAAAAAGTAAAGTAAGTAAGCAAGAAATCAGTACAAAGGATTTAAAAAAGGTATTTAAAAAGTGCAGGATTTCTGTTCAAGTATTACAAAGATTAAAGTGCAGCCTTTGTTTAAGTGAAGACCATGGACAATGGCACAAATGTTAGCTTATTTTTAATACTGGCAACAGTTGGGAGGTAGATCTGATCTCCATGGGGAGTGAGCTTCAGCAGGCGGCAGCTTTATGACTAAATACCATTTTACCCTGTTTAGTTGCAGCTCTGGTCTCCAGTAGCTGAGCAGCTCCTGCTGATCTAAGAGACCTTCCAGGCTGAATGTCATCATTAGAAAGAGAGATTTAGGACCCAAACCACAATGGGACAGTGAGCCAGACTCTGAATTCAGCTCTAAATCTGATTGGACAGTGTAAACAGTGAAGACTCCAGTAATGTGATCTTTTCTTGGTTTTGATTAGATTTCTAGCAGTGTTAGGAACAATCTGCGGCTGTCTGATGTTCTTTTTTTGCAATAATAAATTCAATAATCAATAAAAAATACTAAATGTTTTTTACTTTAGAAAATTGACATTGTTTAAAAACATTAATGCATTTCTTAACATACTAAAGCACATTTAAACAATTTTTTTTTATTGTCAGATAAGCTGACAGTGGTGTATTGAAATTTATGTCTTCACCACTTAAGTCTAATTTAGAATGCTTTCATCATCATCAGAAGGCGAAGAGTTTGGTCCACAGCAATGCCCATTTATTGTGGGACATGTGCTAACATCACCTCATCTAGTTAGTAAGTGGGAATTGGTCATGACTAAATGTAAATGTGATTTTCACAGATTTATATTAAAAGATGCAGTGAAAGTTGCATTACTGAAGTGTGCTGTCAGTATGGGAACCAAACCTAACTAGAACACCCCCAATCACACTTTACACTGCTGCGCTCCATTTATACTAAGAACTATTATTTATATTTATATTTATTTTTTTATTTTTCTTTCTTTTCTTTTGCTTGTTTTTGTTATCCGGTGTCAGCCAGAGGAGGATGGGTTCCCCCTTCTGAGC
>JBBPDA010000021.1:19139043-19168323 GCA_037974385.1 Arnoldichthys spilopterus | reverse complement strand
TCCTGTCCTGGGTGTACCCTGCCTTAGGCCCGCAGTCAGCTGGGATTGGCTCCAGCTTCCCTGTGACCCGGAAACGGTTGGAAAATGGATGGATGGATGGATGATTCGACTGATTACAAAAAAAAAAATGTTTTCCTTTAGTATCACTGCTTAATTACTGCTATGCCTGCCACTTGCTTCCTCTAAGATAGCACTGGTAAGAATGGCTGCCATCACTTGTCACCCTCCTCAACTTTGTGTTTTACTTTTGTTTTTAGGTTTATTTTCTAGTTTTATTACATCTTGTGATTACCTTTCTTACTTTATTAATGTTATTTATTTTACTGTTAATTTCTGAGGAGGCTTAGTGTCCAAGAATAGCATTGCTGGTAATGATGCTCCACTGTTACCCGCACATGACAAATTTAAACTTGAGACAATTTTTTTTCAATTGATTAATCAATCTTTACAGAAATCTTTAACCAGCACTAGGTTAAGACTATAGCTAGCTAACATACCCATCACTAAACTGAAGGCATGTTTGACATACGTAGCCAGTAAATGCTATTGGTGAAATGCTGTAATTAATCATACAAACACACCTTCTTTTTTCTTTTCTTCACCCCAGAAAGACATGTTCTCTTATGCAACAATTATTTTCTGACCCCTTTCTATCAGAGTCAGCATTTACTTTTTAGACCACAGTAGCTCTTCTGTGGGATCAGAACAGACCGGCTAGCCGTCACTCCCCAGATGCAGCAGTGAGCCTCTGGTGCCCATGACCCTGTGGCCGATTTACCAGTTGTTCTTCTTTGGATCACTTTTGGTAGGTACCAACTACTGCACACCTGGAAAACTCCACAAGAGCTGCCGTCCTTGGGATGCTCTGACTAAAACATCGTCTATAACATCACAATGAAGTCCTTATCAAAGTGGCTCAGACCATTACATTCCTGCTTCCAGTACATCAACTTCTGACCGTCTACTTGCTGCCTAGTATATCACATCCCCCTGACAGGTGCTATGTAATGAAATACCTAGACAGTCAATGTTATAAACTTTACCTGTCAGTGGTGTTAAAATTATGGCCCTTAAACAGCACCACCCTCAGTCAGTGAGGGTGAACAGCACCCAACCAGCAGTAGCCGGCGAACAGGAAGATCAGGGTCAAAGACCATAGATTTCCTACATGTGATGAATTGTACCATGATTACTACTTTGGTTGAAATATTTAGTGTTTAGTGTTTGTCAGAAATAAGATTTTTGTGCTCCTAGGAGAAGAAGAGGTCAGAGGTGTGGGTTTCTGGTCAGAGGTGTGGAGCTAATGGAGTGAACTGTAATCACTTTCACTTTCCCATCAATAATCTGAAGATCGTAAATCATAAGGGGGCAAAGGTGCAGAGCGCTGATTTCTCACTATTGACAAATTCAGTGGGGCATTTTAACCTATTGCTTCACCTGACCCGAAGCAGTGAGCACAGAGGCTATCCGGTGCTATAATACATGAACTTTTCTAGTTTATAGGATGCTTATTTTACTTTTTTTATACTGTCATAAGAAATACAACTATAAGTTTATGATAATAATGGAATATTTGTAATTATGGTATCCCTTTTTTTCATATAAAAACCAAGCAGATTTGAACATGTATATCAAACCCCACCTGCCCTACATTTTAATAAATATAATGTATATTTAGTTTGCATGTTGCACAAATGTAAAGCATAGTTTAAAACTATATTTTTATTATTTTTATTTATTATATTTTATTATTATTATTTTTTGATTATTGATAATTTTATAAAATTATTAAACTCGAACAGTAATATAATTTTGCTAATAGAATTTTAAATCACGGATATTTGTTGATGGGAAGGCAGTTGGGGAGGTGATGAGTATATTTGTCACCTGGGGAGGGGGTAAGGGGTGTGGCAATAGTGTGTGTCGATCGAGGGATCATTTTAGAAAGAAGAAGGAACTAAATTAACAACAAAATGATTTAGTAAAAAGTGGTCCCCAGTGTAAACGACACCTATAGTACAAATTACTGTATTTATGGGAAGGTCCTATAAGAAATGAATTGTACATGTGTCCAGAGCCATAAATGATTCTAAAATCTACAAAAATAACTCAAGAATTAATAATAAATATAAGTTATAATAAAACATCAAAATAAAATTAAAATTAAAATAAAAAACCCAGAATAAACTCATAATCAAATTAATATCCAAAATGGAGGTCCAGTATGCTAATAAAATTAATATCCAGCAAAAACCCTTTATTGCTCTGGT
Source organism: Arnoldichthys spilopterus (assembly GCA_037974385.1). Taxonomy (NCBI): domain Eukaryota; kingdom Metazoa; phylum Chordata; class Actinopteri; order Characiformes; family Lepidarchidae; genus Arnoldichthys; species Arnoldichthys spilopterus. The sequence continues at coordinate 19,166,053 of JBBPDA010000021.1, read as the reverse complement.
CAGTTATTTGGTTGAGCCCATTTTGAGTAACTATATCTAACTGAGACATGCACTGAACTTAAGTCAACCTGACTATTCAATCTGTTCCGCTTGGTTTAGGTCAGTTATGGTCAAAAATCCACTGGATTTCACTGTGTCTGTAATTAGTGGACCTTTTCAATGAACTTTCTCACCAGAAGTTAGACAAAAACACACTTTTGAGGACGTTTTATGGATTTCTCTGACCAGTTTTAAGAGAATCCTAGAATTATATTCAATTTTTTTATTATATTCAGTGTTCAGAGAAATCTCGACTGTTTGATTGAGGCCTATATTTAAAAACTACAGGGTTGTTGAATAACAAAAATGAATATTTTTGTTTTTATTGCCCAAAATGAATATACAATGCAAACATTTTCCTTGGTGTGGCCCTTAAAGGGTTCATATTAATGTATTATTAATATTAATAATATTAATATTGATATAAATTTGATCAAAATTTTATTCTTGATAGTAATTGTATTATTTCACTTTGGGTATAAATTTTATTAGAACTTCGTTCTGCATATTCTAGTCCTAATAAATTAGTATTCAAAACCATGCACTAATACTATATTAATACCCAATAACTACTTTCTGATGTCTAGTTAATATTTAAATCTACTTAATAGAAGTAATACAAGTTATAAATTAATTCAACCTTTTGAACAGTTGTGGGCAAATGAGTGTAATTCAAGATTCACGAGATGTTTATTGTCAGCTCGTCCATATACTGGTATACAGTGAGGTTGAAAGAGCGTTTCTCTTGGACCCAGTGGTGCTCAAAGGCATCACAGTGCAGTGACAATAACTCAACATAGCACACTTTGTCTGATATATGACTGCTGGCTGATCACTCGTTTAGACACGTTACACTCTTTTATTCACCGTAATGAAAATCTGTGTTGACTTTTTGAATTAATCACTCTAGACTTTGCATTAAAAAAACGTCTTTCTCGAACTCTGTCAGCCTCTTTAATTCCTCCCCCGTTCCCCTCCTCTATTCACACCCCTCAATCAGCAGCTCTCTCATATCTGTCACAGCCTTCCCCTGACAGATTAAATGTGATGTTTTCAAATCGAGCTCTGGCTCATTTTTGTGCCGTTGCCTCACATATTTCATAACACAGTGTTTGAAAAATAATAAAGATATTAAATCTGCGCGATAAAGCAAAATTACTTACTGAGGCCCTGCTATTTTAATGTATTCGGCTTTATTTTTGTATTCATTGAAAATGTGGTTTTCCAATTTTGCCCCGACCCGTCGCCACAGAGCAGCGTTCCCCCCGATGCCGCGAGTCATTCTGATATAATTTGGGCCCTTCTATCCTGACTCGTTGATTTGCATGTATTAGGGTGTCCTTGTGCTTTTGCACGTGTGTGTATTGATTAAAGTGGAACCAATTTATTCATGATGTAGACCAGCTATTTGCTCCTGAGAGGCCTCTGAGATCTCGCAATTTAAAACTAATCTATTCATGTAGAGTCCAAGAGAAATGACTCTATGCAAACATCTACAGTGACTAATAAAAACCAATTAGAGAGCAACTATCGCCGATCGCACATCATAAACTGCTGCCAGATCCTCTCCTAGGCAAACTAAACATCTCCGTTCAGTTCACTGTGTTACAGCCAGTCAGCAGCTGCGTTGGGAGCTGCCAAAGTGCTGACGATATGAAACGATCACGATATTTGGGTCACAATATGATATTATTACGATTGTTCCACTGTAAAAGAGATGGCATGTTATGTATTGGAGTCTCTGCAGCTGTCTCTCCCACTTCCTTTCCAGTTACCAAGAGGGGAAGGAGATCTTGCGCCACCTTGTGGACTTCAGAAGCAATGTTATCAGAGCAGATGTATGTGCTAAAATAAATGTCCAGTAAATGCAGTTTGAAAAGTACAAAGTAATAGTAAATACATAAATATCAATACCTGGACCACTGTAGTGATTTCATATCTTTAATATTAGCTTATTTTTTACAGCATTTTTTTAAGGAGATGTTGAGAACACAAAACTCAGTGTTGATGGGATCCCTGGCGAGATATTTTGGCTCAATTTCCCTGGTGTTATTCCATTAATTCACTCACAATGGAGAACCTTCCAGCATGAACTTCCCATTTAAGCTGCTGTCACAGCATCTCTGTGGGGTTCAAGTCATTTTAAAAGGGTTGTTTCTTTAGAGGCATTCAGAAACAATGGACCACCTGGAGGAAACGCACACCGACAAGGAGAGAGCTTGCAAACCTCTACACAGAAAGGCACCTGTGGCCAACCTGGCAATCGAACCAAGGACTTTCTTGCTGACAGCACTGACCACTGCACCACCATGCCACCAGAGTTTGGGTCTGAGCCTTTAATGAGCAAGCTATGGAAAGGCAGGGAAAAACTCTCTAGACTGTAGGAAGAACCATACTACTATAAGGTGCTGTACGGGATCCCATCCTCCTCTGCTCAAAACCAGACTGCTGTAAATAAAAGTCTCAGTTTATATTGGTGGCATCAGTTAAAGCCTTTAACTTGGAGCAGCAACCACTGTTTTGGCCGGGGGTTGCGCAGCATATGCCGCACGTGGAGATGGTCCATGGTGGCTCAGCTAGTCTGAGGACGGATGAGCAGGAGGCCCCAATAATGGATGATCTGGTGGAAAGTACAAGCCAGTTAGAAGCCCCAGTGATAGTGGATCAGGCTGAATGGAATTAAGCAGTTCTTACCGCAGTGACTGTTTATCAGGCTGAATGGTGATTCACGTCACCTGTCAGTGGTGTTAACACTAGTAACCTGGCAATGACAATTCTCATAAGGACACTGCCCCTTCATGCTTGCCCAAAGTACACACCACCACCATTAACATTACTTTCATAGTCATTCCACAGTTTGTGTCCATGCCCCAGTAGTGTGTGTGTGTGTGTGTGAGAGAGAGAGAGAGAGAGAGAGAGAGAGAGAGTGTCAGAGACTCAGTCAGTCGTACAGTTTATATGTAATAAAAAAAACTTTGGTAACTAAGTTCTGCATGCGTGTGTGCAGCGTGTTCCCTCTCTCTGTTTATTTCTTTGTTTGTTGCTGTGTTTGGATTCACAACCGATCGGCTGCTCCTCGGCTCCTTTTTAGCTCTATTACTTTTCCCACCAAATTTCTGCCCTTATTCCCAACCTGCCTTGGCACTACAGCACTACACCCATAATGCCTTGCTTTTAATGAAACTGTGGTTACCTGTTTGCTATAGAAGGTAGTGTGGGTTTCCTTTAAGCATTATGGGCAATGTAGTGCTAAAGTGCAAAAGCGGGTGGAAATAAGGGCAGAGATTAGGTGGGAAAAGCAATAAAGGAAAAAAGTTTGGCGTTTCCAGAGTTATTATGAATGGGGAGTGAGCCATTCAGCCGTGAAACCAAACACGGTGGCTTCCCTGTTTCACTAGCCACAGTCGGGAGAAATATAGAAAAGGAACAAACTGCATGCACATGCACAGTTTTAGCATCTTTTCTTATATGCAGCACACTCTCTCTCTCACTTACACACACACACACACACACATACACACACACACCTGGGGCACAAACAGGCACTTTGGGTGAGCCCCTATCTCTCAGAGACTCTGAAAATCACAGTAAAAGTAGTGTAAATGATATGGCTGATTAGTGTTCCACCATTATCAAATCAGGTTTGTGTTGAAACGACTGAAATTTGCAGAAATTCATAGAGGAATCTGTGGAGATTTGCAGGTTTAGTTGGGATTTGAGACACCGACCTGTGAGGAACTTTGAGGATTCTCTGGATAATGTAATTAGCATAAAATAAAATAGTACTTTATTAATCTCCTACTGGGTGAATTCATGTGTTACAGCAGCTGAAAGATACTGTATAATGATTTCAGACTATATATAAATCAGTATGTAAATATGTATACACATTACATATATATTTACATTAAAGTCTAACTATTAGAAAAAAAAAATAGAAAAGTGATATTGCACCAGAAAAAAAATGTTCATAGTGTTGCATTGCAAATAAAATAATAAATAATGAACACAATGCATGAAATAAAGATTGTAGCAATGTAAAAAATTAGGAGCATCTGTTACTTTAGGGTCACCACAGTGTAAAGGATACTCATCTGCTGGACGTTTCCGAGTGTTTCCTTCTGTAAGCAGCGAATGTGGTGGAGTGAGCATTTGCAGAAGTGAGCGCAGTGAGGCATTTCTGCCTTTCCCTGCACCAGGCAGGGGGTGCACTCTGAGCAAAATGTTCTTTCCAGTAACACTGTATCAGTGTGCACGCACACACACACACACACATACACAAACACACCCCAATCTGCTGCATTTTCCCTGCAGTAAGCACCACAGGACACCGTATTGCCATCACTTCCACTCACTCCGGCTCTGCTGCGCTGCTGTTAGTTTGCCAGGAGGGACAGATGCTTACTGAAGTGCTGCGCTGGGCTCTGCTTTACTTCCTCAGCTGTAACTTTTATCAGTGTTATCAATCACTGCGCCTCACGTGAGCCTAATCAGTTGTGAGCCGCACGGGTCAATATACCCTGATCAGCCATAACATTAAGACCACCTGCCTAATACTGAGTGTGTCCCTCATGCTGCTGAGACTGCGGTGCACTGTGTGTTCTGACCCTTTTCTATCAGAGTCAGCATTCACTTCTTAAACCACAGTAGCTCTTCTGTGGAATCAGACCAGATGGGCTAGTCATCGCTCCCCACTTGGGCAGCCTGGGTACCACTGAGGTTCCTTTGAGCAAGGTACTGTCCCGCTACACTCACTGGTCTAAGCATCGCATTTTGGCCCTCAAATCCCTAGGCTCGCTCATTTTTCTTGCTTCCAGCACATCGACTTCAAGAACTGACTGTTCACTTGCTCCCTAATATATCCCACCCCCTAACAGGTGCCATTGTAATGAACCACTAATAACCACTGACAGAAGGCATTGTCCCTTTGCTTCAACAGAGATCAGACAAAGACATGATCAAACGCATGGTCTCACCTACAGGGCTAGAGAAGGAACACAGGTGAGGAAGGGGCAAATCTAAGGTGGGGCCAAGAAGCACATGGACTACATAAACACAAGCATGACCACATGGCTAGCATTGTATAAATAATGTGGCTTGGAAAAAATGACTTTGGTCAAGCTCAGATTTTGTCCATATTTATAGAGAGCAATGAGTCACACAGTGTCGGAAACCACAAAGTTAGAGATACTGAACACCTCCATATGGTTTAAGGTGAGTGATGTCCTAGGACCAAAGGATGAAAGGCAAAATATCTCGGAAACAGATGATAAAGGTGCACCCCTTTCAGGGGATTTTAAGCTGGGTTCCATGGAGAGCTGCTGCCCATCCATTCAGCCTGACTGACAGTGATTGTGACCCACTTGTACACTAGGACCTGCTGCCCTTCCATTCAGACTGATCTACTATGTCTGGCGTTTACGGTTGGCTTGTTGTCTCAGCCAGATCATCTATCATTGGGGCCTCCTGCTCATCTGTCCTCCAGTTTGGACATCACGGGCCATTTCTATGTGCTACTCATGTAGCTCCAAGTTCCAGGCTTTAACTGATGCCACTTTTATAAACTGAGACTCTATTTTTTGTTGCTTTCCGATGCCCACCAGAAGAGGATGAGTCTGGATCTTTCTGAGGTTTCTTCCTCCAGCTTTTGGGAGGTTTTCCTCACCTCCATCGCCATTGCCTCACTCATTAGGGGCTCGGACCTGGATTCTGTAAAGCTGCCTTGTGACGATGTCAGGAAAAAAAAATGTACTTGAACTGAATTGAGAAGAGAAAGCTCTTAAGCCTCCATTACCTGTTAGCTACATTACAAACTCCAGAGACCAGATGTCTTGGCTGATCGACTGGGCATGAGGGTCATTGTTCAATTAATTTTTTTTTTTTTTACCACTATTGCATTAAGAGGCCTTTCTCAGTGCAGGATGGCCTCTGAGCGTTCCCTGTGACCTCCCTAGCGCCCACATGCACCAGCACCACTTCCTCAGCTAGACAGGACTACCTTTCCATTTGCGCTCGGTTTTTCCCTTGAAGTTCATTCGCCTTCTTTTGCAGTGAGTCACTGCCTCAATTAAGAATAGAAAGACTGCTTGCTTTCTTTTGTGTGTGTCTCTCTCTCTTTCTCTCACTCGCACTCACTCACTCACTCACTCTCTCTCTCGTCCTCCCATCTCATTTAGAAACAGCCACGCTCCACTCCTCTCACCCAAACCCCATAGGCAATTTAGGGAAACTAGGCCAAAATGAAATATGGGCGCAATAAAAAACACACAAGACTTCAATTGCACAAGGGCAATAAAAACCTGTGCAAGTGTGTACATGGAGGGACACTAAACAGCGTGTTAGATGGCTAAGTATGTTATTAGGAGATGGCCAAACGAGGTCCTTTCTCGCATGCTCTCCCTCAGGTCCTGGAGCAGAGCCGTAAAGCCTGACTCAGGCGTTATCAGCCAATCCCGGATCAGAAATTCCTAGGAGATTATGACACTGCTTACTGTGGTCATGGGCCTGTGGCTGTTCATTTGGATATTTGCGTGTGTGTCTGTGTGTTTGTTTCATCATATCCACCAATCAGCCATTACATTAGCACCACCTGTGACTGTGCTCTGACTGTGGTGCACGGCGTGTTCTGAACCCTTTATATATTGTGCATCAGTGAGTCTTGGGTGATCCTGATATCCGTTATCTTTTTTGGATCACTTTTGGTAGGTACTAACTACTGCACACCTGGAACACTCCACAAGACCTGCTGTTCTGGTAAAGCTTTAACTCAGTTGTGTAGAACATTATGATAAAGCCCTAGTCAGAGTGGCTTAGATCCTTAGACTCATGCTTCCAGCACATCAGCTTCAAGAGCCCCGACAGGTGCCATTGTATGAAAATAACTAGAGAGTCAATGTTACTCACTTCACCCGTCAGTGATGTAAATGTTATTGCTGATCAATATTTATATACATGTGTGTGTGTGTGTGTGTGTGTGTGTGCATGTGTGTGTGTCTTACACACTCATATATATATCATTTCTTACATATTGCTCCCAAGACACTGCTCAAATAAAAAAGCAATAACACTATACGGTATGTGCACACAAGAGGCTTTTCTAACGATGACACTGCAAACAGTCGGAAACACATGCAATTTCACCAACTGCCCAAATATGTCCGCATAAATCAGTGGCTGAGATGTGAACAGACTCCTCCAGAGTGAGTTTGGTGTGAACTGGTTCAGACTGGGATTTCTTTATAGTGGGGGTGAATGGAACCAGACGTCACATCTCCAAACCCCCCAGTGAAGCTCCACGTGTCTCTGAGTGTTTCTATGGAATGTTGCTGATGGTAAAGAATCTAAACTAGATCACTTTGGGGAACTGTTTTGCTCACAGCGCCTTGCGTGTATTAAATAAAATTAAATAAATAATAGATCAAATAAAAATAAATAAATAAATTGTTGTTACTCAAATATTTCTGTAGTGAGTTTTTCAAACAATGTCAAAAAGTGGCGCCATGTCCTGTAAAATGTACAGGACATGGCGTACAGACAGGACATGATTCCCTGACTCAGTGTGTGTGTGTGTGGGGGGGGGGATTCCTTCCACTTAACTTTTCCATGCACCCGTGTCCCGTGTGACGCTGGTGACGCTTGAAGTGTAGCACACTGTCACACTGGTGTGATTTAGAATGTTCAACACTAAATGTTCCGCCACGTTCTAACCCTCCACACACTAGACGTTAATGTGTGTTTAGTGTTCAGTGGATGCGCTGTCGTCGTTACACTCAGAGCTTTATATTTTTACTGTTTTGCATGTGAAAGTGGATCAATGAATAAATCACACAGAACACGCGTCACACAGCCAACGCAGTGCAGTTCACTCCAGAGCAGAGCACACGCTACTGACAAACACACACTGGCTGTTTGTCCTGCAGCGCTGTACAACACATCTGTCCTTCTGCACAACTATCACACACACTGCACACGCATCACAGCAAAACCCACAATAGAATCAAATGAACAAACAAAGCACTTTCACAACGGCGCCCCCCGATGTTCAGCAGGGCACCAACACTTTTTTGCATTCTCCAGTGGTTCTAGGAGGATTTCTGATCAATTTGTGCTGTGAAACTGTAATAAAACAGCACTAGTGTCATAAACACTGCAGATATTTTACTCTTAGGGTTCAATGCTCACTGTCTTTATCCTCAGTGCTGCTCTGAATCTGTTGCTCTGGTGCTCTGTTGTCTCACAGGCCAGTTCTAGAGTGTTAGAACTGTAGCATGAGCAAAAAAAACTCACAAAGCAACAGGTTCAAACAACTCCCCCACTGAAGGGTTAAGTAAAATGGCAAATTGTGCTAATTACGAGATGAAAGCCAGCATTGTAATTTTTTCTTTAACAACTCTAAGTTGTCAGCAATACTGAAAATGGCAGTTAGGGGATTAGGCTCCACTTAACATTCAGACATGACCCGAAAGACAGCTGTCCAAAACCCAACCAGAGAGGGACAAGCCCAGTACATGTGAAGGAGAGATGATGGAGCTTGTTTACATTTATCACATGTAGGATCTACACCTAGTTTCAGGCAAGAGATGTTCTGTAAGGGGCATGTTCTGCCAGCACTAGTTCTCAGATATTCTTAGGAAAAGTACATAAAGTTGGGTACCTGAGCAGCAAGTGTGTTTTTGCCAGTAAAAACAATATGTAGTAGTGCAGAAAATACAAACAAACAAAAATAAACCCAAATAAAGTTGAGTATGGTTGTTTTTAATTGTTTTTAAAAAGTTATGAATATGTTGGTTTGAAGAACATGTTTGGTTCCTGGTGGGGGTCATACCATGATCATGAAGGGGGTTTGGCCGAAGTGAGGCTCACCATTAAAATTCCCCAAGTGTGGGAATCTCTACTGTTTAACTTCTGGTAGTGGGGGACTGTGTTCACACTCACCTGAAGGTCCCTGGTCCAAATCCCAGACTGATACAGGTACCACTGAGGTAGGTACCATCCCCAGGCAGTGTTAGCCTAGTGGTTAGGACATTGCCCTTGTGAAATGAAGGTCGCAGGTTCAAGGCCTGGCCTGGGCACCACTGAGGTTCCCTTGAGCAAGGTACCATCCCGCTACATTGCTCCCCTGGCACTGTGGATAGCTGCCCACTGCTCCACGAGTGCAGGTGTGCTGGGTTAAATGCAGAGGTCACATTTCATTGTGGTGCTTGAGTGTGTTTACAATGACAAACGGTCACTTTCACTAACAGGTTAGCAATGTTTATTTACTGCATTAATCACTTTTATTTTAAAATAACATAAAATATGTTGTTGTTGTTGTTTTTTTTTTTACATGGGCCCTTTAATGAAGGATTACAACTGAATTGAATTGAAGGTTATTGTACCTACCACCTACCACCTACCACCACCTACCACGAGGAGAAGCTTCACACACATCAAATCACAATTTTTGTTTACTTGTTGATATTTTTATTAATTTTAGCATAATCTTAGAGAAAGAGGAGAATAAATAAACTTTTACTGCCCAAATAAAATAGCTTAACGTGTCATTTTAAAAGACGTTTGCACAGTGCTGTAGAGTCAGGCCTGAATGGGTAAAGTGCTTCTTTCCAGATTAAACAGATAATAGAAAGCTCCAGATCCTGTACCGCCAAAGTGCTCGCTTATCAAAAGCCCAATGCATTACAGGATCCAATCGATACTGTACAGTTCACACCAACACAGTCCAAGTGCACTGCATTACTGTGTGTGTATGTGTGTGTGTGTGTGAGCGTGGGGGTGTAGATGTTTCAATTATTTCTCCACTGAATTCCCTGGGCCATTCAGACACGTTCAGATGACTCAGAAACTAAAACTGATGAAACTCTGTTTACTCTGAACATGTGCTCATTCAAGGCAGTGGATCAGATGTCCATTTCTCTCTGATCCAAGAAAAGGACGGTGCCATCTGTTTTCATATGAGGGCTAATTTTCATAATGACCCAAAGTTTTTATAGTTTGTATATTAAAAACATTTTCATGAATAAATGCATTCATTACATTTATGATAATAATAATAATAATACTAATTTTAATTGCAGGCGCCTTTCAAGACAGTCAAGGACACCTAGCAACAATAAAAGTTATTTATTAATGAAAACAAATCAATTAAAATAAATAAACAAAGTTACAATAACCAAAGCAACATCATCTCTTAAACTAGTTTAGAGAATATGCAAGTTTAAAAGGATGTGTTTTTAACCTAGATTTAAAAACCAAGCTCTCATTAATAATGCATAGTCTTGTGGAAGGAAATTCCAAAGATGGGGAGCAACAAAGCTAAAAGATCTGCACTACTGGTCAAAAGTTTTACAACACTTTGTTTTTCCAGTTTTTACTGGTATAAATTTGAAAAAAACAGGCATTTTTCAGGAATGAAGAACCCGGTTAACTTACTGCTTTCCTGAAGCAGAGGAACTAAATGAAAAGTTAATGAAGAGAAGTTCTAGAGCTGCCCCAACCTTTACTGTCACCCCTTTTTGTCCAGTTCATCCCAAACCAGCATGTAGAAGCTGAAGTCTGGAGACTGAGTCTCTCTTCTGTGAACTGAATCTACTGCCGAGTTCTTCTCTTCTAATGTCTAGGCTCATGATCTTACTGTGTGTGTGTTTCTGGACTTTTCCTCCCCATTGTGATGGTGATATACAGTACTACTTCCTGCTCTACAGTACTGTGCTAATAATGCTGCAGAGGCTGTATGAATAGTTCTGCCCATGTTCACACAGAGGGGTTTGTAGGTCATCAGCAGAAGCTGAGGCTCCTGTGGGAATTGTCTGCATTAACCTTCAAGGTTTTTATCTTTTTTTATACTAATTCCCTATTCCCACCACAGCTGATCTTTACATTGTGTGAAACTTTCATGATGAACAGACCAATAAAAATGCTCCAAAATCACTTGTTTTAAAATGATTAATCATTAATTTACATCAGAAATGAGGAATGTTTCTGCCTTCACCTGTAAAGTTTCTTTCAGTGACGATATTGTATATAGTGTATTGTTCTTTTTTCATTGTATCTTGTACAGTGTGTACCATGACCCATTGCCCAACATTTTAGATGCTAGAAAGTTGACTCATGCTTTTGTTTCCCCATGTCTGGACTACTTCAACACACTTTTTACATTATTAACCTAAAAAGACAACAGATCGATCACAGCCTGTTCAGAAAGCAGCAGCAACAAGAAATGAATATATTCACCCTGTTCTAACATGACTACACTGGTTACCTGTCTCTGCCAGAATTGATTGAAATAAAACTTTTATTAGCATTTTAAGCTATAAATGGAAAATCACCTTCATATATTTCATATATTCCCAAAGTAAAATACAGAAATGTGGATAAGCAGCATTTTTGTAACGTTTTGGGGTTGATTTGAAAACAGATGCAGGCAGGACGTAGAAAGAAGGGTTTTATTGAAAAGAAACGCAAAACACAGCTAAGGGACCTAAACTTGTGAAAACAAAGAAGGACTAAGAACTAAGAAACAAGAACAACAGAGACATACATGTAGGAAACTTGGTCAAGGCACGGAGCACACCACACAACAACTGAACACAACAGCTTACCACAGGATTCGACAGTATACAACAGTAAACCCATGAGGACTAAGGGAAAAACACGAGGCTATAAAGGGAGCACAAATGAGAGACACTTAACATGGGGAGTGACAGGAAATGAGACACAGCTGATGAGGCGGGGCTAGGGCGTGGCTAAACACAACACGTGGACACAAGCACATGGCTAACCAAAACAAAACACAGACAGGGACACGATGGAGCTTAACAATTTTTTTATGATCTGGAACAATCTTTTAGCTTTTAGATGTTTGTCAGGCTCGTTGTGGTGAAGAGGAAGCTGAGCAAAAGGGCGAAGCTCTCAATTCTACATTCCAACCCTCAACTTTGGTCATGCTATCTGAGTAGTGGCTGAAAGAATGAGATTCATTCTTATTTCTTCGTAGGGAGACCGGTCTCAGACATAGAGATTGGGTTAGAGTTTAGAGTAGAGCCACTGCTTTGTGCCGAAAGTAGCCAGCTGAGGTGGTTCGGGCGTCTGATTAAAACACCTCCTGGACTTCGCTCAGATTTTTGGGCACGTCCAGCTGGGAGGAGTCTTTGGGGCAGACCCAGAACTCACTGGAGGGACTACATATACTATCCCATCTGGCCTGGGAACATCTCAGGATTCTCCAGAAGGAGCTGGAGAGCATTGCTGGGGAGAAGGATGTCTGAAATACTCTGCTTAGTCACCACAACCCGACCCTGGACAAGCGTAAAGAAAACGAATAATAAACCTGGGATACGAAATCAAGGTTCATGCAACATCTATTGAAATGTAGCTATGACACAATGTGAGTACACAAGGTTAAAATATCATCACCCACCTGTACCACACTAAGCCACAATCAAGCCCTTGCTGCTTTCCTAATGGCTTGTCAGTAGACATAGGTTGTGGTAGTGGTCACACTGTGAGATGGTCATTCTAAATTTCTGTCACAATCTGAATTTTTTCCTTTGTCTGGGACACACAACCATTAGGGCAGTGGTTCCCAAACTGGGGAGGGCTTCAAGCAATTGTGTGTGTTGTGGTGGTGGTGGTGGGGTGCATATATCAGCTTCACTAATACAAGAGTGGGTACTGAGAAGAGACCACAGTGTGTTATATTTGAAAAACAATCTTATGGGGATTTTAATCTGAACAAGATAAGACACCACATAACCTAGTCCACACCTAGGTGGGTATTACTGAAAACTGTGATTTTCCATTTTGTAAAAAAAAAAACAAAAAAAAAACGTCCACACCAGCACCGAAAACAATGTCAAATTTTGTCAAAAGCTGACAAAGCTTAAAAATATCCTGACAATCTTGTGGAAGTACAAGTTCCCTTTCAAATTTCCCACTATTCTGACCAGGTCACGTCCAGAACCGGCAACAGTGCAACAATGTCTGTGTTTAATACAGTAATACAGTCTTACGACAGCAGAGGAACTAATGCTTCTTTCAGTAGAGTCTTGAAGCAAAAGACATTACTAATCACTAATGCTAGCAATGCTAGCAGAAAAACATCAGTAAGAAGATCTGAACAGTTTAGCTGAAATATACAGGTCTGGATGGGTTAAACGTTCCCAAAGCACTTGGAGTAAAATATTGACTTACATTAAAATGTCTGAACGGTTTTCCCTACTCCTACAAAGTCATAAATTTGGAAATATCAGGTTTTGTTACATTAGTGATGAAATCTAATATTTAAGCGAAGCTATGGATATGGGCAAGCTAGCATATAAAAGGGAGAGGGAGAGAAAAGTAAAAAGAAATGAGATCAAACGCTAAAGCTCAGATCATAGAAAAGATGCTTGTTACAGTAGTAAAACTGCATGCACAACATCATCAAGACAAACCTTTCTCAACGTAATCCCTCTCCAACACCTGTCAGCATCTGAAGTGAGCTTCATTACTGAAACCCTTGCATGAACCAACAGCCTGTTTCTGGAAGCTGGAATCCTGCACTGGTCTCCACCAAACACTCAAAGCTAATGTCCTGCATGAGTTCAGAAACATCAGCCTCATAATTATTAGCACTCTTGTAAAGGTCGTAAAACTGAACACATCACAGTATTACACCAATCAGCCACAACATTAACACCACCTGCCTAATACTGTGTAGGTCACCCTCATGCTGCTAACCTTAGCTCCTCTGTGGAATCACACCAGACATGCTAGCCTTCACTTCCCACATGCATCAGTGAGCCTCGGGTGCCCATGATCCTGTGGCCGATTCACCAGTTGTCCTTCCTTGGATCACTTTTGGTAGATGCTACCTACTGGACACCTGGAACACTCCACAAGACCTGCTGTTTTGGAGATGCTCTGAGTTGTCTAGAACATCACAATAAGGCCCTTGTCAAAGTGGCTCAGATCATTATGTTTCTGCTTCCAAGACTTTGATTTCATGAACTGACTGTTCACTTGCTGCCTAATATATCCCACCCCCTGTCAGCAGTCACTGTAATGAAATAACTAGAGAGTCAATGCTATTCACTTCACTGGTCAGTGGTGCTAATGTTATGGCTGATTGGGATATAGTCTTTAATTGAAGTATTGACCCAACATGTATCACAATTATTGGCACCCCCACAGGTGTTTGAAAAGGTGTGGTTTGAAAAGTGATAAGGATGTTTTTGTATTTGTTGGTCCCAGGTGATGGGGTTTGGTCCTAATTGTTGGGTAAGCTATGATTGGATTTGTCGACTTGGGGGGCGGGCATTGCTGTTTATTTTTGTCTGCAGGGCGGGGGTTCCAAAAAGTGGTATGGATGAAATAGCTTCTAACCAAGAGTAGGCACATGTCTTCAGCATCTCCAGCATAAATTATGCATACAGGCCCCCTGCACTTTGTTTTGTCCTCTCTTTGCCAACATAACAGTAAAGGGTCTTCTCCTATAATGCCTGATGAGATGGTAGAGTACAGAGTGAGCAATCTGAGACCACTCTGTACTGCATCTCTCCAGATCCTGCAAGATTCTAGGACCCCTCTTTTGGACTCTTTTCTTTAGCTTCAGCCCCTAGGGCTTTAAAGGACTGGGATGGGACCGGTCCAAAGCTTGACTTTGTGTTTATTTTGTGGATTTAGATACATGTTTTGAATCCCTGTCCTGGTGAAAGATTCAACTATGACCCAGTTTTAGCTTTTTGGCAGAGAGACTCTCATTTAATTTCCTGGTAATTCATGGAGTTCGTAATGTGATGCATCCTAACGAGGTTCTCAGGGTCTCTGGATAAAAAACAGCCTTAAAACATCACAGATGTGTTAACATACTTAACAGAGTTAAAAGAACAAAGTTCTGTTCTGTATAACCATTTTTCATTTCATGCCAAAATAACCTTATGCCAGAAAAATATGTTTTTATCTCATCTGAGCAGAGAACCAAGATCCACAGAACCCAGATCCACAGAACTCAGATCCAGGCATAGCTCAAGTCATGCATTTAGCAAACTCTGAGCTAATACAACAGTAGAAAGAAGAGGTTCTTCTGCTGTGCCTTCCAGTGTATTGGCATGACGGTGGCATCTACATTTTTGAGCCTTAGTGTCTCCAGTATGTTTCTGTAAATCTAACACTGTGGTGTTTTGAGATCGATCTCTCTAACCATATTAATCACTGTGCATGGTGGTAAAATAATATCCATCCTCTTCTAGACAGATTCACTACAGCTCTGGTTATTCTAAATTATTGCTCTATCAGTGGATATGGACATTTTAAGGTATGAAAATGCGCAGTAGTGCAGTAGTTAGCGCTGTCATCTCACAAGGGATTTTAGAACCCGGCTGGGGGGACCAGGGTCCTGTCTGTGTGGTGTTGGCATGATGGGTTTTTCCTCCCACAGTCCAGAGACATTGGGTGGACTGGAGATGCTACATTTCTGGGATAAGCTCCAGTGCCCCCTGTGCCCCTGGTTAGGATATGCAGCTCAGATAATGTGTTGATGAACAACAGAAAGTCACAGGTGACAAGAACTGCTAAACACTCAAGTGAACTTATGATATGGACTTATGTAAATATAAATGGTAATATACTCCAGTAGCATTTTTTCATTAGCATTTCTCAGGAAGCTAGTATTTTTACCATTGTATTTATAACCTTAGTTTTAATTTGCTTAATTTGATTTTAACTGTATATTCAATTAAATCAGATAAAAACTGAAAAATAATTAAGCAGAAAGATTTTTTTCATGATCTTTTTATCCACTGATAACAAGGGCACCTATAGTTATTGAGCTCACTGTACATATAGCATCATATATCTCCTGGATCATTCCTCTGTATACTCTCTGTGTACTCTCTGTATACTTTTAGTGCCTCTGCATAATCTTCCTTATAAACTGGTCCATCGTGGTCATTCAGAGTACTGGTTCCTCTCAGTGTTTCTTTTGTATCTCCTTCATGCTCTTTGAGGAGACACCGTGTTCTTCTGTGAGACTCGTTAGAGTGGAGTGTGTCAATTTTAGAAAGCTGTTTTGGTACAGTGGCCATCAGAAAAAGTGCTACACATATAAAATTGAATTAAATTCTTCGTGGCAGGCTTGTGACGGCAAAAGTTTGGGTCACGACGAACTCTGAGCTATAAAAAACATAGGGTATATGCATCATTTTCATTCTATCATTATAATGATATTGTTATAATCTTGTGAGTTTTTGAGAGATGTGTTTGCCATATTCATTGCCATTTATTTGCTGGAATTCTCAGTATTCCTGATTTATAGAACCTGTGTACACCTGCTCAAATGCATCTTGATCCTACTGCGTCTCCTCCAGTGTTGACTCCATGTCCTTGCTTTATAAAGCTGGTGCGTCCACATTTCTGGCCTGCCCATGTGCACAAAGAGGCAAGCTCCGCCCCTGGCTTCCATATGCTGATTATATTGCACTTCTGTGTCTCTACATCAAACTTTATCCAACTTTTCCACTAGCACATTGTTCTAGGGCTCCTCTCACTGGTCCATATATCGAACTCTACATCCGAGGATTAATGCAGTGGGCTCGATGTCGATTAGCAGACGAGCCAGCCGGGCTGTCTGGCAACGCATCCACACACCCTCAGACTCTAAGGCCGACTCAGCTCAGCTTTTAGCCGAGTGTTTACTGTGGTCAAGCATATGGTCGAGAGGATTTGATGAAGGATGACTGAAACACGGAGTGACTCCAAACACATTTCCGTTCCCTTCGGACACTAATCACGCAAATGACCGTGTGACGAAATCTCTTCAGTAAATCTTAATGGATGTTTTCAGCGGCCAGAAGGATCGAGAGAGAAAGAGCAGTGAGCGTCAGGAAAGCAGAAAGAGATGGCCCAAGCAGGTCCTTGTCGCTTTATAAAAGGCTTCTTTTGTTCCATGAAGGACATTTGAATCAGCATGCACAATGGAGTTTTACCATGTTTACCTTCTCCAAGAATAATATGCGTCTTCTTTCTCTCTCACACATACACAAGCATAAAAACTATATTTACATGACTATAGCAAAGGCCTTGAGTGATTCTTGAACAGATGACATGCACCTTGACCCCTCAAGGGGAAAATAAATGTTTTGGTTATTTTTTCTATGCTGAAAAAGGCTGTATGTATTATTTAAAATGTGTGACATGATGATCAATCAGTACAGACTTAGAAACAAACAAAAGACAAAAAGTTCAACTGGTTTTACAAGCAAGAAAAAAAGCTCAGTTTCTCTGCCTGAAAAGGACTGGACATTTCAGACCAGTGTTTGACTGGCATAGCCACAGCAACAGGAGTTTTCAGACCAAGCAACTGTAAGGACTCTGTGAGGAACTACCCACTGTGCACACCTTCAGAGGAGGTTTTTTCACCATTATGTGGTGCTGAAGTTATGTCGGCAGATGGCCGGTATAGCGACCGCATAGGAGAAGATGGAGAAGTCGTCATTGGAGCACCTGAACCCGTGCTGTATTTCCTCTGTCACGCATAAACCCAGTAAAACTTCAATGTCCGTCCATGTGTCCGTGTTTTTACCCAGTTTTTTAAGAGCTAAGAGCTGCTGTTTACAATGCAAACTCTTCACACAGTATGAGCATGGCAGCTGCACCAATCACCATACACTTTCATCTGGACCAATCACTGTACACGTTTGTCTGGACCAATCACTGTACACTTTCATCTGGATCAAACACCATATACTTTTATCTAGACTAATCACTGTACACTTTCATTTGGACCAATGAAGATGCTGGTGATGCCTGAGACATTGTTCTACAAGAGAGTGGAGAAGCTTTTGGGCCTAAAACTACATGCACAGAGTTGTGAGGCAAAACATTCCATAGAAACACTCAGAGACACGTGGAGCTTCACTGGGGGTGCAGAGGACATAAATTGGCTGTATTTGTGTTGGAGACATGACGTCTGGTTCCATTCAACACCATTGTAAAGAAACCGTAGTCTGAAGCACTTCCCACTGTAATGTTGGTTGGTTGGTTGGAAGCAGATGCAAGGCTGTGGTATTGAATGGGGTTTTTTAAGCAGACTAAGACTCAGAGCTTATCTAGGAATACATATGAAATGAAGACTTCGGATAAGACAGACACACAGATAAACTCCAAAGACTAAGAGATACAACTACAGGTCACAACAGAACTCACAAAACAGCTACTAACTGAACTGACAAAGGCTTAGACGAACACGAGAGACTATAAAGAGATACATAACAACGAACACCTGAACATAGGAGGGACATGACCCCAGGATCAGGTGACACAGGTGGAGACAAAGGCGGGGCTAGGACATGACCGTAAACACGAGACCAAGGAAACACATGGAAAACCAAAACACGGACAGGACCCATTGCACGAATATTCATGACACCAACATCTCAACCACTAAATTGAAGAAGAATCTGTGGAATTCCCACTTAAAGCTTATTATTCATAGAGCAGAAATCCCAAACCTCCTGTTCGGTAGTGACGCCGCAGGGACGTGTCCCTCGTGATCTGGACGTGGTATCTACAGTTGGAGCGGAGTGCTGAGTTGACGCTTTGTTAGTGTTAAGAGGGACCGTAGCCCTCAGAGACTCAGATGCTGACCTAGTTTTGAAGGCTGTGTGGAGGCTGCGGCGGAGTGTGGGAAGATCAGTGCTTCACTGTCTGCAGAAAGAGACGCTTTGCACCCACTCACACTCACTCATTCATATGCGTTCATTCATTAATTCGCTCATGAATACAGGCACATGCCCACAAAGTGAGACTCAAAGCTTTAAAGTTCTACAATATCATAAATTATCCCAGCCAAAAAGTGTGTGGCGGAAAAGGGAGATTTTCGTGAGGCTTATTTACATAGCACCATTAAAATATGGTGGTCACTCAATGTGCTTTAAAAATGGAAATAAATAAATGAAAAAAGTACATTTAAAAGAGAAAATAAAAATAATAAATTAGTAAAAATTATTTTATAAAAACATGACCTTGAGTACTTTGAAAGGTGGCTTTAAAAATGTGTTATCATCATCATTAATATTATTATTATTATTATTATTTAAAAGCAGCAGAGAACAAAAAATATGCTACATGGCTGTAGTGATGCATCCATCCATTTTCCAACCGCTTCTTCCGTTTCCGGGTCACGGGGAAGCTGGAGCCAATCCCAGCTAACTGCGGGCCTAAGGCGGGGTACACCCAGGACAGGAGGCCAACCCATCGCAGTTTAGTGATGCAAGGCTGTCAAATGTGTTTAAAACCCATATATATAGAATAAACCTACAGAATGAGCAAATAGTGAATTCAACTTCCTCAAGTTATGACAGGCATGTCCGACTGTGCAAGAATGAAGTTGCTGATATGTTTAGTCAAAACAGATCTAAGACATTGCCACACTCAGACACTGCCCTTGCTCAGACCGTAACCTGGTGGGTAAGGGATCTGCCCACGTGATTGCAGGTTCCCAGCCCAGGTACCACTGAGGAACCTTCGAGCAAGATACCGTCCTGCTACACTGCTCCTCGGGTGCTGTTGACAGCTGCCTGTTGCTGCACATGTGATGATGATTTCATTGTGCTGCACTTTGAATCATCTTGAAACAGCTAAAACTAAGAGAGAGACCTGGCATGACTGTGAAAATCTTCACAATGACACAAGAGAAGCAGATCACTCTAACGTCCATACAAAGGGATGATTGAGGTGCGAGAATGTGCAATTGTGCAGAGGTTATTTCTCAGTGCACTTTGTCACATCCAATAATTAAATTGATTTCACAAAGATTGCCTTCGTAACAATTGACGTTTCTGTCAGATTAAAATACTGGAGTTCAGCCCTGTTTCTGTTCACATAGGACCAAAGGCCATAGTGTGTTGCGGTGCACTTCGGCCTAATTAACCCCCTGTGCAGGGCATGAAATACGACAAATTGTGAAACTTGAGATGCCTCGAAAGAAATTTTGCAGGGATCTCTGGAAAAGTCAATGAGATATTATTTCTCACTTGCAGTTGTCGCTGAAATGCCTTTTAAAGCAAACCTATTGTATGTTAAGTGTTCTGAATTTGAATCCCAAAATATCTATGGAAATTTAGGTGAATGCAGAATTCACAAGCAACGTGGATGCATGAAAACTTTATGACAGGAAGCGAATGGGCTGAGTTAACCAATGCAAAGCATTTGCTTGAATAAATGTTAAAAAAATGTGGCCTGGCAAAAGCCAATCATCCTTAAAAAGTTGTGTGTGTTGGGTATAAGAAAACTGGGCATGCAGAACGTAAACTGTGTCCCAAACTACACCCTTTTAAACTTTATATAGTACATAAATGTTTTTTTAAGGGTTTTGTACCATTTTTCCCACAGTATTTGCAGTTTGAGGTACGGCCATAATTTTGTTACCTCAGTTTTTAGTCTTTCCAGATTCGCAATGAATGGGTCATACACAAAAAACACAGATCACTCCAGCATCCAGCCAGCAGTACTTTGCACCAGTGCCACGGCTGTGTGTAGCTGTCGAACAGCACATTAGCATTCCCCATTAGCATTACATTGGCAACAAGTGAACAGACAGTTTAGAAACTCAGTGTGTTGGAAGCAGGACAAACTGGCAAGCGTAAGGATCTGAAGGCCAAACTGTGATGAATGGCAGTACTTTATACCAGTGCTACGACTGTATGAAGTTTTAAACATCACATTAGCATTCCAAACACTGACATCCCAACCTGCAAAAACTAATTTCAGGGAGATCTCTCGTACCCCTATCCACACCCACCCCCCACCCCCCTCCTTTTGGCTGGCTCTTGCTCTGTCCTCGCACCCAACCTTTCCCCCCACGCACTCGCTCTCTCTCTCCGCCATGTGCTTTTAAGTGTGGGATGCACTTGCTACTGTCTTGCGTGCATGCTCTAGTTTGCTTGCTCTAATTTCCAGGATATTTTGTTCGATTTGTGGGCATCAGGGAGCCGCTTTCAATATGCGGGAGACTCCCGGGTCTTCTGGAAGACTTGGGATGTCTACAAACGTATTAGTGTGGTACTTACTGAGTACCTAAATCATCACACAGTCAGTTCTTGAAGTCGAAGTGTTGAGAGCAGGAAAAATTGGCAAACCTAAGATCTAAGTGCCAAACCGTGATGGCTAGACAACTGGCAGTACTTTATGCCAGTGCCATGACTGTTTGTAGCTTTTAAACAGCAAATTTGCTTTCTCCACATATTAGCATGGTGCATACTGCATGCCTCATTCATCACGTGGTCAGTTCTTGAAGTCAATGTGTTGGAAGCAGGAAAAACTGGTGAGCGTAAGAATCGGAGGGCCCAATTGTGATGGCTAGATGGCTGGCAGTACTTTATTCCATGGCTGTGTGTAGCTGTTAAACAGCACATTAGCGTTGCCCATGTATTAGCATGGTGCTACCTGCGTGCCTAAATCCTCACACTCCATGTGGGGGTGTTCAGAAATCTCTAATAGACTCACTTATGTGGTTTCTGACACTGTGCAACACTGTTATTTATAAACAAAGGCACAAGAACATTAGCATAGCTAAAAACCGAGGTCTTGGGTATGTCCTCCAGTGTCAGTCAAGTGGGTGATGATTAGCGCAAATTAGCTCTATGCAAAACTGTGATGATAATGGGTGCGATAAGCATTGTAGGCCAATATATATATATTATATATAGAAATTAAGACTGACACAACCTGGATTAGCATTACAAAGAAATCTTACAGACACCAATCAGCCACAACATTAAATCCACTGCCAAGTGAAGACAGTATCATTGATGATCTGGTAACATTGGCACCCATCAGGCGGATATGAAATATATTAGGTAGCGAGTAAACAGTCAGTTCATGAAGTCGATGTGCTTGAAGCAGGAGTGTAAGGATCTAAGGGGCAAACTGTTATGTTCTAGATAACTGAGTCAGAGCATCTGCAGAATGACAGGTCTTGTGGAGTGTTCCAGGTGTCCAGTAGTTAGTACCTACCACAAGTGATCAGAGGAAGGACAGCTGGTGAATAGGCCACAAGGTCATGGGCATCCAACGCTCACTGATGCATGTGGAGAGTGAGGGGTAGCCTGTCTGGAGATAGAACAGTATCAGCAGCATGAGGTGGCTCAGTATTAGGCAGATTGTGATAATGTTATGGTAGCACATGAGCCTCATAGCACAAATGCTAAAACTGAAAAAAGCTAACTGAGTACACTTGATGTAAGGGCTTGGAGACTGCATGCGTTTGATTGTGCGTTGTGAGTGTTTCGGAGAAGGTAATTTGCGGCCTGCTATGAATATTTCAGGTCAATATTTATGGAGATTCTGAGAGGCATGTAAAAAAAGAGAGAGCCTCTCTAAAATTCAATAGATCAATAAAACGTCTCCCATAGCAACAGACATGTGCTGTCACCATTAGACGATAAGGGCGCCCTACAGCAGACGATTAAATCAAATGAGTCTGCAGCGTTCTTGCACAGCCTGATGCCAAGTCTGACGAGTGCTTTCACCATAAGGGCTATTTAGGCCCGAGCTGCATGCACGCACGCACACCCACAGCCGCGCCCGAGCTTGATCACACACAGTCCCAGACATTCAAGCCATTACATGCCTCTCAGGCTGTGTGTATTGGTTGTGGCCCTGTCAGTCGTCCGCCACATTTCAAGTGCGTCTTTCACCGGCTGAAAAGCAAAAAAAAATAAAAAATCATCGCTGTTGCTCTTTGACAGCTCGCCTGTCACCAGACACATCTCTCGCACAGACGCTTTGACAAGTTTGTGCACAGATTACACACAGAGGCAGCTCCACGCTTGGCTGTTTCTAGCCGGCGGTGTATCGATGGCTGCTTTAATTATCTGCGCTATGACTATTCAGTATGATGTGAAAGAGGAGCAAGAACTCAGAAAGACTCACAAAATCACAATAACAAGCAATAGCAAGTCTCTAAGGGTCCATATTATACACTTAAGGTGCACTGTTTTTCTCCGGAGTCCCCTTATGACGTTTCCATGATTTTAATGGAGCCAAAAATAAAACTTCGTTATACGTGACCCTCTAAAACCTCTCTTTACACCGATCAGCCATAACACCACTGACAGGTCCAGTGAGTACCACTGACTCTCTAGTTATGTCATCACAATGGCCACTTGGATGGAGGCCTTACTGTAATGTTCTTGACGACTGAGTCAGAGTGTCTCCAAAAAGGCAGGTCTTGTGGAGTTTTCCAGCGAGTTGGCGACAGGGACATGGGCACCCGAGGCTCACTGATGCATGTGGGAAGTGAAGTCTTTCCTGTCTGGTCTGATCCCAGAGAAGAGCTACTGTGGTGTAAAAAAGTGATGCTGACTCTGATTGAAAGGGGTCAGAACACACAGTGCAGCACAGTCAGAGCTGTTTAAGCAGCATAAAAGGGGGGGGGGGGGCTGGGGGGGGCACTCAACATTAGGCAGATGATCTTAATATTATGGCTGATCAGTGTATTCAATTTTTACTGCACCTTTAATACTGAATCTCTCAGATGTGCTCACACCAGTAGTTACGCGATGGTAGGTGGAAATGTGACTTTATTACCATGCTCATCATTTATTTCGAAATGGCAGGAATGGCAAGGAATTGTGGGATAGCATTATCTCCTTTCCTTTTGTAAGGGATGGTCCAGTGAAGCCTATGCTTAAGAAGATAAGGAAGGAGGCACTGAAGCACCTTTTCTAAGCATTTAGAGAATTCGACCGGCTCTTATCACGGACGCCACTTAGACACGTTCAGTTCAATTCTCTCACTTAGAACCCTTCCTGAGCTGAAACGACTGCTCGACTGCAGCCCTGAGCTGCTGTAGGCACAACAGGCTGTGGTTTACTTGTTATACACTGATCAGCCATAACATTAAGACCACCCGCCTAATACTAAGTAGGCCCCCCCTCATGCTGCTGACACAGCTTTGATCTTTTTTTAGTGATTGAACCAGACAGACTGCCCCACAATAGCCACATGCATCAGTGAGCCTCGGGTGCCCGTGACCATCGGTCATCCTAACTTGGATCGCTTTTGGTAGGTACTAACTACTGCATACCTTGAACACTCCACAAGACTCCGTTTTGGAGATGCTCTGACTCACAATAAGGCCCTCAGATCCTTATGCTCCTGCTTCCAGCACATCAGCTTCAAGAACTGACTGTTCACTTGCTGTTCAAATTTTTTTCTCCCCAAAATAAGCATACAGTCTAAAACTGTTGTTGTTGTTATATGTATATATTTCCTATGATTCAAAATGTTTCAGCTTCACAACAATACACAACACAACTTCACAATATAAGTGAGTGTGGGGTTAAAAAAGTTCATTTTCCTTTTTCTCGCTCTGGTGCGAGTGCTCTGCCCGGTCAGCAGCAGCGCCGTGCGATCATTCTTATCAACTAAATTAAAGAAATGCACAACCATGAAATTGGCACATGCATTGGCTGCACCAATCAGCCCCTCGCATCAGGCCTGCGCAAACTTTAAAATGCCATTCAGGGAATAAACAGACGCAACGGGCAGAAAATCAACGCAGCATGTGGGGCCGGAAAAGGAGAGCGACGACAGAGGGACGAGGAGCGAAAACGCCGGGCCCCCAGTGTGGTGTGGCACACAGCTGGACCATGGTTGCCCTCACACATGGGCAGTGGTGGCCTAGTGGTTAGGACGCTGCCTTTGGGACCTGAAGGTCGCAGGTTCGAGTGCCAGCCCAGGCTCCACTGAGGTTCCCTTGAGCAAGGTACCGTTCCGCTGCACTGCTCCCTGGGCGCTGTTGGTAGCTGCCTGCTGCTGCACATGTGGAGGGGTTAAATGCAGAGGTCACATTTCGCTGTGGTGCGTGAGTGTGTTCACTTTATTACTGTCCAAGCAACACCCCTCACACAAACATGCTTATTTCGTCTCTTTTCACTTCCTCTAACCACCAGGCTGCTGCGATGGCTACATTTCCCGAGCTCGACCCAAATAACACGGGATTTGACCAAATTTGGACAAAGCTGCAGCTACACAAGCCTCATTTCATTCCCCACCCGTTTTCTGCGAAGCACCGCCCACCCGCGCTGGGATTGGCGCGTCTTTCCGCACTCGCCGTACGCGGTATGAGAAGCAGGCCAATTCTAGAGCGGGAGGAGGAAAGTGCGAGCCAATCGCTGTGCACGAGGCGGGGCATGCTGGAAAACGGGTGGTGGTGGCGGGGAATTAATAACGCTATAGAAACATAAGACATCGCGATTATAGGCGCGCGCAGCGTCACAAAGGGTGTAAAGCAGGACGGAGCGGGAGAAAGAGAAGACAGGCGCGTGTAAGACAGGGTGAGTGAGCGTGTGCATGAGGGTGTGAGAGACTGGGTGTGTATATGTTGTCCGTTATCTGCAAAGTGTTGCCGTTTGTGCGCGTGCGAGCCTATTGTCCTTTTAAATCGCGCGAGGAATGAAGCGTTGGGAAACCATGTGATTTTTTGGGGGGGGGGCAGGGTAGGGCGGGGTGGGGTGTAGTGGGGTGGGGTCGGGGTGGGGGGATGAGCCGTGCATTTGACAGTCTCTGGGTCTGGGGTGGGAGAAAGCTGTGGGGTTTTGATGGAGCCATGGTGCTGGGACGCCCACCCCAAAGTTGCCATAAATAAGCCAGCCGCGCTTATTTATAGGGCTCTATAATGCTCTGTGTGTTCGCGCGTGGTGGGGGTGGGGGGGTGTTGATCTGCACTCCTCCAGAGCTTCTGTCAGTCATTCCCTGCATTTAGAATAGAGGTTATCAGGCCATGGCAAGTGCCTTATAAGGACAGTGCGCTTCTCCCCATGTGATTTTATCCCCCAGTTGCTCTAAAGCATGGCCTGCATCGTGAATTATGCCTTACTTGGCTGGTATCACATGGGCAGTGTCACAAAAAGGCCAGTTTAAAGTCTTCTTTAACTTTCCACTAGAGGCTAACGTAGTTATCTATACTGGGCCCACTGGCATCATGCTAACATTTTCTAACGTTTCCAAAAAACGTGCACAGTGGAATCGCTAATTATAGTTTGTAAGGTCATCCATCCATCCATCCATCCATTTTCGAAACCGCAGAGTCGACGTTCACTTTTTAAACCACAGTAGCTCTTCGCTCCCCACACGCATCAGTGAACCTTGGGTGCTAATGACACTTTTGGTAGGTACTAACTAGTGCACACCTGAAACACTCCACAAGACCTGCCATGTTGGAGATGCTGTGACTCCTCTAGAACATCACAATAAGGCCTGGGTCAAAGTGGCTCACATCCTTACACTCCTGCTTCCGTCACATAGACTTCAAGAACTGACTGTTTGCGTGCTGCCTAATATATCCCACCCCCTGACAGTCAGTGTTACTAACATCACCTGTCAGTGGTGTTAATGTTATGGCTGATTGGAGTATATGGACATGACATGAACTGTAAAGGGCTTCTGTCATATGTGTGTTATGAGTACATGTTTAGAACGGACTGTTCACTCCCAACGTTCACTAATGGAAACTAAGCACATCTTCATGCAGAACCTTCTAAGGTTCCTGACCATACCCTTAAGTGGACATGGAGATTTTCCCACATTCTCTGAATCTTTTCACATTATTATGTACTGTAGATGACGAAAGACCTCAGTTCTTTGTATCTTATGTTGAGAAATGTTTTTTTTGAATAACCACGAAGTTTGACACAAAGTGGTGGAGTCACGGCCCATCATTGCTTGGAGAGACTGAGCCTTTGGTGGAGGCTCCTTTTACACCTTTTACACCCCTTCGCCTGTTTGCAGCTCATCTGCTCATTGTGGAATGTTTCAAAACAGCATAACAAATATTTTATGAACTTTTCTCCCTTACTTTGCCCTGTCCCAACTTTTTTTTGAGTGTGTTGCAGGCATGAAATTGTAGATTTGTTTAGAATAGAATAGAATAGAATAGAACTTTATTTATCCCCTATTGGGGAAATTGACTTGCCACAGCAGCTGAGAAAAG
>JBBPDA010000021.1:19091973-19130233 GCA_037974385.1 Arnoldichthys spilopterus | reverse complement strand
GGGTCAGAACACACAGTGCACCACAGTCAGAGCTGTTTCAGCAGCAGGAGGGACACACTCAACATTAGGCAGGTGGTCTTAATGTAATGGCTGATTGGTGTAAAAATTATAAAAACTTCAGCAGTCAAAGCAGTCAAAAGGACTGCTGATCTTGGATTAGAATCCTCTGTTTTTATGACAGAGACGTATTTATAGCTTACAGTAAGTCATACTGTGACCTAAACCACATCCAGGAGTCTGTTTCACCTTAATGAAGAGCTGGGTGTGGTTTGAGTGGATCAAGAGTGGTTTTGGGGATGTATTTTGTGTTTTTATTCATTCATTCATTCATTCATTCATTCATTTATTTGTTTGTTTGTTTGTTTATTTATTTTTACTTATTTATTTATACTTAATTTATTTTACAAATGTAACCTCACAGCTCTACTTCTAAACTAAATTAGCAAAATCTGGCTTCCAAGCATCTTTTGGCTGATTGAGCACATCTGGAATCAGGGGAAAACAATATAAATATGCTTTCTCGCTGTTTGTTAAAGGTCAAGATACAGTGTAGCTTCTTTTTTCTTTAACCATAATAATAATAATAATGATAATAATAATAATAGTAATGATAATAATAATATTAAACTTTATTTGTATTACAAGAAATGCAACTCAAAGTGTTTAACAGTGAACAGATTACAAAATTAAGGAATTCGAAAATTGAAGGCTGCAATAGAGTGAAGCATAAAATTGATAAACACACAGGAAATGTAATGTAAGCAAAAAAGTGCATAAAATTAATAAAACTGTTTCATTTAAAGCAAAAAAAAAAATTTCAAAGTGCTTAACAGTAAATATATAACAATTAAAATAATAAGAAAAGGTAAAAGTAAACATTAAAGTAGAAGTAAAGGTAAAATAAATGGGAGAAGCTTAAAATGATAATAATAAATAAAAGTGTTGTGTTTTAAACTTTTTTTTTAAATGGCATTAAAATATGTTTATTGGGGGATTCCAGCTTAAAGCTAACTTTTAATATGTTATTTATGATCTTATGTAATATTCTATAGAGCATCATTGCATCGTTCAGCCTCAAAAGAGATGAATGAATGAATTTGCATTGCTTTTGTGGGGTTTTTTTTGCCCATAAATGTTCTCTCACTAAATTACCCAGCTTGCCACTGTGCAAATATGTCACAAATATGTCACTAGGGACGTCGCCTCCTCCCTCACTCTCGGAGTGGCATTCTGTTGCTAGGCAATTGATGAATCCTCATGCTTAGCGATGTTGTTCCACTTCTTACTGAAGAGGGGCTAAAAATGCATTGCTGTAATTGCCTTTCCAACATCACTGATTCACCTACAGGAAGAAGAAAAATGCGGAGCAACAGCTCGTAAACAGTGCTGACATTGTGCAGTGACCTAGGGCTGTGGACAAAATATCAGTATAGTGATGATACTGCTGCACTTTGCAATTGAGAGGCCCAAATTGTCACTTCCTGCAATTAAAACATGTCCAAATATTGTTTCAAAATAGACCCCCCCCCCGCATCCGTAATGTGTAAATACAGTATTTTAAAATGCCAAATCTATAACTCCTTATTCAGCCTACACTGTAGTCCTGTAGAGTATGGGCCCTTTCTCAGCCAATCAGGGGCTTTAATGGTTAATGACTAGCTAAAATAATTTGACTTTTGTTGGATTACATGAACACGCCCAGTAACACCGTGATTGGTTAGAGGCTTGTTTGCATATTGGAGCCTTCTGCGATATTCGTATTGCAGAGACGTCATTGCGATAATGATTAACAGATGAGGCAGTGGTGGTGTTACTGTTAGGGAGTTGCCCCTGTGATCTGAAGGTCGCTGGTTCAAATCCCAGACTGGTACCACAGAGGTTCCGGTGCCCAAGGTCCCCTTCCCATGCGCTGCTCCTCAGGCGCTGCCCATATCAGCTGGCCATTACTCCTACACAGATGGGTTAAATGCAATGTTGTGCTGTGGTGTGTTCACAATGACAAACGTGAGCTTGATAAATTGTAAATGGGATAAAGCCATTGACCATAATCATGATATATGCACTCATCAACTGTCGTGTCTAGAGAAAACCACATTTTTCATTTTTTTTTACTTCTGTTTTTTTTAAATCCTTTACGTTGTGTGGAACCTTCCTGATAGATAGACAGAGATAGATTAAAACAAAAAAAGAGATAGATTTATTAATCTATAAATTAAATATAATTAATTAATTAAATAAATAAAATAAATAATAAATAAATAAAATAATTGATGAACATACCAGTACAAATGTTCTGAAATCACTTAAAGCGTTCTTCCATAAACTCACATTAGAAACAAGGAACATTTTGCCTTTTCCTGTAAAGTTCCAGCTTTAGAGATGCTTGTTGTTTTTGGGCAGAGATGAGAAGAATGTATAATATGATATAGAATGGGTGGAACTTGCAGACACTGTTGCTCTGAGACGTTGGTGATGAAAACTGATGAAAATCTGAAGTTCAGGTCAGATTTGACTAGTGATCCGCAATGCATCTAAATTTCAACGGATGTGTGTTTTTTCTAATTAATTAATTCAGTTTTATTTGTATAGCGCTTTTAACAATGGCCATTGTTGCAAATCAGTTTTACAGACATATACATTCCTGATATAATTACATATCCATCCATCCATTTTCTAAACCGCCTCTTCCGTTTCCGGGTCGCGGGGAAGCCGGAGGTCAACCCGTCGCAGGGCATAATTACATATAAGTTCTAAAATATAATATTCTCTAGCGCATTATATCACAATTCATATCATTTTCATGTTTTTATTCAGCAATGCGCTGGCTCTACAGTACACAGCATTATATAAATGCAGGTAATACAGTTCCCACAGTTCCACAGTTGTAAAAAAAAAATAATCAGGCTGTGGTCCGGTTCAGATGTCTAAGCATTGGCCCAATCATCAGGAGTCAGTTCGATTCCCTCATGGTGACTCATCATAACAGTGTACAGTTTATTACAAGAGATACGTTGATCTTTTAAACGGCTTTTGTGATTTTTACACAGTCTGTTCAGTTCCAGTTTTTGTATGTGATCCATTTTACTGCTATACAATGTCGACCAGAGGAGAACAGGTTCCTCTTCCGAGTCTTGGTTTTACCTAAGGTTCCTTCCTTACATCTTGGGGAGTTTTTCCTCACCTCTATCACCTTTTGGCCCTGACTCCGTGAAGCTGCTTTGTGACAACGCCTGTTACATTTCTTAAATTTGCTGACATTTCTTAATTTTGCCGATGCTTTTATCCAAAGTGACTTCCAAGATTTTCTTGCCTTTACCCTCCCTGTGCTTGTGGTATCGCGTGATGGGTGGAGTCCCATTACCCACAGCTACTGATTGAAAGTGGACCAAATTGGGCAGAAAATGAAGAAAAATCAATTAATCAAGATTTGAAAACAACCCACCCTCTAGTAAAACACCCCCAAGCACCTGTGGCCTTTCAAAGGTTCCTACCACCTTCAAGATGCATCATCAGTGGGCAACTCTGGTCCTGGAGGGCTGGTATCCAGCTTTGTGGTTCCCCTCCTCAAGCATGCTCCCAAAACCTGGTCATGAACAGGTGAGCTGAACCAGGTGTGTTTGTGCAGGGAGATCATCAAACTGGTCCTTCTGGACTGCACTTGCCCACTGCTGCTCTAGAGACCACGGAGGAACCACTGTAGGTGGCGAGTGGGCACGTTAACAACACATGTATCGATGGTTAAATTTTTTATTTTGTCTCGAGTGCCGCTGTAAATGTAATGCCAATTCCTTAACGAGGATCCAATATCATCATTGCTGATTCACTGCCGAACGTACCCGCTGCTAACGGGCCAATGGGGAGCGTTTCCCACGCCCGCTCGAGTCCATGTATGAGAAGAAGGGTGTGAATACTGCATGGCCAAGGCTGCAGCCTTGAGAAACACGTGCAGTGTTTTGTTGCGGAAGGTTAGATCCAGTCGATATTGTGGGAAACGATGCTTTGAATGGAGGTAAGAAAGAAAAATGGCCTTATAGTGCATAGGAGTGTTACCATAGTGATAGAGATACAGGACAATATGCAGGCGATTCAGATGAGGAAGAGGAAGTTCTTCCCCCCCCCCCCGAAAATTAATTTCCTCTCTTCTCTTCTCTTTTCTCCTCTCCTGTAGTGAGTATTGATGAGGTGGAGCTGCAGTGGAAGACTCAGTTTCATCGCTGGCTTTCTTACATGCTGGACTGGAAGAATCAATTTAACGACTACAGCTCGGTGAAAACGCGCCAGTGCGAGAACCTTTAATATCAGCGGCGCTTTTCTTCTCGAGTACCGGCCAGTGCACTTTACGAGTCAATACAGCTACAAAAGCCAATGCACGCACATGACGGGGGACTCCATGTGTTCTTTCATATGCTCCGACTGTAGCTATACATATATCTTTTTAAGTGTGTGCCTTCTTTTTCTTTTCCCCCGCTCGATCACACAGTCAATAGGGCCTTAAGCCAGGCTAGGCTGCTTGATATAGTCAGTGTATGTCAGTTCCTACCCAAGGAGCCCAACCGGTTCATGAAAGGGATCTATCTGCCCACTGAAGTCAGTATATTAGAAAATAACATATATATATTGATTTCTTAACTGGCCGATATTTATTGTGACTTTAACGCAGTCTGTTCATTTCCAGTTCCAGTTTAAACTGTAATGTACAATGGTAAACTTTAATGTTAAACTGCCAAATGTAAATAAATAAACAAACAAACAAACAAACAAACAAACAAATAAATAAATAGATAATAAATGATAGGAATGAAGGATCTGGTTAACTTACAGCTTTCCTGAAGCATTCAAAATAAATGAAGCTCTAAAAGTTCAATAAGAAAATTTCTAGAGCCTTTACGGCTCTACTTTTACCCCCTTTTGTCCAGTTCATCCCAAACCAGCTCGTAGGAGCTGAAGTCTGGAGACTGAGCCTCTCTTCCGTGAACTGAATCTACTGCAGAGTTATTCTCTTCTAATGTTTGGGCTCATGATCTTACTGTGTCTGTGTGTTTCTGGCCCTTTCTTCCTCATTGTGATAGTGATATACAGTACTACTTCCTGCTCTACAGTACTGTGCTAATAATGCAGAAGAGGTTGTAGGAACAGTGTGTTCCAGCTCTGCCCACGTTCACACAGAGGGGTTTATAGGTCATCAGCAGAAGTTGGGGCTCCTGTGGGAATTGTCTGCATTAACCTTTAAGGCTTCATTGACTTCCATTGCTGCAGGAAAATCCAAGTTCACCAGGTTCTTCATGCTTGGGGAAAAGTCTGTTGTCTATGAATCTACATGATTTTTCAGATTTTATTTATTTGTGATGAATTAATTTATTTATATGATATAAAATTTTATAATTCAATGTTAAATTGATATAACAAAAGGTGTGGCCATATTCTATCTATTAGCAGCAACATAAAAAGTTGTGGGTGACTCGCCTTCCCTCTTTCAGTGCTGGTGGTATGTTGTGATGGGTGGAGTCCTAGCCACTGGTTGGAAATGGACAAAACTGGGCAAGACAATCAAGATTTCACAACAGCCCATCCTCTAGTAAAACACCCTTAAACAGCTGTAGCCTTTCCAAAGTTTCTCCCACCTTCACAATGCATCATCACATACAGCCAGTATATGTCTGTTCCTACCCGAGTAGCCCAATCAGGTCACAAAAGGATTTATCAGACAGTTGAAGTCAGCATATTAGAAAATTATACATATATAATTGTTATTTTTATCTGCTAAAACAAATTGTAACTTCTGAGTCTGTTTATTTTTAGTTTTTGTGTGTGGTGCACTTTTGTGTGTGTGTTTTTGTATAATGACAATTAATTATTTTCCTTTAAACTTTGCGTTAAAACAATTAGGGAACCTTAAGTGTTGCCATGTCTTATCCTCATCATCATGAAATACATCACTCACTGGGAATTAGCCACTCTTAAAGGAACGATTTGTCATAAAAATCTAAATTACATTACTTTCCCCTTACCCCATATGTAGTCTCAATATCAATAGTCAATAATCAATAGTCACCCAAAATTAATTTCCCTAAATTCAGCCCACCTCCTTTCTCTCAGCCTGCTCAAACTGCAGAAAGGCCTTCATCAAGGTGGAACAGACTCATGAATGTGGTTTAGGACATTAAGGTCACTGGCTCTTTCACAGATACAGAAATGTGTCATTTTCAATCATTAGGCAGGTTCGGGTTAGAAGGTCAGGGTGCAATCCCAGAAAAAACACAAAATATGTTATTATTTTAAGTGCTTTAATAATAATAATAATAATAATAATAATAATAATAGTAGTAGTAATAATAAACAAAGTTTTATTAACTTTTCCAAGTACAAATATGAATAAAAATATTGTATTAATGTGTAAATTCATGATCCTGTTTAATGGATTTTAAATCTATGTTATAAAAGCTTTGGAACAAATATCAACACATCTTATGGATGCTTGCAGATACAAAAATGCATACTATTCTTTTTCAAAATATAATTATTATAATAAGACTTAATATTATAAATATTACTTGTTTGTCATTGACCTCTTAAATTGTTGCTTTGATGCTTTGATGTCAGCAATGACAAAAACATAGCAATTTGTTTTTAATAATCTCCTCTTCGTGATGAGACATGCAGATATTCAGATTAAACTTTGGCAGTAAATAATACAATGTAACGTTGCCCTTGAAAAATATCTTACATAGTTTTGCACACATTCTGGCATGACTTAATGTTCCCAAATGCAAAACAACTTTAATGAGTAAATCAGAATTCCTCTTGATCTGTTTGTCTAGCTGCATAATTCAGCAGTTGAAATGTAAACAAATGTATTCATTGTGGTTTTGGTGTAAGGATCTCCAACTCCGATTTCCTTACAATGGTGGTGAATGGAACCAGATGTCAACAACACAAACATGCCTTTTTTAAGTTCCATGTGTCACGTGTTTCTATGGAATGTCGATGATGGTAAGATAGTGAATCTGAACTAAATCACTTTGGGGAATATTTTGCTTCAAAAAGGCCTACAGGTATCCGTCCACCATGAATGGGTTTATTTTTTGGACTCAAACACTTCTCCAAACTCTCGTAGAACAGTGTCTTAGGCGTCAGCAGCTTCTTCATCACCATCTCATGTCTGTGAGGCCGTTTTTAGAGGAACCAGACGTCTGGTTCCACTCACCACCACTGTGAACAGTTCCGGTTGTGTTCTGTAAGTTTCCCTAGAGCTCTCTGCAAATAATCCAACATTTAGCTACTTTCCACAGCTTTAAAGCAATTTCTAAGAAAAAACTATCCTAAAAATGGGCAAAATCTTACTTTTTTGCTCATATGTGAATCTAGTTCTTTTGGAATTTGATCTTTTCAAAACTGATTTGCTTGATATTATTGATAGATTCACATATGAGCAAAAAATACAATTTGGCCCACTTTTGCCTTAGAAATAGCTTTAAAATAGCCTTAGAAACGTCAAAGGAATGTTTGAAAATGTTTTAAATGTGCGGAGCAAAAGGTTTATTTTGACTGCATACACTTTGATATGTCACTGGGGATGTTTTGATGTACTTCAATCACTTGTTTCGTAGTTTAGATGATAGCTTGACAATTTGGAAAGGGCCTTTGAAGTGTATTTTTCTTTACATCTTTCAAACATTGTTACTGTTTACAAAAAAGCAACGTTAGATATTGAAAGCCCAAGTATTCTGTTCCAAATTATTACAATCTGCCACTTTGTATTTGTGCCTTTACAAGCTGCCTACCTACTGTATGTCATATTAATATTTGCAAGTGATATTAAAGGGACATTAAGCGCATAACTTCATCCAAATAAAGCTGTGTGGGGGAAAAAAACCCTTTGTTTGTTTGGTTTGGTGGTGGTGTATTTCCCTGGAATTCTATGGTGGAGCGGCTGTGTATGTATACCTAACTCATTCTCCAGATCAATATTTGGCAGATTGGTGCAGGGGTGGGTTTATTGGCTGAGCAGATGGAGCTCAGGGCCTTAAATGCCATAGCTGTTCATTTGTACGCTAATCATTTAGGAACGCTTCGTGTCTGACCTTTTAGAAATGGTTTGGTGGAAGATGGCTTTTGGCTTTCTTCCAGATAAAGGGATGAAGAGAAGCAGGCAAAGAAGGAATAAAAAGCCCACTTTGTAAAGCGTCTGACCTCTTTGTTATACTGATGACATTGCATTAGCATTTATGAAAATATTTGACATTTGCAAGAAAAAGTCATACCTTGCAGACTCTGCGATATGCAGTGGTTCCCAAACCCGGTCCACTGCCCTAAACTCTACCCCCAGTGAAGCTCCACATGTCTCTGAGTGTTTCTGTGGAA
The DNA here is from genome assembly GCA_037974385.1 of Arnoldichthys spilopterus. Taxonomy (NCBI): domain Eukaryota; kingdom Metazoa; phylum Chordata; class Actinopteri; order Characiformes; family Lepidarchidae; genus Arnoldichthys; species Arnoldichthys spilopterus. Next base: position 19,121,872 of record JBBPDA010000021.1, on the reverse strand, counting down.
TGTTGATGATGGTCAAATAGTGAATATGAACTAAATCACTCTGGGGGACTATTTTACCTCACAACAGCCTACATGTATGTCAGGAACCCAGTGCCTTAGCCCCGCCCCCACAGCTGAGTCGAGTTCGTGCTCAGCTGTGGGTCGTTTCCCATGTATTTAAAAGTCCCCGTGTGCCTTTGTTGTGTTGCTGTCGCTCTCCTAGTATGTCTCCTAGTCTTGTCTAGTCCAGAAGTTCTGTCCTGTTCCTAAGTCTCCTAAGTGTGAAATAAACATTGTTTCCATCAAGTCCTGCCTGCACTTGCTGCCACACATCCTCCCGAGATCTTTACAATGTATCCCTCCACCATGAAAGGGCTTAGTTTTAGAACAATGTCTCAGGCACCAGCAGCATCTTCATTATCTCATGTCTGTGAGGAGCTTTTAGAGGAACCAGACATCTGGATCCACACACCACTGCTGTGAACAGTTCAAGTTGTAAGTCTGTCTAGGGCTCGCAGATGTGAAAGTGGCTATTTGTCATTGTAAACACATTCAAGCACCAAAATGAAATGTGACCTCTGCATTTAACTCATCACACATGTACACACGTAGCAGTGGGCAGCTATCAACAGTGTAGTGGGACAGTACCTTGCTCAAGGGAACCTCAGTGGTGCCCTACCAGTACTTAAACCTGTGACCTTCAGGTCCCAAGGGCAATGTTCTAGCCACTAGCCCATTAGATGACCCAGCCATGCCTGATTCATGCATCTTTAGCTCCTCTAAATTGGCTTTAAGGCTCTTAAATTTTCTCTGACACTAGTCATGTTTCTTCTGTGGCCCCATTTGGCCACTGGTGTCGATATGCCCTCAAACGAATAGCAATTATGTTATGAACCTTCAGCTTTTGCTTGTAAAGACGTGGTTGCAGTGATTCCCAAACCTGGTCCACTGCCCAGAGTCGGGCAGTAGATCCCCCAGACTGGGTTTGAGAACCACTGCTGTAGATATTAAGCTTTTTTTGTCATTGTCCCAGTCACATTTGTGTAGATGTGTTTTGAATTTCACCATCTTATAATCCTGAGGAAAGATGCTTAGCATGACAGTATCAACATTTCAGCTAAAGATGGTGGTGATGGAAACAAGTGAGATGTTGTGGAACATGAAGGCAGGGATTTCCAAACAGAAGGGCACATTTCTGAGATTTCAGTCGTAGCCTCCCATAAATGCCACACTTGCTTATATTCCTAAATGCAGGCATGTCGAGAATGCCTGTGGAGATGGGGTTTTGTCACCCCTAGGGTTAGCCATTCATACGAGTGCCCTTGCAAGGAAAGTGGCTTAGAGTGCTTTGCTTCCTGCCTTCCAGTCTTTTCAGCCTTACGAGCTTCAGCAGCCTTTCTGCTGGTCTTCTGAAACCTTTTTAGATCAAGCTGCTCTGCATTCGAAAGAGATTAAACATAATTTTGTGGTGAAGAGCAGGTCACTTTCGCCGTTAAACGCACACCTGAGCTGACTCTGCTCCACTCTGCTTTCTCTGCCAGTGATCTTGATTGTTTAAGCCATTTGTTCAACAGTCTAAAATATTCATTTAATCAGTGCTTCCTAGTCCTTTAAACTTCACCTCCAACTCAGATCTAACACATCGTCTAATGCCTTGTTCACACTATATGACTTCAAGGCTGTTTTTGAGTCGATAAAAATGCTTGTTCCGGCACATTTCAGCATTTGATCTGCGATTGAACCTGGTATCTAGTCTGCTAAACATCTGGGCCAGTGGCCAATGAGCTACAGCTAATGAGAGCACAGGACATGTTGACCAAAAGGGACGAAGGACATTTACGCCATAATGGAGAGAGCATGGCTGTGTGACGGTGGACTCAGCAAACTGAACAGAACTGAATGACTCCCCTGCAACTCTCTCTGTAGAACGGACCATCCATACTGCACACGTGTGCTGCTACATTCCTTTCCCCACATACCTTTCTCTCCCTTTTCACATGCTTTTACACACACAGCGCTTGTTTATGTTGGACGTCTATATTTAAACCCCTGTTTGGCGCGAGGGTGTCATCATTTCTGGTGTGACTTTTCATGACATTGTTGTGTAGAGCAGATGGACCAGTGGTGCTGAAAGATGGTGTTGGTGGTGACACACTGTTTTCAGGAGCTTTTTGACATATACTGTGTTTTTTGATTAGGTAAAAAAAATCTAGAAAGGTATATTGACCATAAAAGCAGCGGTGTGTTCAAGCCTTGGGTATATTTATCTCAGCTGTGTGACCATTAAAGTGTCGTCCTTATAACAATAAAATAAATATAGACAATAAAATAACAATCTGACAGTTGCTCTTCCCAAACTGCTGTTGAAAAGCACATACTGCATCTCTTTTAGCTCAAAGGGTGCTTGAAACACCTGAAAGGTTTGAGCGCTGACATCACAACAAGGGGAGAAAATGGGCGTGGCCTTTGACTATTCCCAAACTGGCACTTGCACACATACATGAATCAGCCATAACATTAACTACACTGACAGGTGAAGTAACAATGGCACCTATCAGGGGGGTGGGATATATTAGGCAGCAAGTGAACAGTCAGTTCTTGAAGTCAATGTGCTGGAAGCAAGAGCGTAAGTATCTGAGCCACTTTGACAAGTGATGTTCTAGACGACTGAGTCAGAGCATCTCCAGAACAGCAGGTCTTGTGGAGTGTTGCAAGTGTGTAGTAGTTAATACCTACCAAAAGTGATCCAAGGTTGATGAATCAGCAACAGGATCATGGGCACCCAAGGAGAAAGCTAGTCTGTCTGGTCTGATCCCACAGACTTAGACTCTTGTTAACTCTTGGTTCCCATAACGTTTCTTCTTCCAGCTTCCTCCAGTTTCTCTTCCTTGTTGCCTGCTACATACACTAAATTAGATTGAACCTATTGAATCAATATAATTTATTATAATAAATTCAGTAACAAAAGTCTTTTTTGTAAAAATTCCTATTAAAATTCCATTAACTTCCACTGAAAATTGGGAGATACAAAGTTTTGTTCCAACAGCATTGATACAGTTTATCCATTTCTGTAGACCTTTTAGTGGCCATTTCTCCAATGGAATGAAAAGTGAATCTGCAAATATTTAATTAAATAAAAAATTTATTTTAAATTTCAACTATAAAAGTTGAATTTTACAAAATACATTTAATTTAAAAATCTTAAAATTAAAAGCTGAACTGTGCATGTCAGTGCTGTAAAAGGGTGTCAAAATCACAGCAACAAAGATAACCTGTTCAGTTCTAAGAAGTAGAAGGAGGTTAGAAATGTGCATGTAAAAATGAATCAAAATTTAGTTTAAAGAACCACACAAAGTTCAGGACTGAAACAGAATCAGACACATTTTAATAGCAACAATACAAGCTCTCAGTCCTAGCCCTTTTCTGCAGGCCTCTTAGTGGCCATTCCTCCAATAAAATGGAAAATAAATCTGTAGATATTTGTAATTATATAATTTAGTCAAATTTTATTTAAAATTCTTACTAAAATCTGACTTTTGTGTGTTTTAAATTGTATAAAAATTAAAACATTTAAAGCTGCTAAAAACCTTAAAAACCTCCTAAATAGTGTGAAGCTATATTTTATGACTGTAAAAAGGTGTTAAAATCACAGTAACAAAATTAACCAGTTCAGTTTTAAAAAGTAAAAAGAGGTTAGAAATGCAAATGATTTGTGGCTGCTTTTAGCTTTTAAAACCACACAAAATTTAGGACCGAACCACAATGAAATGTAGGACATGGGCCCTTTAAAAACCACTATGGAAGCCAGGTGTCCCCACACCTGTGCAGGACAGTCTAGGTAATTGTCTGTTCTTATACACATCATCCATAGCCTCCTTCTCTGAGAGACACTCTTGACCTCTGTGTGGTTCCTGCTCTTCATTTCTCTTTTTCTCTCCTGAACAGAAGCAGATCTGGTGTTTTGATTTCCACTGAGGCCCTGGCGCCGTATGGAATGGACAAAAACTGTGGCGCTGTTTCTAATTAGGGCTTTAATTGCAATCCGAAGTAGAGATGGATTTAGGCCGAGTTCCCTTTTCCTCTCTGCTGCTTTTGTTCTCGGCACGGCCTCTGGGGGGATCCCACAGTAATCATGGGAAGTTTTAGACACGTCGGTTCTGGAGCAGGGCCTCCACTGCTGATCTAGGACACACAAGGAGGAAGAGAGTTTTAGCTCAGGTTTTAGGGCTGATGCAGTTTCACTTCCACTGGCCACTTTATTGGAAACACCTACCCTGTGCTTCACCTCACTGATCACTTTATTAGAAACAGCCACCTCATGCCTCCCCCTCACTGGCCACTTTATAAGAAACACCCACCTTGTCCCTCTTCTGAATGGCCACTTTATTAGAAACACCCATCTGCATTGCAGATTAGGTCAAATGTACTATATTGTTGCTGTCGCGTACAAACATTGTATCTCCATCTCTGGACATTTTTGTTTTTTCATAAATTACTGCTATTGTTCACTTTTTACATCTGTCTGTGGGTTTAACACATTTTTAACCAAACCAAAGTATTAAGAAGAGCTTATGACCAATTCTCATAACTCCACTGAATGTTTAAACTGTCAGCAAATCCTCATAACTGCAACATATGTGTTTTGCAGATTTAGCTTTGATGTTTGACGTTGTTGTGATTATAGAATGAAGTGTTTATTCACTGTGTAACTAATCACACTAGCACTCACAGTGCATGACTGGCCTGCATTAATGTTATGAAAAACATTTAACAGGTTTTACTGTAAGAGCTGACTGTAATATCAGTGTGGAATTTGTTAATGTACGATGTATGAACGGAGATATAAAGCCACTCTCGTTTTAATGTGAGATTTTTTTATTTTAAAAATGGCCTTAAACCGTGAACAGTTCTTTCATTAATATAAATATCTCTGAAGTTTCTTATGGTATAACCCATAACAGGGCTGGAATCTGCTGATTCAGATTTAAAGTTTGGAATTTCTTGATTCTATCTAAAGGCTGGAATCTGCTGATTCAGATTTAAAGTTTGGAATTTCTTGATTCTATCTAAAGGCTGGAATCTGCTGATTCAGATTTAAAAGTCTAAAATCTGCTGATTCATAAATATTGGCTGGAATCTGATTATTCAAATTTAAAGTCTGGAATCTGCTGATTGGTGTAATTTAAAGTGCTTGGCTCCATGCTTCATTGTAATCAATGATTTAATCGCATTTTCTGCTCAAAAACCTCGTAACTCCATTTGAGCTTAATTTTAGTAAGACGTTAATAGTAATATGATGCATGTAAATATCTTGACTATATATAATCATATAGATGACACAATCTAACTTTGTTGATTGGGTGTTCAGATTTTTATAAAACACAGGTCTTTTTAAACTTATTTCCTAAAAAGTAACAATTTGGGACTCAAGAGGTTTGCTCCCGACAGCAATGATATAAACAAAAGGGATGACTTTCCGAATGCAAAAAAAAAAAAACAGGAAAAAACTGGAGTCTTGTCCTCCTCACTGTGTGGATAACCAGCCCCTAGCGTATACTAGCCCTTGAAGGAGAACACACTTCAATTTCCTTCACCTTTTTTTATCCATCGCTGGTGTATATCTATCATTTGTTTCTGTTTGAAGTGGGAGGGCGTGAGGCAGAGGAAAATGGTTTAAATCTGTAAGCTGATGGACCCTAGGGTGGTTGGAGGTAAGGGGGGGGGTTGTCCTCCTCTGGAGCATCCATCAGCCTTTTGATTCAGGAGCTGCGATTGGTGGAAAAAAAGAAAATGGACTTGAAAGCAGGTGCCATGGCAACGTGAGGTAAAGACTGACCTCCGCTGTCACCGGGGGATTCTGTGTCACACCATTCAAATGAGCGACAGCTACAGATTAGCAGGGAGAAGGAGAAAAAATGAGAAGAAAGGAGCAGAGGTGTAGCGCTGGGATTTCTTGACATTGAACACGTGGGGATGATTGGAATGGGCCTGTGTAGTTAAAGCTGTGTATTAAATGAGACGGGGGTCATTGTTGTGGCAAATTTGACACTTTTAGAACTTTTATTAGGCCTGAAACTGTGTTCTAAGAGTTTACTCCCAATAGGTGATCCAAGCACGACCCCCCCAAAGTCCAGTTCATTTGAATAGGATGTCCTGGACCAGCCTGACCCATCTGATACCCTACTTCTGATTGAACATCTTACCACTGGAACCAACTCACTTCTACTGAGGAGATGTTCCACCTAACTGATCTACATTTACATTTACATTTTATTCATTTGTCTGATGCTTTTATCCAAAGTGACATCCAAAACAGAGGAAACATTCAAGCATTAGAGCTGCACAGGGCAACACTGAAGTGAGTGCTACAAGGAAGTTCAACGCATTTCTCTTAATTGTAAAATACAGACGGTAGGTGCTACAATAAATATTGAAGACAAGTGTTACAATAGCAAAGACAGCAACTATGACAATAAATACATATGTCAAGTGCTTACAATGACTACAGACAGCAACTACTACAATAAATATGGATGACAAGTGCTACAATAAAACTAAGTAGAACATTACTATCTGGGAGACATTCAGACAGTTATCAGGTACTAATAGTTCGTACATGACTGATAGGCCTATGTGCTGAGGTGAGGTGGGTGTGGAACAGTTGAGTTTTGAGATGCTTCTTGATCTAAAGTCATTGTGGCACCTGTTCACTTGGAACTGCTTCCTCTTGTGTCCTACAACCAGATCATCTATCACTGAGCTCCTTATCCCCAGATAACTAGTCCCAGACCAGTTCCACTACCAGAGATATGTTGCTCCAAGGCTTTTAGCTGATGCTGCCTCTAGAAACTGAGACTGTTTTTTTTGGGTTATCATTGCTATCTGGGGAGGATGGGTTCCTCTTCTGAGTCTTGGTTCCTCCTGAGGTTAGAGAGTTTTTCCTCACCTCACCTCACCTCATTTGGCTCATTAGGGGCTCAGACCCAGATTCTGTACAGCTTCTTTGTGACAATGTCAGTTGTAAAAAGCACTACAAAAGTTAAACTGACCTGACTTTTACTTTTCAGTTTAACAGGAACGAATTCCTGCAAAAGGCTTTTAGCATTAAGGAGCTACATGCTAATCCGCTTGGTATATTTATATCTTATGCTAGGAAGCTCCATTGTTATTGGCAGTGTTGTGTAAAAAAATGTGTAAAACAAAAGGTCATGGGCTGGAAAATGGTCTTTGTGGGATATTAGCTCAATCTCATAATGAAAATATGAGAAAAAAGTTTAGTCTAAAAATGTAGTCTTAGGCAAATAATTAGCACCCTGGTGAGCACATGATATAAGTGAAGCATGTTCCCATTTGCATTTCCTTTTAGAACACCAGAGTGATATCATCATAACCTTCCGTCCTCATTCACTGGGCTATGCATATGAGGTGACACAGAGGCCTATTCATTAACTACAGCTATAGGTGCCTGGACTTCTCCAGACAGCACTTTCTATAATCAGATGAGAAAAACAAACACTGAAGCTGGGTGTGCTGATAATCAGCCATAACATTAAGACCACTGACAGGTAAAGTGAATAACACTGACTATCTAGACTATCAAATAACATTGACAACCATAAGATCAAACAGGGGGAGGGCTAAGGCGGAACACAGTGTAAAGAGTGCATGGTTAGGTAAACAATGGTGATAGGATCCAAGAAAGTCCAAGGCCCAAACCCGACATCAACTTTGCTTTAGAAATGTGGTCTGAAAATGTTCTTGAGTGATCGTGATTGGACTTTTTGGAGCATTGGTGAAGTGCAATCACAAAAAATTGAGGGGTGTGTTTAATCATAATAATAATAATAATTATAATTATTATTATTTTTATTTATTTAGTGCCTTTCTCCAAACCAAGGTTACTTTACATGGAAGAATCAGTAACAAGAAACACCAACAATAACAAGTACAAAAAATCACAGTAACAGTCAGGAGCAGGAAGAAGAGGCAAAGCAAGGCAAGGCAAGTTTATTTATATAGCACATTATCATACACAGAGTTCACTCAATGTGCTTTACAGTGAAATGCATGAAAATAAGAAACGTTCATGATAAAAGTAAAATATAGAAATAAATAAGCATAAAAGTAAAGAAAGTGTGTGATTAAAGTACAATTAAAAACACATACAAGATAAACAGATAAAACAGAATTCTAATTAAAGGATGTGGAAAATGAGGCAGTTTTTAGTTTCTTTTTGAAGCTGGCAACAGTTGGAGCAGATCTGATCTCCATGGGGAGCTGCTTCCAGCAGTGGGCAGCATAATGACTAAACGCCATTTCACCCTGTTTGCTTACAACCCTCCGCACCACTAGCTGAGCATCTCCTGCTGATCTAAGAGCTCTTCCAGGCTGGTGTTTATCAAACATTTCCAATTAATATTTGGGGCCCAAACCATTGAGTGACTTATAGACAATGAGTAAGACTTTGAACTCAATTCTGGAGCATAGTACGACTAATAATGAACGCGAGAGCCTTTCCACATGCACAATGCAACGGGAACTTGCAGGATTGGGACTAAACCTCTGTGTGGCCACAAGAAACCTACTTCTTAGTGAGGCTAACTGCGAAAAAAGGCTTCAGTTTGCTAGGGAGCATCAAGACTGGACCATTAAGTGGTGGAAAAAGGCCAAGTGTCTGATTGACCCTATTCCAGAGTGATGGGTATGTCAGAGTAGGTAGGGAAGCTCATGAAGTAATGCACCCATCATGCATAATGTCAAGTCAACTTTATTTCTGTAGCATTTTTTACAGCCGAAGGCACAACACAGCTTTACAGAATGAATGTGATAAATGATGTGTGTGTCTCCTGATTATAAAAATGGTGCTTTTTTAAACGAGGCAAGGCAGGGCGCCTTGCAAGGCATGTTGCTATTTTAAGGCAGTGTAATGACATTACGCTTTTGACCGAAAACGGCATCTACAGTCAGTGGCGGATTATTAAACCATATTTAATCGACGAGCGTCAGTAATGTGCAGGTGCACGCTACTCGTTACAGACACAGGTACAAGCTGGACATGCACTAATGACACTGAAAGGCTCAGGTACAACAGAGCTGCTTCTGTAAATGATGTGTTCACACATTTTCACTTGGTGCACGAGCAGCAGGTTCTGCTTCCTCACCGCACCCCCTTTTGGTTTATCAGGTAAACACACCATTATAATAGCAATCCTCCATAGCTCCGCCCCTACCTTTTAAAGATAAGGGGATTGGCCATTCTGATTGACTTATTGCTGTTACACCCAAAACACACCTAATTAGGAGAGCTTTTTCCACCTTGCGCTGGTACCAAATTTTGCGCAAAGCTTTGCATTAGATCATTATATTGCAATGTGGGAACAATTGGTGTCGACATTTTTTTCGTTCACTGTTTATTTCTCTCTCTCTCTCTCCCTCTCTCTCTCTCTCTCTCTCTCTCTCGCTCTCCCTCTCTCTCTCTCTCTCTCTCTCTCTCTCTCTTGCTCTCAATTATGAAGGTTGCGTTAGCGGAAACGGGCCCAAGTACCAGAGAAGGTAAACTAGGCCAAGGTGGATGAGATGATGCTAGAATAGCATTAGCCTCATCAGCCTGCCTGGGATCTCTCCCTCCTTCTCTCTCTCTCACGCTCTCTCTCTCACACACAAACATGCCGAGTCAGTTACAGTGTGTGGCACATTTCTTACTTACACATTCCGTGGTTTTAGCTGAAAGCATGTGAATTTGATCAGGATAGCGGAGTCTTTGATGTGGGATTTGGAGCAGGTAGAGCAGCCGACAGGATCAGACAAATCTCCATTCAGGTGGAGGTAAGCGAATACAGAGAGAGAGAGCGAGAGAGAGAGAGAGAGAGAGAGAGAGAGAGAGCTAAAGGATAAGAAACAGAAAGATGGAGACAGAGGAGAGGTAGAGAGCAAGAGACAGAGACAGACAGAGTGAGAGGGAGAGAGACACAAAAGAAAAACAAACAGAGAGATGGAGAGAGAAAAGAACAGAGAGACAGGAGAAAAGAGGAGAAACAGAGATAGAGAGGGGACGAGGAAGTCAGACAGAAATAATGAGACAAGGAAGGAGAGCGACAGAGGGGAGAGAAAAAGAGAAAGCAGGAAAGAGTGATATAGAGAGGGGAAGTGGGAGAGAGAGAGAGAGAGAGAGAGAGAGAGATAGAGAGAGAGAAAGAGGAGAGACAGGAAAGTGAAGGAAATGAAAAGGAGGAGAGACAAAAAACAAGAAACAGAGAGAGAGAGAGAGTAATGAAAACAGAGAGATAAATGAAACAGAGAGAGAAGAACAGAGGAAAGAGAAATAGTGTGTGTGTTTTTACTTCAAGTTGTGTGTACTGTCGTCACTGATTGACATTTAGCTTCACTTCATTAAATCCCATTAGCAAACACACATGTGCAGCTGATACAGTGTATCGGGGCCGGACAGACGTGAGAGGCTCTGCCACTCCACAAACTGCCCCATCCTCTGAATCCCATCAGAGAGAGAGAGAGAGAGAGAGAGAGAGAGAGAGAGAGAGAGAGAGAGAGAGAATATGTAACCTTCTGTAGTTTACACCAATCAGCCATAACATTAACACCACCGACAGGTGCAGTGAATAACATTGACTATCTAGTTATTTCATTACAAAGGCATGTGTTATATTAGGCAGCAAATGAACAGTCAGTTCTTGAAGGGTAAGGATCTGAACATCTACAAAATGGTGTAGGTGGTTAGTACCTACCAGAAGAGAAAAGAGAGCTAAAATGCACGAGAAAGCCGAGAGTGAGAGACAGAGAGGGGTGGGGTGGGGGTGGGGGGTGGGGGGGGTTAAGGGAGACAGAGCAGTGCAATCAGCAAAAATGAGTATAGGCTGTGATTGTGGACCACAGGGGGAGAGAGACAGGGAGAAGTAAGAGAAGAGAGACAATGAGAGAGGGCAGAGAGAAAGAAAGTGTCCATGTGAAGAAAAAAAAAACAAAGAACAGAAGAATAAAATAAAAGAAAGAATACAAAAAAGGAAAAAGAAAGAACAAAAGAAAGAGAAAGAAAAAAAAGAAACAAGGAAAGAAAGAAAGTAAGAATAAAAGAAAGTAAGAATGAGAGAAAGAAGAATGGAAGAAAAAGAAAGAAAAGAATACAATGAAGAAAGAAGAAAAGGAAAAAGAAGGAACAAAAGAAGAGAGGAAGAAAAAAACGAAAGAAAGAAAGAAAGAAAGAAAGAAAGAGAAAGAAATGCACTTATGTTGGGAACCGACTTTTCCTGGTTCCGACTCATTTTACTGTCCGTCAAAATGGTCAGAGGGGGTCAACATTTGGTGTGTGAACCAGAATGGAACCGGTTCTCTGCTGGTAAAAATGGGTATAAAACTCATCACCTGATTCAGACCAGATCGGAGGAAGCGCAGGAGTGAAAACGCAGTGGGACAAATGTAAACAGTGAATCAATGTTTGTCCTTATTAATCCCTTCGAATGGGAAGAAAGGAAACAGGAAGTCGTTAGGGAGGGAGAGAGAGGGAGAGAGAGGTGCACTACAGACTGAGAGTGCTCTGATACTAGAGGCCTGATGCACTAAGAGTATAGACGAACCTGCGAGAGGAGCCACAGCCGCGACTCGTCTGAGTGCGGGAGTCTGTTATTTTGGGGGTGTAAGTGTGTGAGCTTTCCTGAGCGCGTGTGTGACTTTGACGGATAAAAGGAGCCAGTACACCAAAGAGGTGTCTTTGTCTCTTAGGTTGTCATCTCTCTCTCCCTCTCTCTCTCTCGCTCTCCACTGTCAGCTGATGATTCAGTTTTCATCTTAAAGAGGTTTAGGGGCACTGTTTTCTCCTACACTGACATCATCACATCAGCTTTAAGTCTCTCACACACACACATTTGTATTTAGGCCCTGTTGGTACTTACATCCATCCATTGTCTTATCCACTTCTTCAATTCTGGCTCGTGGGGAAGCTGGAGCCAATCCCAGCGGAATACAGGCCCTAGGCAGGTTCACCCTGTTGACTAGATCGTCTCCTACACTAGGACTATAGGAGTCGCTCCACCCCCTTCCATTCTGATCTACCATCACCGGGTTCCAGACAGTTTTTACCCTTCAACTGTTCAGTGGATCTTCCTTCGTTCCTGCTCACACCTTCACCATAAAACTAATGGACCTTAACTAACGCCGCCTTCATAACCTGAGAATCTTTCTCATCTTTTCACTGTTTTATTTTACTGCCATCTGGTGTCGGCCAGAGGAGGATAGGTTCCCCTACCGGATTTTGGTTCCTCCCAAGTTTTCTTCCTCCAACTCAGGGATCGCCTTCGCTCATTAGGGGCTCGGACCCGGACTTTGTGAAGCAGCTTTGTGACAACATCTGTTGTAAAAAGCGCTATAGAGATAAAACCGAAACTAAAACTGAAAATGATTCCTCAGTCGTCGTCTCTTGGATCACTTTAGGTAGGTACAAACCACTCAATGGCATGTTTTTGCACTAATATAGCACTAAACACCACTGAATTACCTCTGCAGATGGACATAAGGACATTTTTCACACAAAAGCACAGGGAAGCAGTGAGGAGAGATGAGACTGAGGGAGACTCTAAGGCAGTGGTGGCCTAGTGGTTAGGACCTTGCCTCTGTGAACTGAAGGTCGCACCACTAAGTTTCCCTTAAGCAAGGCACCATCCCACTACACTGCTCCATGGGCACTGTTGATAGCTGCTCATTGCTCCATGTGTGCGCGTGTGATGGGTTAAATGCAGAGGCCCCATTTCGGTGAGGTGCTTCAGTTTGTTCACAATGACAAGTAATCACTTTACACCCCTGGTACTAACTGCTGCACACATGGAACACTCCACAAGACCTGCCATTTTGGAGACACTCTGACTCTAGAACATCTCAGTCAGATGCTGCATCTAGCCAATTGACTTCAAGAACTGACTGTTCACTTGTAACATATCCCACCCCCTTGACAGGTGCCATCCATCCATCTATCCATCCATTTTCTAAACCGCTTCTTCCGTTTCTGGGTCGAAGGGAAGTTGGAGCCAATCCCAGCTGACTGGGGGCCTTAGGCAGGGTAAACCCAGGACAGGAGGCTCAACCCATCGCAGGGCACATAGATAGACAACCATTCACACACACTCATACCTACAGGCAGTTTAGAGCAACCTTCTGCAGCCTTTGGACTGTGGGAGGAAACTGGAGAACCCGGAGGTGGCCAGCCCGTAGCCGACCCGGGGATCAAACCCAGGACCTTCTCACTGTGAGGCCACAGCGCTAACCACTGCACCACCGTGCCGCCCCTGACAGGTGCCATTGTAATAAAATAACTAGAGAGTCAGCGTTGCTCACGTCACCTGTCAGTGGTGTTAATGTTATGGCTGATTGGTGTTTATGCGTCTAATGTCTCGTATGTGTTGTAGATACAACTAAACCAAAAGTGTAGTGTGTGCTCCTGAATGTGAAGAAGCAGGAACATCCCCCATCACTTCCCACAGCAGTCTTTCAATGTCTCTCGCCCTCCCTCAACAAAAGACTCCCCTGTCATTGCCCCCAGCAATTCCGAAAGCAAACAGATGCCTGTGCCGGCGAAGCCAGAAGAGTGGGTACTGGAAGTATATGAAAACAAACACACCTCTCTTATCTTCTAACACTAAGTTTTAAGGGAGGGAGAGAGAGAGAGAAAGAGAGAGAGAGAGAGAGAGAGAGGGCCGGATGGAGCTGGGAGAAATGAGATTGGCGTGCTGTGGTTAATTTGATTTGCTCTAATGGAAATTGTCCTGCGATGTAAAAGGGACTGTTTCTGTTTGAGGTGCATCTGAGCGTCCGAATGACAACCAGATGACAGCAGATGTCATTGAAGAGGGCAGAAAGAGGCAGTGGTCAGGAGACTCGTCTTGGGACGACTCGAAACATCTAATTTCTCCCCTCATGCATAAACACACACAGCGTGGGCATAGGTACAGAGCAGCCCACGACTTCCACAGTGAAAAAGATCCTCCAGCATCAATGAATATAATGCCAAACATAACATGCCAGCGAGAGTTCTCGCATCCTCTTGCCTTTCTTCCTTCTTAAGTTAAAAAGAAGTGACCACTAAAGTATGTACATTCATTTCTGCCAGCTAGAGCATGGGGAAAAAATCTTTTTCTGGCAGCAGTTTGTCTCAAAATGATGTCTTACTATTTAAAAATAATGACTTTTATTATTCTCAGAAAAAAATGCTAATGCCATTATTTTGGCATACTAATTCATTATTTTGATATACTACGTAAGATTCTTTTGAGAAAAAAAGTCATTATTCTGAGATACAAGATGAAATTTTAAAAAAAATCATATGTTAAATTAATATTGAGATATTGCATCATTATTTTGAGGAAATGTCATGATTTTGACATAGTAACTTTAGGGTTTGAGATATTGCATCAAACCTTTGAATAAATGTCCATATTCTCAAGAGAGAAACATAGTGGGTGGTTCCTCTCAAAAAGTCTATAGAACTGTTTGATGAGAAAGTGCCTATTCTGAACTTGTTATAGTTTGTTGAGGTTCCCATTGGAACATCCTGAAAGCAGGACATTGCTGTAATCCAGTATTTAGTTAGTAAAGGTGTGAGCACATTTTTCTGCATTATGTAAGCATAGGGCATAGCAGCATTATGAAGATCAAGAAAGACCGGATCAATGCTGTATAACATTTTTTTTATACAATGCTGTTTTTATGCAATGCAGTATAAAAGAGGTAAAAGCTGATCCCATGTTTGCAGATAACCGTACCCAGAGGCAGCATGTATAATGTAAAGAAAAGTGGTCATAGGACAGAACCTTGTGGGATTCCATATTTCATTTTTGCATGGAACAACATTTTACCATACATCAACCATACAATGAAATGAGCTAGATAATGGTTGTCAGACTACAGTGACGTCTCTGGGACATATTACTTGCTAGCTGGACCCCTCAACCTGTAACAACCCTGCTTTACCAAAAAAAGGATAATCCAGCCATGGATGGACAACACCACACCCACACCCAACACCCACCCATTTGTACTGTGCAGATGTGGGAAAACTGCATAGAAGGGTGAGCAGAGGACAGCATGTGGGGGTGTCACTGAATTAATACATTAATTATGTGCATCCATAGGGAAATGAAAAAAGTTCAGAGCAGGGATAGAGGAACAAATAGAAGAATTCCACTTTAAAGAAGGAAGGAGGACATTTTTTCAGGTCTCCCCTGGCAGACACGACCTCAGCTTTATTCATTAGACTGCATTAGTGTGCCAATTTGGATGAGAAATACCACGAAATCCCTCTGTGGGTTTATATGATCAGTCTGTTCTCTTTAGAGACTGTAATGGATATTAAAGGCAGCACGTTAAGGATATAAAACACTCCGGTAGTAATAATCTCTAAGATTCACTTATTAATCTCTCAGATACATTTATACATCCACCATCCACATTAAACTCTTTCAATGCACTTTGAACTTTATGAGTTCTACCTCAACCTTGTAGGTCCCCTATAAATTGACCTTTTATGCTCCCACAGATTTAAGGCCTAACAGAGTTTACAATAGCTGGATTAAGACCAGAGAAACTTTTTTCAAAGCTCTTAGAACCATTGGAGGAAGTTCCCCATTTTTGTGTGTTCACACTGCAGGAACTGAGAAAGCCTACAGTTTTTAGAACAATATTTAGAGGAACAGTTTAAGCTCCGACTGCAGGATACTTTCTCACACTAGAGGACCTGTGAGTGACATAAGTGACCGTTGATTGGCCCAGATAAAATTGTACAGTGATTGGTCCAGATGAAAGTGTACAGTGGTTGGTCAAGAAGACAACGTGTGGTGATTGGTACAGAAGAAAGTGTATGATGATTGGTCCAGACAAAGTTAAGTGTGACAAATTAAAATGTACAGTGATTGATCCCTGTATTGAGCTGATATGTGACAGAGGAAATACAGCGCTGTTTCAGATTATGTTCTGTGGTTCCTTCGTGTTAAAAATCAGTTTGTTTACATAAAACTGAAAGAAGAGCTTTAAGCTGCATGAATAGTTGACCTTTAGAGTTTGCATTGCCTTGTAAAATGGGCATGACAGAGTCTGCTGATGAAAGAAAATTCTCCATGTTGATGTAGGGCCGCCATTTAAGAGGTCAACATAGCCAAAGCAAAAAAAAGTTAATGCATTCATTAATTTCTCTAAACATTTATAATTTAAAGAAAAGTATGTGTGCTACAATTTCTCATTAGGCTGAAAGGGATTTTTAAGTCCCTGTAGTGCTCTCTACTGCCATTTGGAATCAATCCCAGGACCTTAAGTATGCTGGTCTAGATCAGAACCAGTTGAGACCAGTCTGTCATGCCATTTGATGTTCCAGAATCTTCCTGAAGTTCTTGGTGCCACCGTGTCTTCCTAATAGTGATGACTACATAACTAAACTGACGAACTAGGAGCCATAATCTGGCTACTATCTGATATTATGGGGTTTTGGGAGGGGCAGGCCTTACTTTCTCAGACAAGAGTATAGTGAAGCAGCTGTATTTTGAGAGAGAGTAGAAAATCTAGGTCTAAGTCAAGGGGCCTAGGAACAATGCAAGTCACCTGACAAAATTTTCATACCCTATTCACATTCTGATCACAACACCAGATAAGGTTTGGGCCGGTCTCAGCACTACAATGACACTGACATGGTAGTGTGTATGGCACTAGGAAGAGAGTTGGGTAAAGATTGGTCAATCACCCAAACATATCCAAACAAGAGAGGCTCTGTGGTCAGAAAATGACCACTGATGAAGGACAAGAGGGCTGCTCATCGATAGTGATGTCAGAAAATCATCACTGATGAAGGACACGAGGGCTGCTCATCGATAGTGACGTCAGAAAATGACCATTGATGAAGCACTAGACAGCAGCTTACCAATCGTCAATGCTTAAATCTGTTTGACTCAGAAGTGATGACCCCTCTCAGTGAGTGATTTAACATTCAGGGCTGAGTTAAGAGGTTAAGGTGCTGTTTATGGTGCTGTCTTGTAGCCTTATAAACAGTGGCCTGCAGTAACCAGAAATTCAAAGATCTGAGTAAGCCAAAAGATCCAAACCATCACTAGCGACAGCCTCTAACTGTACACCAGCATGGCAGAGCTACAAGAGGGGGGTTTCTGATGAAGTGGCTCAAGAGGGTGGGAATGCCACTGTGATCAGGTTGTGGTTGGCACAACTTATACAAGTCCTAGAACTTGCTGACACATCTCTCCTTGCCTGGTCCATGTGCAGAGAAAGAGAGTGCGAGAGAGAGAGAGAGAGAGAGAGAGAGAGATTTAAAATAAAAATGTATAAAAGAGAAAGAAATGGCTTAGAAAAAGAGCTTTGCTTCATTTAGCCATGGAACCAACTTTCTTCTCTGATTGTGTCTTTAGCCAAGTGCTTTCCGCTGTCAATAAAACTTACCTTGTCTCACTCACCCACCCACCCCCACCTCTCTCTCTCTCTCGCTCTCGCTCACTCTCTCTCATTCACTCACGTACACATGCACTCTTTCGTTCTCTCTTTCCACCCCTCCCCTGTTCGGAAACCCTTTGCTGAGAGAAACTAAATCTGTAATCAGCTTAAACATGTCGATGCATCAAAATATTTAATCAGCAATTTTCAAAGGCATGAGTGAGCGAGCGAGGGAAAGGAGAGAGCTGGTTTGAGTTAAGGAGCTTGGCAGCGCCGGGGGCTTGGGAGGGTTCCCCTCCTTAGTTTTTTTCCTACATTTTCTTGCAAATACACTATATATATATATAAATATATAAGAAGATACACACACACACATATCTCACCCATGTTTACTCAACCTTGCGACTACCTGAAAACCTCTATCCCTGCATGTTATTGTCCTGAGTTTTAGACCACGCCCCCGATTCAAACCCAGGGACTGATCCAGCCATTTCCAGCTACGGCGGCTGCATCGTGGTCCAATTTCTGTCTGTATTTCTTTCTTTTACCATCTTTTTTTCCTGAATTTCACATCGCAAAGTGACACTATTGTCATCAAACAGTTTCAGTCTCTGCTGAACACTCTTGCATAACTGTCCTCTGCAGTTTCAGGGCACACCGAAGAGATGCCGCAGTTGATGTGGTAATATCTGTGATACATCTGTATGGGTACTTACTGTCATGTGACACAACAACGGCCCGATGATACTGTTTCCAGGTCCAAGCTTCTACATTTTTAAAGTGCTGTTTACATTTTCTGCAAACACTTTACAATACAGGTGCACAGTTAAGCTGATAATAATACTGTGAGTGTTTATTTGTCATTCTGAACACACCAAAGCACAGCACACAGCGCACCACAACCAAATGTGACTTCTGCATCTGTGTAGGAGCAGTGGGCAGCTGACGTGGGCAGCACATGGGAAACAGTGCCTGGGAATGGTACCTTGCCCACAGGAACCTCAGTGGTACTTGTACTGTTCTGGGATTTGAACCAACGACCTTCAGATCACAGGGGGAACTCCCTGCCCCGGGCAGCTATCATCAGCATGGCAGGATGGTACTTGCGGAACATGAACTTATGACCTTCTGTCCACAAAGGATAGGTCCTAACCACTAGGCCACCTTTGCCCTAATAAATAGTTTACCTTTTACTTAAGTCAAGTCAATTTTATTTCTATGGTCCTTTTAACAAAGCAGCTTTACCGAGCTCCTAATGAGTGAACCAATGGCAACAGATGCAAGGAAAAACTCCATAAACCTGATGAGGAAACCTTAGAAGGAACTAATGCTTAGAAGGAGGAACCCATCCTTTTCTGGTCGATACCAGAAAGCAGGAACAAACAAACAAAAAGGGAAACAACAGCAGTTTCTAGTGGCGGCATCAGCTAAAATCCTATAACTTGGAGAAACATATCTAGCATACACAGATAAAGAATGAAGCACATGGAGATGGTCCGTGGTAGCTAAACAACTCTGGGACAGAGAATTCAAAGCATAAAAAATCTGCAGTGTGTAACGTATACGCCCTCTTGTGGTTCCACGTGTCTGTGTTTTGTTCCAGTCCTCATGTTCTGTCCAGCCACGCCCTAGCCCCGCCTTACACCTGCTCCTCATTCCCTGTCTCCTCCCAGTGTTCAGCTGTCCCTCGTCAGTGTTTAGTATTTAAACCCCATGTTTTGTGCAGTCCCTTGTCGGTCAATTGTTGTACCTACCCTGCTGTAGTCGCTATCTGGTCTTCGTTCATGCCCTGTTTTTGTGTTCCCTGCATTCGTTTTGTTTCTTTTGTTTAAATAAATCTTTATTTAATATTCAGCTTGCACTTGCTTCCAACATCACCTCCGAGTGTGACACAGTGTTTATGACACTAGTGCTGTTTTATTACAGTTTTACAGCACAAATGTATCAGAAATCCTCCTAAAACCACTGGAGAACCCAATAAAGTGTGGGTGCCCTGCTGAACACCGGGGGGCGCTGTTGTGAAAGTGCTTTGTTTGTTCATTTGACTCTTTTGACGGTTTTGCTATGACACGTGTGGAGTGTGTGTGGTAGTTGTGCAGAAGGACAGATGTGTTGTACAGCGCTGCAGGACAAACAGCGAGTGTGTGTTTGTCAGTAGCGTGTGCTCTGCTCTGGAGTGAACTGCACTGCGTTGGCTGTGTGATTTATTCACTGATCCACTTTCACATGTAAAACAGTGAAAATATAAAAACGCAATAGAACATCCAGGTGGAACAGACTTGTGGGTGTGGTTTAGGATACAGTATGACTTATTGTGAGCTATAAACATCCAGCTTAGGCCCACTCACTGCAGTAAAGCCCTGCTTTACCTCCCATCCAGTTGAGATTGATGGTCATTTGAGGTCATTTCCTGCACTGACTGAGCTGATGAACGCTGTTTGATCCAGAGAGAAACTTCCGCGCCAGTCGAAGAATTCTAATACCCGTGCGATCGATGCAGAGGGGAGGGAACGGCTGTTTCCTAGCTCTGCCGGCTGCATTAATGTAATGTACTGTATATATATTTACACAGAATATGAGCCAGGGCAGGTGGATCCATCATAATTTCATTGGCGTCGGAATAAATGCACTTATGTGACTTAGAAGGTCATGGTGTGTTCGCCAAGGGAAACAATCAAGTCACAGAGTGTGTTTGTGAACTGTAGGAGTGTGTATGGGAATTTAGTAGTGTGCATCAGTGTGTGTATCTTTGATGGACATGTGTCCTGCTGAGATAAAAGCAACGTTCTGTCTTTACTGCAAGTGGAGCAGCATTTGGCTTGTTACACTGTAAATACAGTACACTTGTTGGACACTTTATCAGAAACACCTACATTCTGCTTCCTATCACTGGCCATTTTATTAAAAAACACACACTTTGTGTTTCTTTACTGGCCACTTTTTTAGAAACACCCACCTTGTGCTTCCATTCACTGGCCACTTTATTAGAAACACCCACCTTGTGCTTCCATTCACTGGCCACTTTATTAGAAACATATTGAAAATTTGAAACGCAAGCAGTGTTTACTCTCGCAAGACTACTCTCTGCCTCCGTAGACACGGCTCAGCATGGCTAGTGCTAGTGGCACAGACGCTCGTTCTTATGCAAATTGTGCCATCAGGTATGCAAAAACAAGTCCAGACCTCAGCCACAACAGCATCGAATCTGAAACCTCAGCTCGTTAATACCTGCGACATAATGACCTGGTGGTTTAGCGGTTAGGGCCTGAAGGTCAGTGGTTTAAATACCAGACTGGTACAAGTACCACTGAGGTTTCCATGAGCAAGGTACCATCCCCAGGCACTGCTCCCCAGGTGATGCCCATGTCAGCTGGGATTAAACCGGAGCCTGTGAGGATTTTAAACCAGTGAGTGA
This sequence comes from Arnoldichthys spilopterus, assembly GCA_037974385.1. NCBI lineage: Eukaryota > Metazoa > Chordata > Actinopteri > Characiformes > Lepidarchidae > Arnoldichthys > Arnoldichthys spilopterus. The sequence goes on along the minus strand of JBBPDA010000021.1, from coordinate 19,101,051 downwards.
TGATGCAGAACCAGGACCATCATCTTTCTCACAGGCACAAACTAATGTTCTGCCTCTGAGACAAATTCAACAGCAGCGTTATTCGTAGTGCTAACACAAACACAAACTGAGACTCGCTCAACAGCTAAACCAGACTGCACACGTTTAATATTACCCGTGTTTTGAAAAATATTTCCTACCCAAGAAAATGTCTTACCAAAGTTAACTGCGCATGTGCGGATCGAATCGTCGGGCAGCCAGTAATGTGGAGGATTCTTACAGAACTGACCCTGCTCACTCGGGAAAGATCAACAGTTCAGTCCGAGCGAAGCTTCTGAACGCACATGCAAACGGAAATTATTTTTTTTCTCTGACTTTCACTTGCAACGCATACTTGTAAATGGTGAGTACATCTCGAGACACCAGCAGCTAAATTCCCCATCCATCAGATCTGTGTTTTGTTTTGATTGCTGCATTTTCAGTAAAGATAACGGTCATGTTTTAAACACTGTAAACACAGAGCACAGGTCTGAAGTCACTGGAGAATATTGTGGTTGAGAAACTGGATTTCTGTGATTTGATTAAGGAATTTGCTGCAAAGAAATGCAGAAAATTTCCAAAAGTGTCGATCTTCACTGTGATTTGTTGTGATGGCTCTTGTACAGTTTTACTGCTCAATGCTCTGAAAACTTGGTTAATCATCTGGTCATTTGATCATTTTCAGTGCGGGCCTCACAACATGTATCACAGTGCAATGTGCCTTTCATGCGGCTTTAAAAAGATTTGCAATGTCGTCTGTTTTCTGGTGTATTATACTGTCTGTACGGCGATGGCCGGTTAAAGCTTTTGATGAAGCGTAGACTTTGTCTCTTATAAGCGAACAGATTGTGTAGTGGTCATAAACTCTGTGACTCCGAGCCATGAAACCATGATGTGTAAAACACTTGCAACATTTTGTGTACTCAAAATATTTTTGTGTAAGTAGGGGCCCGAAAATGCATTTGCCCGGGGGCCCCCACCCTCTTTAATCTGGCCCTGCCCATCACACCAAGTGCACCACAACCAATTGTGACCTCTGCATTCACGTGATAGCAGGCAGCACCTGGGAAGTGTAGCAGGACCTTACTCAAAGGCTGTGACTTGAACCTGCAACCTTCCGATCACATGGGCAAGTCCCTAAATGCTGGACCACAACCACCATCGTGCGTGAGCTGCCCACCAGCTTTTGTCTCCAGTTCCGCACAGCTGTTCGCCACTGTGCTGCATCTCAAATGGACGTCTAAACCCCGGCCTCTGCTCTTTATTTTCTGCTGTGGTCACACCGTTGCCCTGCACTTCTTTCTCTCTTTGCTGCTGTTTTTAACAATGGTCCAAGTGTTGCTTTTATTACAGATGAGCTGGAGCCTTTAATCTCCAGTGACCTTTACAAAAAGAGAGGGAAGAGATCAAAGGCAGGACGATGATGGGCAGGTTGTTGTAAGGCGGACAGCCAGGAGAGACCGGCTCTGTTTGCACTTCGCCCCCTAAAGCTGGAGATGATTTTTTTTTCCTCCCTCCTTTTTTCTCTCTCTTTCCTTCCAGACCTGGTGGTTAATAATTTAAAAGAAGTCGGCAATCAAAGGAACATGCAATTTACTACCTTGTACCATGGCTCATCCATATTCAACAGCCAAGGCCTATTTAGCAGCCAGCTTTGGCTGTGTCACGCTACGCAGCGCAGCAGGGAATGGAATCAAAAATCTTTTTTTCCCTCTTTCTGTCATTCTGCAGAAAGCACATCATCACACTCTGTCCTATTTCTCTCTCTCTCTCTCTCTCTCTCTCTCTCTCTCTCTCTCTTTCTTTGTGATTGTCTCTCGCTCTCTCTACCTTTCCTGCTTTGCTGTGAAGTACAGTAATCAGTTCATAAGAGGAGAATGTGGGAACACCCAGTCTGTCAAAATCTTTTTAAAGTAAATGAAAAATAAATGATTTTAGTTTTTTTTTCTTTAGATTTGTGCCTAATTTTATTCCAAATCACATGATGACCAGTTCACAAATGCACATCAACTTCAAGAACTGACGGTTCACTTGCTGCCTAATATATCCAAGTCACTGACGTTATATTAGAATAACTAGTCAATGTACTTTACGGGGTGGGTGGGATTGGAGAGTGGCTGGTTCAATCCCCAGGCCCAGCAGGGAAAATATGGGTGTGACTAGAGGGTCGCTGGTTCAATCCCAAGTCCGACAGGGAAAATGTGGATGGGTGTGATTAGAGGATCTCTGGTTCAATCCCCAGGCCCGGCAGGGAAAATGTGGGCGGGTGGGACTAGAGGGTCACTGGTTCAATCCCCAGGTCTGGCAAGGAAAATACAGGTGGGTGGGTTGGTGGATCTGGAGGGTCGCTGGTTCAATTCCCAGGCCTGGCAGGGAAAATTTGGGTTAGTGGGTACGTGGGACTAGAGGGTCACTGGCTCAATCCCAGGCCCGGCAGGGAAAATGTGGGCGGGTGGGACTAGAGGGTCACTGGTTCAATCCCCAGGCCCAGCAGGGAAAATGTGGACGGGTGGGACTAGAGGGTCACTGGTTCAATCCCCAGATCCGGCAAGGAAAATACAGATGGGTGGGTGGGTGAATCTGGAGGGTCGCTGGTTCAATTCCCAGGCCCGGCAGGGAAAATGTGGGTCAGTGGGTGGGTGGGACTAGAGGGTCACTGGCTCAATCCCCAGGTCCGGCAAGGAAAATACAGGTGGGTGGGTGGATCTGGAGTGTCGCTGGTTCAATTCCCAGGCCGGCAGGGAAAATGTGGGTTAGTGGGTACGTGGGACTAGAGGGTCACTGATTCAATCCCCAGGCCCAGCAGGGAAAATGTGGACGGGTGGGACTAGAGGGTCACTGGTTCAATCCCCAGATCCGGCAAGGAAAATACAGATGGGTGGGTGGGTGAATCTGGAGGGTCGCTGGTTCAATTCCCAGGCCCGGCAGGGAAAATGTGGGTCAGTGGGTGGGTGGGACTAGAGGGTCACTGGCTCAATCCCCAGGTCCGGCAAGGAAAATACAGGTGGGTGGGTGGATCTGGAGTGTCGCTGGTTCAATTCCCAGGCCGGCAGGGAAAATGTGGGTGGCTGGGACTAGAGGGTCGCTGTTTCAATCACAGGCCCGGCAGGAAAAATGTGGGTGAGTGGCACTTGAAGGTAGATGGTTCAATCCCTAGGTGTGGCAGGGAAAAAGTGTGGGTGTAAGGGTGGGAGTAAACAGCTCTTCCTAACTTCCACATTCCACAGTCATTGGGTAAGACCCTCAAGCTGATGTGTTCACAGATCAGTTAAATGCAGAAAATACTGCTCACTGTTCACAGTGTGTAAGATCCACAAAAATCTGACCTGCACTTCCACCCGCAAATATTTGTACTGGTATTAGTGACAGTACTGAGTTTAAAGCCATCACCACTTTCTTGTGACTCATCAAGAACATTTGAGGCGTTTAAGCCAAACATCTTTAGAAGGAGAATTTCAGAATGAGCATTTAACAGTTGTTTGTAAAAGGGAACTGTCATCTCGCTGTCGTGTGCTTTTAATACCAAGAAGGTATTTGATCGTTGATTGTTTTGTATTAAAAAATCAAGGTGAGAATCAGACACGAGTCTGTCAGCTTTCAGAGGAACGTGGCATCCTCAAAACTTTGGCAGGTGCTGCATGCAGTTCATTAATGGCACATTCCTTGAATGTAACTGAAGACACACAGAGCCCAGCAAGTCATCATTTGTTGAGCTAATTCACTTCATCAGCAAAACCCCTGAAGGCCAAACTTTACAACTTCCCTCTTCTATCTTGTCTCTCTGGCACTGCTTGAGCGATTACGGCATGTTACAAGACGATAGCATGCCATTAGGACGTTGCCACGTTCCAGTGGAGAACGGCATAACTGACCTTGAGAGTTTGCTATTTTTTGCTGGATACATACACGGCTTAAATCATTACAGCTGTTATTCTTTAAAGAACTAAAAACGAGAATCTGGGTCCAAGCCCATAATAAGCCAATGGTGACAGAGGTAAGGAAAAACTCCCTAAGCTGGAAGAAGAAACCTCGGGAAGAACCAAGATTCAGAAGGGGAACCTGTCCTCCTCTAAGAACCTATACCTTGGAGTAACATATCTAGCATATGCTTTTGAAGCGTATGAAGCACATAGAGATTGCCCTTGGTAGCTAAACTAGTCAGGTGACTAGGACAGGTGATCAGGAGGCCCCAATGGTGGATGATGTGGTCGAAGGTACAAGAGGGTCAGCAGTTCCTAGGGTACTGGTGGATGGCGATAACTGCTGATCAAGTCAGTGAACCTCAGGCCTGTACATATGGTTTTCCTCAGCAGAAATGAGCAGGTTCCAGTGGTAAGAACGGCAGTCAGAAATGAGGCATCAGGATGGTGAGGATCACTGATATCTCAGGAGTAGCTCAACAGAGAGAGAGGCTAGACGACGACATCTTCTGAACGGCAGGTGGAGAGTTCTAGGTATGCTGTAGTTTGTACCTGCCAAAAGTGATCCAACTGGTGAATCAGCAACAGGGTCATTGGCACCCAAGGATCACTGATTCTTGTGGGGAGTGAAGGTTAACCTGTCCTGCAGAAGAGCTACTGCGGTTTAAAAAGTGATGCTGACTCTGATAGAAAGGGGTCAGAACACACAGTGCATCACAGTCAGAGCTGTTTCTGCAGCACAAGGGGGTTTTAATGTTATGGCTGTTTGTTGTATATCTATACAATATTATATTCAAAGGGTTTCCGGTGCTTCTCTCCAATGCCTAATCTTGAAAATGCGTCTTGATTAACCTCTTGCCTCTTTGGCCCACCTCTCTCACTCTGTACATTTGTTGGACTGTCTGTGGAAGAGAACAACGCGTAACACATAAATGGCTAAGGCAAAAGGTCCGCACTCAACTCATGTAGAGCAATTTCCTCTATGTCTTCTTATTTACTACACAGAGCTTTTTAACCGCCTTGGATTGCTCAGTTTGTGACATAAACGTTGCAACAGACACTCAAGAGCCCTTAGCAGAGGTAAATAGGCTAAACCTCATCTCTTTTTGTTGACCTTGTAAACACCATTTTGAACTTCAGCATCGTCTAGGGAACAAGTGACCCATCCATGCGCCACCCACAGACACAGACAGATTTCTGCTGTTGCCAGGTTAAACAAGCATTACAGAAACGCGTTGTTCTACCACATTCAGAATCTCCACACAACAACAAAAATTTGTGTGAGTTTAGTGTTCAGTGGATGCATCGTCGTCTTTACACTCAGAGCTTTATATTTTTACTGTTTTACATGTGAAAGAGGATCAATGAATAAATCACACAGAACACGCATCACACAGTCAACGCAGTGCAGTCCAGTCCGGAGCAGAACACACGCTACTGACAAACACACACTCGCTGTTTGTTCTGCAGCGCTGTACAACACATCTCACAGCAAGTCCAAAAAAGTCACAGCAAAACCAACAAAGAGTCAAACGAACAAACAAAGCACTTTCACAACAGCGCCCCTGGTGTTCAGCAGGGCACCCACACTTTATTGGGTTCTTCAGTGGTTCTAGGAGGATTTCTGATACATTTGTGCTGTAAAACTGTAATAAAACAGCACTGATGTCATAAACGCTGTTAAGGTTCGATGCTCACTGTCTACATTCTCACTGGCCTGAAACAGCAGCTCTGAAACAGCAGCTCATGCTCACCATTCAGCATTCATGTAAGCACCACTGTGAGACTGACAGTGGTCAAGAAGCTTTGTGGTCAGAAAGTGGCCACTGATGAAGATCTAGAGGACAGCTAACAGCAATTGCTATAGGCCCTTTTCCACTGACATCAGGGAACTGAGTTGGTCCTGAGCCACATTGCAAAGACACGTTTTTTTCATTCCAAATGAAGCCACCTGGAACCGCACTGGGCAGTGGTGGCCTAGTGGTTAGGGCTCACCCTTGTGATCGAAAGGTTGCAAGTCCCGGCCCAGGTACCACTGAAATACCCTTGAGCAAGGTACCGTCCTGCTACACGGGTGCTGTTGATAGCTGGTGTGTTCACAATGACAGATTCACGTCACATAGCATTAAGTCTCCACCCCGTACTTGCTCAGTATGGACTCGGGCCCGGATTCTGTAAAGCTGCTTTGTGATGTCAGTTGTAAAAAAATCTTGACTTGTTTGCGTCACCTGCCAACTGATTGGTTGAAATGTTGATATGGAGTGTGGAAGACACCACAGGTGTCATTAAGGCCCTGTCTACCCAGAAGCCTGAATTGAGTGTTTTTCTGACATCTGTGGCATCAGGTGATTTTTTTTGGAGCGAATCAGACCATCCACACAGGCCTACGGCTGGATGCGTGTTCGAATGGCATCAAAAAATGTCGCCTGCAGCCTTTTATTGCCGTCAGTTTCTGACCTGAAAAGAAAATGTCTTTATTGTGTTTACATGCCATTAGTTTAACTTCTGGAAGAGAAGCGGATATATCCCATGATTGTGCATCAGAGGGACGTAAACGATTACTGCCCCCCACAGGTAAACACACAAAATTACAGTCTGGCCTGTCTGATTACTGCCCCCACAGGTAAACACACAGAATTACAGTCTGGCCTGTCTGATTACTGCCCCCCACAGGTAAACACACAGAATTACAGTCTGGCCTGTGTGATTATTGCCCCCCACAGGTAAACACACACAATTACAGTCTGGACTGTCTGATTACTGCCCCCCACAAGTAAACACAAAGTTTCAGTCTGGACTGTCTGATTACTGCCCCCCACAGGTAAACACACAGAATTACAGTCTAAGCTGCAGGTTGTATTTGAACAGAGGGAAAAAGAATTAAATGTTACGTCATACTGAAGTAAATCAAGCGCGTCTACAAACATACCAGTGGTGGTGTAACGGTTAGGGAGTTGCCCCTGTGCACCAGTTCAAATCCCACACCAGCACAAGTACCACTTAGGTACCCATGAGGAAGGCACGCCATGTCAGCTCCGGGTTAAATGCAGAGGTCACATTTGGTTGTGGTGCACTGTGTGCTGTGCTGTGTTCACAGTGACAAATACTCCCTTTCATGCCTAGGAGCACAGAGTGCCCATGTGGACTGGGCCTAGGGCCTTTGCTGTTGATGCCTGTATGCAAACAAGAACGTAATTCTCTGTTGTTGCCGGTAATATGCTCAGATGAAATTTACCACGCGTTTGTCTTCTGCACGTCGGCTCTGCAGTTCATGTCTGAGTGATTTGCACTGATGTATGTAGTAATAATATAAAACAGCACATAAACAGTATCAGCAGCCTCCATGTTGCACAGTCAGTTAAAGAGAAAACAAGCGTCTCTTTAAATTACATCACTGTCGGCAACACGTCAGCCACAATATCACCTCACCCTCCCTAAACAACCAATGATAAAGGCCGTAAGCAGGCTGTTACACTGTGCACCATCACAGTGCAGCTCGGGAACAGCCCAGTCCCTCTTGACAGGTGGAAAAGCCCCTTAACTCTACACCAGCAAGGTGAAGCCACAAAGGCTGGGGTTTCTGATAAAGTGACCAATTAAATTTGATCATCATTTCTTTTTTTTTAATTTAATTCGAACATATTTTCAGTTTCAACCACCTTGGAATATTATGTGCGTGAGCATTTTGTGAAAGTACAGTCGTGACGGTATTTATGACCTTATTACAAGCGCGGCTTGCTGACTGGGGCCCTCTCGGCCGCCAAAATTGAGAAAAATGGCCCGAAAAGGCCAGCAGAAAGAAGAAGAGGATGGGGAACGGAGAGAGAGAGAATAAGCTCCATTTTCGTTGAGGCTTCTCCTCCTTTCTGGTCTTTAATACGAACCCTACACCCACCCCCACCCCCATCCCGTCAGGCACGGGGGACTAAAGTGGCTGGCAAAGGCAGGGCTGATTGTGGATGATGCTGCAGGTTCCCCGGGCTTGCCAGGGCTGTAGGACAGGGCCTCCTTAAAGGCCTGGACAGCTCGCCTAAAGAGGATGGAGTGCAGAGAGGCTTTCTTAATCACAAACTGCCACAGGCGCTGATTCCTTACGGCCGAGGCAATTGGCCCGGGTCACGGGCGTGCGCCAAATGGATGTTTAGAAGATATGTTATGTAGAAAGTGGCCCCATTCGTTCGCCGCTGATTAGGGCTGTCGGGGCTCATTCTGAGCGGAGTTATTTATTTATTTAGATTTCTGCAATAAAATAAAATAAATAAATAAATAAATAAATAAATAGACCCCGCGCTCGAAAACAGCGAGGGGATTTGTAGCTTTTACTTAGAAGTAGAGAGGCAGAAAAAAAGGTGAAATGGGATTTCACTGGTGAAAAAAAAAGACAGATTGTGTGAGGAGAAGGGAAAGAGAGAGAGAGAGAGAGAGAGAGAGAGAGAGAAAAAGAGAGAGAGAGAGAGTCCCATTCCGCCACCGTGCTGGAAAGGAGAACCTTGGTCATTAATCAACCTATCAGAAGTGTTTAATTGTGGGTGAATTAGAGAGCCATGCTGAGTTGTGTTTGCCCCTACTGTCTCCCCGTGTCCCACGCCGGCCTATTACTCAAGCAGCAGCAGGAATCGTTCAGTTCCCCTTCCTAAAAAGCTCCGACCTGCTTATAGCTTGGATGTGGGGCTGCGAACCAAGAGCGGGACAGGGGACGGATTTTCCTCAGGTTAACGAAGACCCAGATTTACCGTATATGACAAACGATAGGAAAACACCTCTAGTTGTATGCAGTGCCAGTCAAAAGTTTGGACACATGGTGTTCTTAGGTTTAAGCTTAGGCTGAAAGGCCTGAAGTGTGTTTCTAAGACTCTCAATCACACACAAAGTGCACCACAATGAAATGTGACCTCTGTGCATTTAACAAATCCATACGTGGAGCAGCGAGCAGCTATCAGTTATCCTGGGGAGCAGTGGAGCAGGACAGTACCTTGATCAAGGGTCCATCAGTGAAACCTGGGTCAAGACCTGACCTTCTGTTCACAAAGGCAGGTTTTAACCACTAGGCCACCACTGCCTACTAGACAGACAGACAGATAGATAGATAGATAGATAGATAGATAGATAGATAGATAGATAGATAGATAGATAGATAGAT